>VFSX01000340.1:42500-57500 GCA_016618255.1 Chlamydomonas sp. UWO 241 | reverse complement strand
CAAAATGGCCGTTTCCAGCTTCTTAACGTCCCAGAGTCCACGGCAGCCCCGACCCCGGACCTCTCTTCACGCCACAATTCACGGCAACCTGCCGGTGAACTGTGACGTGAGGTACATTGAGCAGTACGGTATGTGTGCTGGTTGTGAGGGAGGTGGCGTGCGCCTTGGAACCTTTCGGCCCGATATTGCTACAGCCGGGGGAAGCAAGCGGACGGGCCAGGCACCACGCCACCTGCACACCCCGCACCAAATGTGAGGGGCGTTCTGCGTGCGCACGGGGGGGGTCCGGGAGGAGCATACAGCGTTAAGGTTTTGGGGCCTCACTTGGCTGGTAGGAGGACCTCCTTCGCATGCTAGTTATAAGGGCTGATGCATCCAGGAGGAGCACTCCTACCACATTCCCAACGCCTCAGGCGGCACCTCAGACGGCGCCTCAGGCGCCTCGACCGCCTGAGGCGTCGCCTGAGGTGTCACCCCGACCGCCGTAGGCGCCCACCACCGCCTGAGGCGCACTCTCCCCCCCCCCACCACCACACACACGCCACCACCACCACCCAAAGAATAGACATCTTGGCGAGCCCAAACCGAAACCGAAGCCAGCCCAAATTCAAACCCAAACCACATTCACCTGATCGAGACGTCCGCAATGTCCGCCGCACGCGGCTTGGGCACATCACGCGCACGTTGCGCTCAAGCCCTGGCTGATCCCTGCCAAGCAACCCTCCTAGAGTATGCTTGTCACCCACTCAGCACCCGATCGAGAAGTCCGCGATATGCGCCGCCCACGGCTTGAGAGTAAGGTACACGTCGCGCGTTGAAGCTCTCCACTCCCCACAATCTCAACATATCCTGGCTAGCGCCCACCCACCACCACTAGGGCGCAAGCCAAAATCAAAGGCCACCTGATCGAGAAGTCAGCGATGTGCGCCGCACGCGGCTTGAGCGTCAGGAGCACGTCGCGCTGGATGCCGCTCAGCCGCCACATGTCCTGGTCCTCGAGGTACGTCGCGTCGCTCCAACGCATCACCTTAAAGGTTTAGGGTTCAGGGTTTAGATTTCAGGGTGTAGCGTGTCGGGTTTAGGGTGTAAGGTTCAGGGTGTAGGGTGTAGGGAGCACGTCGCGCTGGATGCCGCTCAGCCGCCACATGTCCTGGTCCTCGAGGTACGTCGCGTCGCTCCAACGCATGACCTCGGTGCGTGCGTGGGGCGTGCGCGTTTTGTGTTGCCTGCCAGGCCACCGCCCGACCACACACACGCACACACACACACACACACACGCACACACACACACACACACACACACACACGCGCACACACACATACATATGCACACACGCACGCACACACACACACACGCACACACACACCACAACACACACACACTACAACACACACACACACCTGCACCGCCAGCTCGTTGGCCCCCGCCTGCAGCATGCTGCTGACCTCAAACTCGGCAGGCAGTTTTGAGTCCTTGGAGAAGCCGACATACGCGCCGTTGACCCACACGTAGAAGGCGGAGCAGACGCCATTGAAGGAGAGGAACGCCCTGTGTGCGTGTGCGTGTGCCACACAGTGTGTGCGTGTGTGTGTGTGAGAGAGAGGGAGGGTGAGAGATAGTTGCTGCTGTGAGCCACAAGCAGAGTTTGGGTGTGCGTGGCCGTTGACCCACACGAGGAACGCTCTGCGTGTGTGTGTCTGTGTTCCACACACGTACAATACGCCAACGTGATCGACCACAGTGTGTGTGTGGATGTGTGGATGTGTGTGCAAGGCAGAGCAGACGCCATTGAAGGAGAGGAACGCTCTGTGTGCGTGTGCGTTTGCCACAAAGTGTGTGTGTGTCTGTGTGTGAAAGAGAGAGAGAGAGAGAGAGAGAGAGAGGGAGAGAGAGAGTTGCTGCTGTGAGCCACACGCAGAGTTTGGGTGTGTGGGCCCGTTGAGACACACGTAGAAGGCAGAGCAGCCGCCATTGAAGGAGATGAACGCTCTGTGTGCGTGTGCGTGTGCCACACAGTGTGTGTGAGAGGGAGAGAGAGAGGGAGAGCTCGTTGCTGCTGTGAGCCACACGCAGAGTTGGGGTGTGGGGGGGGAGGGGGCCGAGCACCGTTGACCCACACGTACAAGGCGGAGCAGACGCCATTGAAGGAGAGGAACGCTCTGCTTGGGCCACACGCACGAGCGCGAGTGTGCGTGCAGGTGTGTGTGCTTGGGCTGCCGTTGAGTCAACACATACAGAAACGTCCACAAGAGCACGCACACGCCCTCCCACAGACACACCACAAACACGCACATGCAAGCACACGCACACGCGCACGCATATCTGTCTCTGTCTCTCTGTCTCTCTTTCTCTCTCTCTTATCTCCTCTCTCTCTGTCGCTTTCTCTCGGCTCTCTCTCCCTCTGTCCCTCCCTCTCTCTCTCTTTCTCCCTCTTCTCTTTCTCTCTCTCTCTCTCTCTCTCTCACCTGCTCCCCTCCAGCTTCCCCGCATCGACGACAAAGGTGTGGCGGTAGCAGCCAGTTGGGTTGTCGTCCTTGGGGACGTAGGGTGGGTCTAGCAGGATGGGGTAAATGAAGTTTGTGTAGATGGGCTGGCCGTGGCCCGCGCATTCCCAGCTGCACGGCACGGGGATCTGCGTGCGGGTGTATGGGGGGACGCGTGCCGTAGGAGAGGAGGGGGTGGCACACCACACGCTGCTGCTGGTTATGGTGGCGCTGTTCGGGGAGGAGGGGGGGCTGCTGGCACGCCATGGCATGCAAAGGGTGATGCGTAAGTAGTGTCTGTGCTTGCATGGGGTGTATGCGCGGGTGGTGTGTGCGGGCGGGGCACCATGCGCCCGCCCATGCTGACAGATCCAGCGTGATCAGGATGCAGCTGCTCTTTGGCTGCTTGATATGCACCCATCTGCGAGTGCTCTCCCACCGTGCCCCAGCCGCTGGCGTCGTAGCCTGGCTCGGAGAACTCTGGCGGGACGGCATCAGGGTTTGCAAACAGCTTGAATGCCCAAGGCACGCCGGACAGCAGGTACTGGCCCCCGCTGTAGCCCTGTGCCTGTGGGTCCACATCAAACGCGTGCACCGCCGACTCGAGCGTGTCGTGCGAGCGCAGCGGCACGTGCATTGGGCGTTTGCCGACGTGCAGCAGCGATGGGCTCTCATACTCGGGCGCCGCTGTCGTGCGTGATGCAGATCGGCCCGCCCCAGCGCCATGCTGCGTGCTGACCACCATTCCTACGATCCTGGCTGCGACTCTGCTGTGCTCAAAGCTCCTCCTGCCCAGAACTGAGGTCCACACCCCAAGCTTTGTCCACCCAAAGCGTGCGGACAAAGCTTGCTTTTCAGGAGGAGCAGCACGAAAGCTGCGCATCCGTAATCTCCACGGGCCAACGTCACTTTTGGGTGGTGATCGCGTTGTGTGTCACTCGCACCTCATCTAACTCCGATCCTCTCTCGCCTTCACCAGTGATTGAACCCACTACTACTCAAAACAACCTCAATATGATGATGTCCATGCGCATGCGCCCCTCTACGATGCGCCCATCTGTTGGGGCGCGCAAGGTGACCCTGATTGCCCGGCCCGCTCGCTCGGCTCCCGTGGCTCGCTCAACGCCCGCTGAGGTGGCGGCCAAGCTCGAGGCGGCACTGAAGGAGGCACAGGACTGCAGCAAGGTGAGGAGGAGCGGCCGCAGCGTTATCCTCGCAGGAGGAGGCCAACCACCTGCCTGCCTACTCCGCGCGCGCGTCTCTGTCCCCCCAGCCACGCCCACAAGCCGCATGGAGGGTGGTCAAGTCGAGCGCCACGCGCGAAGGGGGGGTGGGGGATCGGGAGCAGTGTGTCGGAGTGCGTGCCTCATGGCGTCGCCAACCTTGGTCCCCCCGCCCGCTCGCCATGCCCTGCGCAGGAGACCGCCACGAACTGCGCGCCCCAGTGGGACGAGGTGGAGGAGCTGGCGTCAACCAAGGTGGGGCAGAATGGCTGAGACACTTGCATGCGCCGCGCCATGCGCCAAAACCACGCATGGCACGCCACCCTCCCACCCAGCTGTGCTCGTCCCATCCCCGCGCGCTCACACACACATGCACAGGCACACGCGTGCGCACTCACACGCACACACGCGCACAGTGGGTGTTGCTGTGTGCACGCACACACACACACTAGCACTCACACGCGCGCACGCTCAAGCACTCACACACGCGCGCGCAAGCACACACCTGCAACAAAAATACCCCCCCCCACCACCACACACACACACACGTATTCCTGTGAACGATCACCCGCGTGTGGTTTGTCCTCACGACGCACCCCTGCTTGCTCACCTCCCTCCCCCTCCCCCCCGTCGCAGTCGCACATGAAGGACGCTGCCAAGGCGGACCCCAAGCTCAGCGACCCCCTGGAGCAGTTCTGCGAGGGCCACCCCGACGCCGACGAGTGCCGTGTGTACGAGGACTAATTTATTCCTCCGTCTCACTAGGGTATTGACACTGACTAGGCTCGCGCCTCCCCATCTTCAGTCGGCGCGTGACGAGGGCCGAGTTGACGAGAGCGACGAGTTGCTGCTGCACCGGGAGTCGCGGGAGTTGGGGGGCGTGTGGGCAAGCGTTGCAGGGCGTGCTGCCCAGCCCTGTGCGCAGGTTGACATGTTTTAGTGTGTTTCGTCGTTCCGTGTTGTCGTTCAATTGCACTTGCTGATGGTGTTATCGACGCGGTGTGCGGTGCTGCCCATCGATCAGCATCAGCAAGCGCGGTACCCGCTCGCATATCGCCTGGGGGGGGGGCGACGGCAGCAAGAGGATGTGGACAGCTTACATAAAAAAAACCGGCAGCGGAGGTGCCCGCAGTCGGCGCGGTGCGCAGATGTCCTGCAGCCGTCCCTGCTCTCGCCGTGCATGCGCTTGCGGCTTGGCAGCTCCGGCTAGCTAGGTGCAGGCTCGGGAAGTGCGCCTCGTGTGTGCCTCGTGTGATCACACATGAGCTGCAGCAGTGTGGTGCCGCCCCCGGTCAGCTTCAGCAAGTGCGCCACCCGCTCTGGGGGTGGGGGGGCGTGACGGCAGCAAACGACGCCACTCACACTCTTCACGCCGCATGATAACTGCTGTATTCTGGACACACGCATCGCGTGTGACCGCCCGTGGCAGCCCTGCTCCTGCTCTTGCCAACCTGCTCCTATCCTAGCCAGCAAAGGTGGCCGGTCACACCACCCAGTAGGGTTGGGCCTTGGTCTCGCCTACGACCAGTCACCCTCCACATGTGCTACTGTTGATGATGATGACCGGCACGGCCAAGCCGTGCCCCCCCTCCAACCCCAACCCCAATCAAACATGTAGACCCCGCGCCCCCCTCGACCTGCCGCCGCTGCATGTAAACGCCGCAACGCAGCGACAAGACCAGCGCGTCGAGCAGCAGCGCCAGCTCCCTTCCTCTGGCACGTGCCCAGCCGCACACACGCGGCACACGGCTGCGCCTACGCACACCTTTGTGTGAGCGGACGATGCCCAAAGCCTCGCCTGGGGCCTGGGTGTGTGTGCACATCAGGGCTGTGAATTTGCGTCGCTGCCACCGCCCCCCCTTTGGGCGCTTTGCAGTCACGCCCTCCAGGCACACTGTCCCAGTGGGCATATGCGTAGTTGCAGGCGCAGGCGCAGCGGGCACAGTCGTAAGAGTGGCGGAGGTGGGCGCAGTTGACGGCCCAAAGCCTATGCAGGCTCGAACCCCTAGTGAGCGCAGACGCATCCGCAGGCTTAGCAGGCGCAGCAAGAAGGGAGGCAAAGGCAAAGGCAGGTGTTTCAGAGGACCCAGAGCCTACGCAAAGGGTGATAGTGCCGCCGCCAGCAGGAGCGCCAGGGTTTAGGGTTTACTGCTTACGATTGCGGGGCTGTCAGTCTGGTCGATTTTACAGTCTTGTTGGTGATGATGTTTGGTTACAATCCACTTCTGGCGGTCACACGTACGGTTCCAAAGCTCCAGTGGGACTTAGAGAAACAAGGCTCAAGGCCCACAAAAGGTCAAGCTACAAGTAGCCCACGGTAACGCCATCCACACTTGGTGGCGGGCGCCAAGCAAGCAGCACCACTGTGCAGGCTGCACACCCAGCCCCTCAAATGGCCAGAGGGCGGACCCAAGGTATAAAACCATGAAGGGACCAAAAAGCCCTCCCCCAGAAAGTAGCACACCCGCCGCAGCACTCTACTCAGCGACCACACCGCACCCGCCACTGCGCGTGTGTGGCGCCACCTCCCCTTCAACACACCCCCAGAGGGGATGCCAACTAGCAAACAGGTGCAGCCACCCGCTCGCCGTCAACCACGAGGCGCGCGCGGTGGAACTGCGCCCGCTTGCCCGCAGCCTTGGCGGCGAGGAAAGCGGGCCACAGCGCCCGGTGCCGCGCCTCCTCGCGGTCACTGAGCACGTCGAAGACCGCAACCTGCGTCTGGCGCTGGCACGGGCAGCTTCCAGCGCCAGCGCACGACAGTGTCTGCCACGGCACCAGACGCCACGGTGAAGAGCACACGCAGCACGCCGCCCCCGCGCGGCTCCACACCGATGCCCCCGACGGCAGGCTTGGCGTTGATGAACGACGCGGACACGACGCCGCCACCAGCCGGCCCATCCCAGTTGCCAGTGTTGTCGTGCATAAAGCGCACGATGTTCGTGGCCAAACGGACAGGCATGCTCACGCCGGCCGCGCGCCGCCGTGCTTCCTCCGCGTCGTCGGCGAAGCAGCCGCTGAACACGTCATTAGTATGGCCGCATCCGTCGCCGCCCGTGACGAACACGATGGCGTCCTCCACAGAGATCGACGCCACGAAACTGAGGCACAGCGACGCGTCGCCCACGCGCGGGCAGCCCCCCCCGACGGCAGGGGCCGCGCGCAGATGCGGCTCGCGCGGCGCCCGCCGCAGCAGGCCGCTCCGCCGCCGGCGCGCCCGCCGCCGACGCCACAGGGGCGGCAGCAGCAGCAGGCCGGGCAGGCTGAGCAGCCTTGGCAGCAGGCGCCGCGCGGGGCGCACTGTGGGCCGCATGCGGCACTGCATGCGGCGTGTGCATGGGCGCCCCGGGGACGCGGCTCATCAGGAGGAGGCGAACCAGGTCCACGAGGGACGCAATCTGTTGCGCCTGCACCTGCACCACAGCGAGCACCCCCGCGAGGGGGCAGCTGCTGTGGCCGGCGTCGGCAATCTGTGTAGCGCCCACATGCGTCGGCGCATTCTGTGGCTGAGCACGCGCGCTCGCCTCCCTGTCCATCATCCCGCCTACCAGGCCTCTGAGGTCGTCCACCGCGGCGCTGAGGGCGCGGATGGCGTCTGTGGTGTCGGCCGAGGCCGAAATGTGGTTGCTGGCGCCTCCATGCAGGTGTTGCACCGCCTCCGCGTATGTGGCCGCCCCCAGCGCCCCAGGGAGCGCCAGAAGCGTGATCTGTGTCTCATCGACGCACGCGCGGTTGCGGGGCCGAAGGTCTGAGTCGGAGGAGCCGCTGCTCACCGGTGATTCTGTGGCGGTGGCCGCGCGGGCGACTAGCGCGCCGGCGGCCTTGCTGTGCTTGCGCTTAGAGCGTGTCATGTCGTGCCATGAGCCTTGATTCTCTAAGTCCCACTGGAGCTTTGGAACCGTACGTGTGACCGCCAGAAGTGGACGCCTTTAATGGCGCACTCAATCCCTGAGGCAGGCAGATACTATCACCCGCACTAGTCCACTCAGTGGATACACATTGACTGTGTCCATCCCACCAGCTCTAGTACATCTGGTCGCGCCGTGCGTCTCAGTTTGGGCAGCCAGCCTGGCCACCCTCCTCCTCCTCCGTTCATCATGTGGCGCACGCCCGACATGCCGCCAGCCTCCATGCATGGCGCTTGCGCTGCGAGGGCGCTTGCTGCCAGTGCACCTCCGTCGTCATGTGTCTCATGCAAGTAAGATTCGCCTTGCATGGAGAGACCCTCCATGCAGGTCACTGAAGTGCCCCGCGATTCGTGCCATAGCTGCAGTCCGTAGGCCGAAGCCGTCGCCGCAGCCGATGTAAGAAGCCGTGGCCGATGCAGATGCAGATGCCCTGAGGGCGGACGTGTAGCCTATGCGATGTGAGTGAGATGCAGGATGTCCCTAGCCGTAGCCGAAGCCTTAGCCGATGTCAATCAATAGCCGATGCCCATAGCCGGTGCCCTGGCTGTAGCGTAGCTGCAGCCTCTGCCCGGTGCCGGTGCCCGTGGCTGCATGGGGGTACCGACGATGGCGGCGCCGACTCCTGCCAGCAGCCCGCCCTCCGTCCCCGCATGCCTCGCAGTTGCCTGCCGTATGACGCCGTGCCTCAAACAGCCACTAGCGCTCTGGATCAGGGCAAATCGGCGACATAGCCGATTTTCCAAAAAACAGAGTCGCTCACGCTGCAGCAGCACCCTGTCAGCCCAGTTGGTCCGCCATTGGCGGCGTCGGGGCGGGAGCCCCCGACGATTTTGACACCACTTAAAGTTTCTCTGTGTCTGTGATGGAGATCGAGACATCCTTGTCGCCATCTCTGCTGCTGGTGCCATCCCTCCGCTCGTGCAGCTGCTCGGGCCTGGCTCCACAGTGGAGGTGCAGGAGCGTGCAGCAGCAGCATTGGCTAACCTCGCTCGGATCCCTGAGAATGCTGCCACCATCGCTGCTGCTGGTGCCATACCTCCACTGGTGCAGCTGCTGAGAGCTGCATCCCCAGCTGCGGTGCAGGAGATGGCAGCAGTAGCGCTGAGCAATCTCGCCTATTATGCTGCCAACCAGGGCAGCATTGCTGCTGCCGGTGCCATCCCTCCGCTGGTGCACCTTCTGGGGACAACCTTTGCAGCTTCAATGCAGCAGATGGCAGCAGGAGCTCTGAACAACCTTGCTGGGAACGATGACAACAAGATCACCATTGCTGCTGCCGGTGCCATCCCTCCACTGGTGCAGCTGCTGGGGGCTGCATCTACAGAGGTGCAGAAGAACGCAGCAGGAGCTCTGAGAAACCTCGCTGGGAACGATAAGAACATGAACACGATTGCCGCTGCCGGTGCCATCCACCCACTGGTGCAGCTGCTGGGGGCTGCATCTCCAGCGGTGCAGAAGAACGCAGCAGGAGCACTGGACAATCTCTCCCGTGGAGCTGCCAACAAGATCACGATTGCCGCTGCCGGCGCCATCCCTCCACTGGTGCAGCTGCTGGGGACTGCGGCGCCGGCTGCGGTGCAGGAGAACGCAGCAGGAGCGCTGGTCAATTTTGCTATGAACGATGACAACCAGATCACCATTGCTACTGCCGGTGCCATCCCTCCACTGGTGCAGCTGCTGGGGACAGGCTTTTCAGCTCATGTGCAGCGGGAGGCAGCAGCAGCGCTGAACAACCTCGCTTTGAACGCTGACAATCAGATCACGATTGCCGCTGCCGGCGCCATCCCTCCACTGGGGCAGCTGCTGAGGCCTGGCTCTGATGACCTGCCGAAGCGTTTCGCGGCACATGCACTCAAGGTACTTGGCAACAACGCCGAGAACAGCGCTTCCATTGCCAGTGCCAGTGCCAGTGCCAGTGCGGGCGTGGATGTGCTGGAGGCAATCAAGCGCCTGTGTATTTAAGACGACGGTGCTGATGAAGTAGAACAAGGCGGCGACAACTGCAAAACGGCAAAAGAGGATGGTGATTGAGTCGGAGCGTCGTCAGTCTGATGGGCTCAGGCGCGCACAGCAAATGCATGAGATCATGGGGGCTGTGACTGGCCTGGCTCGGTCTGTCACATCTCGGGGACTCGGGGAGTGGGCTGCACACACAAACAAATTTGATGGGTACAGGGTGGGTGCAGGGCAGGTGCAGGGATGGAATGCAAGAGACATTTTGACGTGTCCTCTTAACCAGCCAAGAGGCAATCTCAGGGGGAAATGTCTGATTCGTGTTTTAAAACAGGGCCAATGCATGGCATGAAACACCAGGGGTAGATGTTTGGGCCTGATGGGGAATTCGAAGGGGCACAGCAGGGCGCCACACACGGCTAATAATGTCATGGTGTTTGGTTGCTCCTGCATGCGCATACATGCCAGAGGCACACCAGAGGCACACCAAAGGCTTGTAAGTCGTTAGAAGGGCCCGTCTTTTGCCCGTTGTAAACATGGCAGAGAATCACTCTGGGGCCAGTCCTTCATCTGTCGTGGACTGCGGGGGCGCGTCCCTTGTCTACCCTCCCCCACGCCTCTCGTGCCAGTCCACACAGCTTCACCACTCCCTCCCTATTCCCATCCGCTCCCGCAGCTGACAGCACACTGCTGGTGAGCATTGCCGCCGGGGCGTATGGCACTCCGGGGGGCCCGCGCGGCATCATGGCTCTTGCAAGGGTGCGACCGTTGCGTCGATGCCTCTCTTGGCACAATATGACATCCTGTCCCCCAGGCCCACGCCCCCCCGTGGACACAGGCACTTGGGCAGCTGGTGGATGCGTGTGTGGACGATGCCCCAAAGGCTCACCTGTGGGCCTGGGTGTGTGTGCTTATCATGACTATGCGTTTGCGTCGCTGCCTCTGCCCCCCTCTGGGCGCTGCGCCGTCACTCTCACAGTGGGCATAGGCGAAGTTGCAGGCACAGCGGGCACAGTAGTAAGAGAGGCGGAGGTGGGCGCAGCAGACGACCCAAAGCCTGTGCAGGCGCAAAGCCCTAGTGTGTGCGCAGGAGTAGTTGCAGACGCAGTTGCAGGCGTAGCAGGGCTCAACCCACCTCAATTCGAACCACGCTGCAAACAAATCCCCGATCGATGAACGTAGTGAAATACGAAAGGGATTATCCAGGTGTCCCATGTGTGTGTCATGCAGTCCAAGGAGGAGCTAGCTAGGAGCAGGTGTCGTGCCTCTCTCACTTCGCCATCGTCGCCGTTGTCACCCATCCGCTTGAAAAATTCCTCGCTACGCGCTGGTCGGACAGGCAGCCTGTCTTGCCGAAGTCAAAGAGATTCCACACCTGGAAGTGTGAACAGTGATGGTGACCTTGGGGCCCCAGGTCACGGCTCATTTGCCATGGACAAAATAAATTCAGTATACATGATGCAGGGATGCTTCAGGGCTGAGTGTGGTGCCTGGCTTGCGGTGCTGCTCGCTTGGCGCCCGCCACCTCGTTTGGGTGGGCTACTTTGGTAGCTCAACCTTTTTTCGTCCTGCTGGAACTCTCGAACTGATTGTGGCAACTGATTGTGCAACACACGGGGGGGGGGGGGGGAAAAAAAAATACTGGAACACGTGATGCAACCCCCCCCCCCCCATTGCCCCCCATCTCACAAAATATGCCATGCATGGAACCGGGACCAATGCACATGGCTTCCTAACAGTGAGGGCTGTCCATCGCAATGTCTAAGTCATCAGAAGGTAGCCGAAATAACCCCTACAATGCAGCCATACCATGGCTTCGATTGCAGCCACCAAGGAGCGTGGGCCCTCCAGTTCACACTTTCCAGGCAGATTCAGGGTTGACTCTCATGAGGTGTTTTGCTGTGCTCTCCAAGGAGATTCAGATGGCGTCAGTCCCATCTCAATCCATGAAGGTTGCTAAAATTCCTTGTGGGCACTTCAAGCACCGAAGGGAGCACGCGGGGGAGTTCGGGTGTTGAGGGGGTGAACATTACCCACCACCCTATAACCCAAGGTCACTTCTGAGAATGGATTCGTGCTCCTCTCATCAAGGAGGTCCCAATGGTTGTTTAACCGTCCAAAACGGCCCACTGGAAAGAAAGTGCTGAGCCCCCCGAAGAAAGCTCTGGACCCTCCCTACCCCCCCACCCCACCCCCAACTTGGAGCCCTCATATCTCGGCCCCCAGGTGTCCAAATTCAAGAATTCCGGCGGTTCTGGAACATTCACAGCAAGGAGACAAGATTCCATCATGTGTTCCATTTCTTGTGTTTTCTGCTCCCCCCTTGGTGCAACAAAACACAAAGTGTGGGGGTTGGGAACCCCATTTGCGCTCCATTGCAGCTCGCAGCTGTGTTCGTAGTGGGGAATCTAGTGGCGCACGGCGCACGCGCAGTCACCAGTCACCATGGCGTCTGAGGAGCTCCTGCCGCTGTTCCTTTCGATCGGGCTGGACGAGACGGTCGCCAAGTGCGTGCGTTACAGGGCTCGGGTTTGGAGTCATCGATGCTGCAGCAATGAAGCTTCCCTTCCTGGATAACGAATCGAGTTGGCGTGCGCGCAGGAATGCCCTCAAGAACCCCAAGTTTGCGAAGACACTGACGGAGGTCATCACGGAGGCCGGATGCGCGCCCAGCGGCTGCACCAAGGCCATCGGCAACCTGGTGTACACAGTGGCGTCCAAGGTGGGTGCAGAGGGGGAGGTTGAGGGGCGCACGAGCGCGGCGGCGCTTTTTGCTTGTGCATGGATCGACCTCAAGGTGGTGCGCTCGCCCTTCACGTACCCCGCAGTACCCCATGAACGCGCTGGTGCACCGCCCCAAGCTGCTGGAGTACGTGGTTAACGAGAAGATCAAGGTGGGTAGCTGCTGTGCCACGGCTGGCTGGATCTGCATGGCGGTGCATGGCGCGTGCATGGGAGCTTTACCACTCGCCGGCGCAGCCTTGGGCTGTAAGCACGGGGTGCATGGGAGCTATACCATGGGTGCAAGGCAGCCCCACACGACGTGCACACGTCGACGGGTATTGCGAGGCGACGGGGGCCGATCTCGACCCGGGCACGCACGTACGCACACACGCTCCCCGTGCGCACGCAGTCCAACACCCAGCTGGACGGCGCGTTTGATTACCTGCAGAAGGTTGGCAGCACGGACGCTGCGGTCGCGGAGATGGAGGCGTCGGCGGGCGTCGGCGTCGTGGTGCGTGTGTGCGTGGCGTGGCGCTCATAGTGCATGCTGCTCTCACACACACACACATGCATGATCACACACACGCCAGATCAGCGCATCGTGCCGTCGTACACATCGCAGCACCACACACGCGAGCTCGGTGCACGCTGCCCTCCTATGTCTCACTCGCCACATCAGAAATGATCACTGTGATGCTGTCGATGTGACGTGCCATTGTGTGCCGTGCTGCCACGTGCGACACGCGTGGCCATGCACACCTCCCCCCCCCACACCCACCCACCCACCCACCAGTGGTTCCTAAGGATCCTGGGAAAGTGATGGCTCAACCCAGTCCTCGCGCTCATTTCCCCAGTCGGGCCCGCCGGGCGCGATTTTGTTTCCGTTAAAGTTAAAAAAAACGGTTCGGGTCGACATTCGCGCAATCTCACCCCGTGGCGCCGGCCCAAATGAGCCAATCTCACCCACCCCACAAATGCGGGGTGCGGGGTGGCCAAGAGAAGCACTGTCACCCACGCATGCGAACACACGCGCCGCACGCAGATCACCCCTGAGCAGATCCAGGCAGCCGTGGCCGACGCCATTGCGGCCAACGCTGAGAAGCTGGCGGAGGAGCGCTACCACTGCAACACCAACATCTTCGTCGGCCAGGTGTGGCGCGCGCTCGTTCACACAGCACGCACGGCACAATGCACAACGCATGGAGCACAGCACACAGTACAGCACGCAACACAGCACAGCACGTGCATGGGATGAGGCGCGGCACGGCGCGCGTGCCATGCACGCAGCACGCACGGCACAATGCACAACGCATAGAGCACAGCACACAGCACAGCACGCAACACAGCACAGCTTGCGCATGGGATGAGGCAATGGCACGGCGCGCGTGCCATGCACGCAGCACGCACGGCCGGTGCACAACGCGTGGAGCGCAGCACACAGCACAGCACAGCACAGCACAGCACAGCACGCAACACAGCACAGCACGCGCATGGAGGCCCGGCACGGCACTTGTGCCATGCACGCAGCACGCCCAGTACAGTGCACACAGCACGCACGGCATGGTGCACAACGCATGGAGCACAGCACACATCACATAACGTAGCACAGCACAGCACAGCATACGCATGGAACGAGGCGCGCGTGCCATGCACGCAGCACGCAATACACCATGCCGCACGCTGCCTCAACTCTCTTGTGTGGGTTGAACCATCTATCACACAGCACAGATTGCCAGGGCCAAGGCGTTCAAGTGGGCGGACGCACGCATGCACATCCAACCACGCACATCCATCCATCAACGCACATCCATCCATATGCACATCCATCCATCTACCCACCCATCCATCCATCCATCCATCCATCCATACACATCCATCCATCCGTCCACCCAAGCATCCATCCATCCATCTACCCACCCATCAATCCATCCATCCATCCATGCACATCCATCAATCCATCCATCCATCCATTCATCCACGCGTGCACACATCCATCAACCATACATCCATGCCGCACGCTGCTGACGCTTGGTGCTGCCCCCATCCGCTGCCTAACTCTTTCTGTGTGTGTGTGTGTGTGTGTGTGTGTGTGTGTGTGTGCCCCATCCGCTACTGCCGCAGATCACGAAGGCCAAGGCGTTCAAGTGGGCCGACGGCGCTGCCATCCGCGCCGAGATGGCCAGCCAGGTGTGTGCGTCTGCGTGTGTGTGCGCGTGTGTGTGTGTGTGTGTGTGTGTGCGTGTGTGTGTGGGTGTGGGAGTGGGAGTGGGCGTGGGTGTGGGCGTGAGTGTGCGTGCGGCTGCGTGTGTTGTGTGCGCGTGCGTGTGTGTGCAGCTGCGTGTATGTGTTGTGCGTGTGGCTGCGTGTATGTGTGTGTGTGTGTGTGCGTGCGTGCGTGCACCGTATGTGTGTCTGCCCTGTGCTACTAGGCTACCGGGTGCGTCGTGGCTGGGAGTAGTTAGTAGTCTCCTTATGAGCACCACACTGACACACACACACACACACGCGCACACACAGGTCGAGGCCCTGCTCGGCCCAAATACCGAGGCCGGCCTCCAGCCGCCCGAGAAAAAAATGCACACACCCCAACCATACTGAACCCTCCAGCCTACTCACTGAAGCCTTGGTGTCTGTCCTGTTGTACCAGCTTACCAGTGCTGTTGTTTGAATTCAAATTCAAGCGCTTCAAAATTGCCAAATTAACCATG
>VFSX01000340.1:15000-37500 GCA_016618255.1 Chlamydomonas sp. UWO 241 | reverse complement strand
ACACACACACACACACACACACGCAAACACACACACACACACACACACAATCTCACACGCACACGCACACGCAACCTCACACACACGCAAAGGCACAAACTCAAACACACGTGTCCCTCCCCCCCCCCACTAAGGCGATGTTTGTCGACTTTGGCATGGCTCGCCAGTACCTCACACACACACACACACACACACACATGCACACGCACTCTCTCTCACACACACACGCACGCACAGACACACACGTGCCCCCCCCATAGGCGATGTTTGTCGAATCTGGCATGGCTCGCCAGTACCTCACACACTCACACACACGTACACACGCACACGCACACACAAGCTCACACACTCACTCGCACACACACACACGCACACACTCACACACACACACGTGCCCCTCCCCCTCCGCCCCCCAAAGGCGATGTTTGTCGACTTTGGCATGGCTCGTCAGTATGGGGGCGTGTGCTACCTCCGTTTTGACGACACCAACCCAGAGGCTGAGAAGCAGGAGTACATTGACCACATCAACGTGAGTTTGTGTGAGGGGAGGATGTGTGTGCGTGTGCGTGTGTGTGTGTGTGCGTGTGCGTGTGTGTGTGGTGCCTCAAATTTGACGACATAAACTCAGACGCCGAGGAGCAGGAGTACATTGACCACATCAACGTATGTGCGTGCGTGTGTGCGTGTGTTCGTGCGTGTGTGTGTGTGGTGGTGGGGGAGGGCTATGCTACCTCCGTTTTGACAACACAAACTCAGAGGCCGAGGAGCAGGAGTACATTGACCACATCAGCGTACGTGTGTGTGCGTGTGTGTGTGTGTGTGTATGTGTGTGCGTGTGTTTGTGCGTGTGTGTGTGTGTGTGTGTGTGTGTGTGTGCGCGTGCTACCTTCGTTTTGATGACACAAACCCAGAAGCCGAGGAGCAGGAGTACATAGACCACATCAACGTGCGTGTGTGTGTTTGCCTGTGTGTGCGTGTGTGTGTGTGTATGTGTGTGTGTGAGTGTGTGTGTGCATGTGTGGGTATATGTGTGTGTGTGTGCTGCCTGCGCTTTGCCACGACTAAATCCATCTTTATCACCCTTGCAGAGGATATTGTTTCGTTGACAAAGTGGGAGCCCTGGAGGGTCACCTACACGTCCGACTACTTTGACCCGTACATTCACCGTAAGCAACATTTCATTTGAAAGCCTTGGGAACAACCAAAACAAAACCGACCCTCCCGGCGCTCGCAGGACATTGTGTTGTGGGTGGAGTGGGAGCCGTGGAAACCTCCACGTCTGACTACTTTGATCAGCTGGACGCGTTTGCTGACGGTCATCCTATTCCCTACTAAAACATTGATTTTAAATTGTACAACCCTTACTAAAAAACCTTGAAAGAACTGAATTACTTCAACCCGTACCCCCGCAGGACATTGTTTCGTGGATGGGGTGGGAGCCGTGGAAGATCACCTACACGTCCGACTACTTTGACCAGCTGTACGCGTTTGCTGTCGAGCTCACCAGGCGGGGCCACGCGTTTGTGTGCCACCAGGTGTGTATGGCTGGTCTGCTGCTGCTGCTGCTGCTGCTGTGTGTGGAGGGAGGGGTGCTGCTGCTGCTGTGTGTAGAGGGAGGGGTGCCGCTGCTGCTGTGTGTGGAGGGACAGGTGCTGCTGCTGCTGTGTGTGTGGAGGGAGGGGTGCTGCTGCTGCTGCTGCTGCTGTGCGTGGATGGAGGGGTGTTGCCGCTGCTGTGTGTGTGTATTCCTACCAGCAGTGCGCGTGTGCTGTCAAGCTCACCAAGCCACCCCCCACGCCCATACACCACACCTGTCCCCACACCCCACACAGACCAAGTGCCGAGTGGTCTCCCGTGAGAGGCGCGACCCTACACCCGAGTCCAACCCCCGAGCCCACACAATTTCTCACACATTTGTCCCCACACCCCACACAGACCAAGGCCGAGATTGAGGTCTCGCGTGCGAGGCAGGGCCCACACCTGAGTCCACACATGTGACCACACACCCACACTCCACACCTGTCCCCTCACCCCACACACAGACCAAGGCCGAGATCGAGGTCTCCCGCGAGAGGCGCGAGCCGTCCCCGTGGCGCGACCGCCCGATTGAGGAGTCGCTCAAGTGGTTCGAGGACATGCGGCGCGGGCTGGTGGACGAGGGCAAGGTGTGGACGGATGTGTGGATGGATGTGTGGATGGACGTGTGGATATGTGGGGTACACACACACACACACACACGTATGCGCACACAAACGCACACACACACACACAAACATACACAAACACATACACACACTCACACACGCACAGGCTGTGCTGCGCATGCGCATGGACCGCACACACACACGCACACAAATGCACACACACACACACACGCATGCATGCATGCATGCATGCACACACTCTGGCTGTGCTGCGCATGCGCATGGGCCACACACACAAACACACACACACAAACACACACACATACGCACACACACACACACACATGCACACATGCACACACGTGCGCACGCAGGCTGTGCTGCGCATGCACATGGACCACACACACACACACACACACACATACATACATACACACACACACACACACAAACAAGCATGCATGCACACACGCAGACTGTGCTGCGCATGCGCATGGACCACACACACACACACACAGACACACACAGACACACATACACACAAACACACACACACACACACACACACACGCAGGCCGTGCTGCGCATGCGCATGGACCACACGCATGCACACACGCACACACACACCAGCGCATGCACACACGCACGCGCACGCAGGCTGTGCTGCGCATGCGTATGGACCACAAGAACGACAACTTCAACATGTTTGACCAGATCGCGTACCGCATCAAGTGAGTCGGTGTGGAGTGTGACATGTGTGTCTCTTCCATTGCGTGTCTGTATATGTGCATGTGTCTCTCTGTCTCTCTGTCTCTGTGTCTCTGTGTGTCTGTGTCTCTGTCTCTGTGTCGCTCTGTCTCCCTGTCTCTCTGTCTCTATGTCTCTCTGTCTCTCTGCCTGTGTGTCTCTGTCTCTGTCTTCTCTTTCTCTTTCTCTCCCTCTCTCTTCTCTCACCCTCTCTCTTCTCTCTCCCTCTCTCTTCTCTCTCCCTCTCCCTCTCTCTCTCTCTCTCTCTCTCTCTCTCTCTCTCTCTCTCTCACGCACACACACGCGCACACAGGTTTGTCGCACACCCGCACGGCGGCGACGCCTGGTGCGTCTACCCGTCGCACGACACTCTCTCTTCTCTCTCTCCCACTCTTCTCTCTCTTGTCTATCTCTTCTCTCTCTCTCTTCTCTCTCACTCTCACTCTCAATCTCATCCTCACTCGCACTCGCACAGACACAGACACAGATACGCACGCACACGCATGCACACACACGCACGCACACAGGTTTGTCGCGCACCCCCACGGCGGCAACGCCTGGTGCGTCTACCCGTCCTACGACTTTGCGCACTGCCTTGTCGACGCGATCGAAAACATCTCGCACTCGCTGTGCACGCTCGAGTTTGAGTCGCGCCGCGCGTCGTACTACTGGCTGCTCGAGGTGCTCGACACGTACAAGCCGCTGGTGGGTGTGGGGAAGTGTGGGTTGGTACAGTGTGGAGTTGGTGTGGGGGCACATGGCACTACTGGCTGCTTGAGGTGCTGGACACGTAGAAATCTGGTGGTGGGTGTGGGGCTGTACGATGTGGAGTGCGGGGCAGTGTGGTGCGGTATGGTGTGGGGTGTGGGAAAACGTATGTGTGCATGGCCTCTCTCTCGTGCGCTCTCGTCCACAATCTTCACATGCACTCACTCACCCACCCCAACACACACACACACACACACACACACGCACACATCAGGTGTGGGAGTTTGCGCGCCTCAGCGTCACCAATGCCGTCATGTCAAAGCGCAAGCTCAACACACACACACACACACACACACACACACACACACACGCACACACACACACGCACACACACACACACCAGGTGTGGGAGTATGCACGCCTCAACGTGACCAACGCCGTCATGTCAAAGCGCAAGCTCAACAAGCTGTGCACCGGGGGCTACGTCAACGGGTGGGACGACCCGCGCCTGCTCACGCTCGCGGGTGTGTGGGGTTACTCCCTGGTTATTTCTTGGCTACTCTTATAAGCGCATGCATGGAACGACCACCGAGCTAAACCCTTCACCTTTACTACAACACGGGCGCAACTAGGCTAGGGGCTACGTCAACGGGTGGGACGACCCGCGCCTGCTCACGCTCGCGGGTGCATGGGGTTCTCCCTGGTCACTCCTTCGTCACTCCTTCGTCACTCCTTGGTCACTCCCTGGTCACTCCCTGGTCACTCCCTGGCTATTCCTTGGTTACTCTGAATGCAACGACCGCCTAGCTTGACCCTAACTCAACCCTATGAGCTGCGCCAGCAATTGGGACAACTCAACGCCTGGTCATGCCGGCTCGCGCTCGCGGGTGCGTGGGGTACTTCCTGGCTACTCCTTGGTTACTCTCTCTGAATGCATGCATGGAAATGGAATGACCACCTAGCTTAACCCTAAGTCAACCCTATGAGCTGCGCCAGCAATTGGGACCACTCAACGCCTGGTCATGCCGGCTCGTGCTCGCGGGTGCGTGGGGTACTTCCTGGCTACTCCTTGGTTACTCTGAATGCATGCATGGAAATGGAACGACCACCTAGCTTAACCCTAAGTCAACCCTATGAGCTGCGCCAGCAATTGGGACCACTCAACGCCTGGTCATGCCGGCTCGTGCTCGCGGGTGCGTGGGGTACTTCCTGGCTACTCCTTGGTTACTCTGAATGCATGCATGGAAATGGAATGACCACCTAGCTTGACCCTAACTCAACCCTATGAGCTGCGCCAGCAAATTGGACAACTCAACGCCTGGTCATGCCAGCTCACGCTCGCGGGTGCGTGGGGTACTTCCTGGCTACTCCTTGGTTACTCTGAATGCATGCATGGAAATGGAACGACCACCTAGCTTAACCCTATCTCAACCCTATGAGCTGCGTTAGCAATTGGGACAACTCAACGCCTGGTCATGCCGGCTCACGCTCGCGGGTGCGTGGGGTACTTCCTGGCTACTCCTTGGTTGCTCTTAACGCGCCATCGGCTATTACGGTCGAGTGTGGAGGGTCTTGGAGAAGAGGTTAGGGCTTAAGGGTTAGGGTTTAGGGTGCACCGGGGACTACGTCAACGGGTGGGACGACCCGCGCCTACTCACGCTCGCGGGTGCGTGGGGTTACTCCCTGGTTATTCCTTGGTAACTCTCATAAGCGCATGCATGGAACGACCACCGAGCTTAACCCTTGACCTTTACGACAACCCGGGCCCTACCTAGGCTAGGGTCAACGTCGACGGGTGGGACGACCCGCGCCTGCCCACGCTCACGAGTGGGTGGGGCGCGGCCGCACGCCCGACGGACAATTCCTCTTTGTCTACCACCAACGCCCCTCCAATCCCCCTCCACTCCTCCTTTCCCCCTCCTCCACCACCTCCCCCTACCACCACTCCCCCTCCACTCCTCGACCACCCCCCCTCCTCTTGCGCGCCATTGCACGCGCTCTCGTGTGCAGAGGGGGAATGTACAGTGCAGGGGGATTGTGCAGGCAGGCACACCCTATACGGTGGTAGAACGGAGGCCAACACTGGTTTGCATACGGTGGTAGAACGGAGGCCGATACTGGTTTGCATACGGTGGTAGAACGGAGGCCAATACTGGTTTGCATACGGTGGTTGAACGGAGGCCGATACTGGTTTGCATACGGTGGTAGAACGGAGGCCGATACTGGTTTGCATACGGTGGTAGTACGGAGGCCGATACTGGTTTGCATACGGTGGTAGAACAGAGGCTGATACTGGTTTGCTGGAGCTCGTGCCGTCGCCGCTCGTTCCTACCTCCCCCCCCCCCCCCCCCCCCTTCATCACCTCCCTTCCTCTCCACCCCCACCCCCTGCATCCCCCCTTCACCCCCCCCCCTTCATCATTCCCCCCACCTATTTTATCACCCCCACCCCCCTCCTACTCCCCTCTCACCTATCTCCTGTCCAGGCATGCGCCGCCGCGGCATCACGCCCGCGTCGATCAACGCGTTCTGCAAGGAGATTGGCATCACACGCAACGACAACAACATCCCAATGCACAAGTAAGGCTGCTGCTGTTCATTAAATGACAACGGTATCCCCATGCACGATGCACACGTGGGTCCATGGCGCCCTTGGGACACACGGCAGCCAATTCATGCACCTGGTGTGAGTCACAGTCACACCAGTGATTTTTTTTTGCCATTGGGGGCCATTTGGGGCCGTTTGGCCCCAACACAATTAAGTCGAGTGTCCACTTTGGGGGCCATGGGGCCAGTAGTCCCTGGGAAGGATTTTAGTAATTTGTTTTTTGCCGGCTCCAGCAACTTTGACCGCTCACACCAGGCACAAAACACAGCGGGTCTACATGCAACGCATGCCGTTGTGCTGCTCTCGGCAAGAGCTTTCCAACGCACCGCTCCACGCCCTCTCCCACCAAGTGTGGTGGTTTTCTGGGAAATGGGAAATCCGGCTCGGAGCGGTTTACGGCTCGCAGGGGAATCACTGCATGGGGCGGGGCCATTAAGTGAGTGTATGGCGCAGTGTGGGGCAGGGGGGGGCTTTGGAGGCACCTCCGCACTGGTCAACGCTAAGTCAGCGGTCAGAGCGGTCAACGGTACGTTGATCCGCGCGCCGGCTGGCCCCCCCAAACGAACTACAAAAGCTGAAAACAAAATCACACTGTGTGACCCACATCAGAGCCAACGATAACGACTCCCCAATGCACAAGTGGGTCTCATATACATAGGAGCCTCCTAGGTGCAAATTTGATGCACCATTAACATGGGTGCACCATGAAAGATGACACGCGATGCCGCAGGAGGTTGGCATCGCGCAACGACAACCCAATGCACAAGTGGGTATACGTATGGTGCTAGGCCCCAGACCTTGGTTTTGGCTGTTCGTCATAACAACCGACGACATGCTTCCCATGCATGGTCGGTCTTGTAGACTATTAGACCTGACCAGTCCTGAAGCCCTAATTACCATCACCACCCTACCAAAATCCCAACGTCAGAGTAAAGGTCAAAGTGAAGGTGGTCATGACCACCTGCACTGAGGCGGTCGGGGGTGCGCCTCAGGCGGTGGTGGGCGCCTAAGGCGGGCGGGTGGCGCCAAGGCGACGCCTTAGGCGGTGGGCGCGCTTTAGGCGACGCCTGAGGCGCCGCCTGATCCGTGCAAGTGAAGGCGCCGCCTGAGACGTTGGGAATGTTGTAGGGCCACGACGCGCCCTCTGGACTCGTGGCGCCTGCTATCTACCCTGCGATCAGTAACAGTAACAAAACAGTTACAGTAACATCGGCTTTCCAGCGAAGACTACCTTGTAGTCCTAGTACCACCGCCTCCAACCGGAGTCTAGCTCTGGCTGGCCACGCCAGCAGCCAGCTGCCTGACAACGTGTAGTCCTGAAGCAAGAAGGAGAGCTGTTATGCTACCAGTGGTGCCTGCCCTCTACCCTACTACCAGCCCCCTTGCCGTGTCCCTACTGCCAACCCCTTCCCTCCTAAGCTTGCCGTCCCCTTCTACCAGGCTTGCCTTCCCCCTCTACTAAGTTTGCCTTCCCCCCTCCTAAGCTTGCCTTCCCCCCTCTTTAGCTTGCCTTCCCCCCCTCCTTAGCTTGCCTTACCCCCCTCCAAACCCCAAAACGTAGGCTCGAGCACCACGTGCGCGTTGACCTGGACGCCAACTCGCCGCGTGCGCTGGCGGTGCTGCGACCACTGAAGGTCAGCGCTGCACTCAAAGAGAGAATGGGAGGGAGGGAGAGGGAAAGGGGAGGGAGAGAGAGAGGGAAGGAGAGTGGGAGAGAGAAAGAGGGAGGAGAGAGGGATAGGCGGGGGGGGAGGGAGAGATAGGAGGGAGATAGTGTCTGATGTGTGGGGGTGGGTGCATGTGCGTGTGCTAGTGCGTGTGCGTGTGCGTGGAGAGCAGCACATGATTACAAAGCCCTGGGTGCAAAATTTCCGCCCGCGCTCGCGATGCTGCGGCTGCTCAAGATCAGTGGCTGACTTGCATATAGAGGGAGAGGAGAGGGAGAGGGAGGGAGAGGGAGGGAGAGGGAGGGAGAGGGAGAGGGAGGGAGAGAGAGAGAGGGAGAGAGGGGAGAGGACGAGAGAGAGAGGGAGAGGGGGAGAGAGAAGCAGAGGGAGCGAGAGGGAGAGAGGGAGGGGCGGGGAAAGGGAGGGAGACAGAGGTGAGGGAGAGAACGTCTGCTGTGTGAATGTGCCGTGGCCCCTCAAAGTCAGTGCCTTACTTAGAGGGAGAGAGGGGGGGGGACAGGCGAGGGTGAGAGAGCAGGGAAGAGAGAGCGTCTGCTGTGTGTGTGTGCTGCTGCCGCTCAAGGTCTTGGAGAGAGAGAGGGAGAAAGAGGGAGAGAGAGGGAGAAAGAGAGGGTAAGGGAGGGGAGGGAGGGCGGGAGGGAGAGAGAGGGAGAGAGAGAGAGAGAGAAAGAGGGTGCCTGATTCGCGTGCGTGTGTGTGTGGTGGGGGGGGGGGGGCACCATGCGTACTCAAAGGTGATGCGTTGAAACCGCGGGCGCTGGTCGTGCTCATCTCACCCCAAATCCTCAATCTGCAACTCCAACCCCGCACAGTCGCGGTCACCAACCTTCAGTGACCCCCCCCGCAAGCCGTATACCGCTCGGGGCCGGATTTCCCATTTCCTAAACAACCACCCCACACTTGGTGGGGGGGGCGTGGAGGGGTGCGTTGGGAAGCCCTCGCCGAGATCAGCGCAACGGCATGCGTTGCGTGGACATCCGCTTTTATGTGTCAAGCCTGGTACGAGCGGCCAAAGTTGCTGGAGCCGGCAAAAAACGAATTGTCAGCATCCTTCCCAGGGATAGCTCTCCTTTTTGTTGAGCCTAGCATGCGCGGTCAAACTGCTTGAGCCGGGGAAGTAATAGTTGCTAAAAAAAATCCTTCCCAGGGGTCGCCGACGTCGGCAGTCTCCAAACTACAATACAGTCACAGTTAAGTTAAGTTACAGTTAAGTTTACTTAACTGAAACTTCACTACAATACAGGTACAGGTACAGGTACATCGACTTTCCAGCGAAGACTAACTACCATCCAGTCCTAGTGCCACCGCCCAGACCCAAGTCCAGTTCTGGCCCTAACAATAACTTGTGAGAAACTACAATACACAAGCGTTAAAGCCCCCCCCCCCAATCTCAACCCGGCAGAGGCGATTTCTTGCGAAAGGGGTGTGAAAACGTCGATTTTCACACTTCGTCACTCCCTCACCCCCCCCGCAGGTCGTGGTGACCAACCTGC
Organism: Chlamydomonas sp. UWO 241; assembly: GCA_016618255.1. Lineage (NCBI taxonomy): Eukaryota > Viridiplantae > Chlorophyta > Chlorophyceae > Chlamydomonadales > Chlamydomonadaceae > Chlamydomonas > Chlamydomonas priscui. The sequence continues at coordinate 28,113 of VFSX01000340.1, read as the reverse complement.
CCAAGAGCCACTTTGAGGAGGTCGACGCAATGGTCCCTCCGCCTGTCTGCCAGGCCCAGCAACCCTTCACCCTTGAGACCCCATGGCGTGCCAGGCTCCAGGCTTGTGTCAACACCCTCAAAACCCAACGCTCTCCCACAAGTGGTGGGGGCCATCATGCCAGAGAGCGCCAGTTCGAGGCGGTCGGCGCGAAGGTCCTGCCTCCTTTGCCAGGCCACGAGCTCTTTATACTTATAAAGGAAACAACTTTCCCCCCCCCCCCCACGCAGGTGGTGGTGACCAACCTGCCAGAGAGCGCCAATTCGAGGCGGTCGGCGCGAAGGTCCCGCCTCCTTTGCCAGGCCATGAACCAACATGAACCCTTGATACTTGAAAAAAAAAAACTCCCCCCCCCCCCCCCCCCCCTGACCAAAGAGAGCCAATTTGAGGCGGTCGGCGCGAAGGTCCCGCCTCCTTTGCCAGGCCATGAACCCTTAATATTAAAATTAATATTTATAAACAAAACAACTCCCCCCCCCCCCCCCCCCCCACCACACACACAGGTGGTCGTGACCAACCTGCCCGAGAGCCACTTTGAGGAGGTCGGCGCAAAGGTGCTCCCCAGGCGGAGCGAGGCCATGAACCCACCATCAACCCTTAAAACTAGTAACCAAAACAACTCAAACCCCACCCCGCAGGTGCTGGTGACCAACCTGCCACTCTTGAGGACATCGGCGCAATGCCGACAGTCTCCAAACTAAAATATACAAGCGTTTAAAAGGCCTCAAACCCCCAACCCCGCAGGTCGTCGTGACCAACCTGCCCGAGAGCCACTTTGAGGAGGTCGACGCGAAGGTGTTCCCCGGGCGGAGCGAGGACACGTACAAGGTGGGTGAATGATGAATTAGGAGCACACATACAATTAATTAGGAGCACACGTTACAATTAATTGGGAGAACACCTACAAGGTGCGTACAAGGTGAAGGATTAATTCGGAGCAGTAGCACCAGCAGCCAGCCAGCCGGCCAGCCATCTCCACAAGGTGCTCGGGCGGTACGCGCCAAACACGTTCGTATACGCCTTTAGAGGTGTCCCCTGACTGTAACATCCATCATCAAGTAGAAGCAGTAGCAGCAGCAACAGCAGGAGTTTGGCACTTGGGCTTGGCATTCGTGGACTGCACAACGCACAATAGGCAAGGTGTACCCCGGGCACAGCGAGGACACGTACAAGGTGGGTGGGTGCTTCATGAGAAGCAGCATCACCACCACCACAACCGCAGCAGCACCAGCACCAGAGGTTCGGCATTCGGGCTTGGCGTTCGTGGACAGCACAGTGCACAATAGGCACGGCGTTGCTCGGGGCGCAGGGGGGACACGTACGAGGTAGGAACACGCAGCCAGCAGCAGCGCCAACGGCACCTAAATTATTACCAGCACGCACTGGGGGTAGTAACCCCATAATTTAATTACGTCACAGCCCTGGGCTAGCAGTGCTCTAGCCCGGGCATGTCGTGTACACAGTATAAGGAGAGAGAGTAGTGTTACACATCCACTGCCGGCGGTCACAATCAGTTCCAAAGTTCCAGCGGGACTATCAGACAGCAGGCACAAGGCCCACCAAAAGGTCAAGCTACAAGAGTAGCCCACAGTAGCGCCACCCACACTAGGTGGTGGGCGCCAAGCAAGCAGCACCGCAAGCCAGGCACCACACTCAGCCCTGAAGCAGCCGGAGGCAGACCCCAGGTATAACCGGCTGTGAAGCCAGGACCATGGAGGGACCAAGAAGGCCCACCCCCAACCACCCGAAAGCGGCGTGGAAAAATAAGGAGAACGATTTGCTGCCACCACCACCACCACCACCTGCTTGTTGGCATGTTGGCGATTTTTTTGCTGGAAAAGTGTGAAAATGCGATTTTCACACTTTTCGGGTCGGAATTCGCGACTCAACCCGACAGTGCACTGCAGGCCAAATCGGCTAATCTCAACCCGACAGTGCACTGCGTTGGGTTGCGGGTTGGCTTACGGAAACACTGATGTATACGGCAGGGAGAATGAGTTGCCACCACCACCACCTGTTTGTTGGCGTATTTGGGGACTTCGTGACGGGGGTTCAAAGCGGGGTACCACATCAGTGATTTCCTTTTCGGCTCTCCACAGCCACTTGGCTGTATTCTGGCTGTACTTTGACCTTGCACACAGCTCATCCTGTGCAGTGGATTGTAAGTCTGACGAGCCCACCAGACAGAGCACGTCAGCAGCTTTCAAATGACCTATGTGTGAAGGGGCTCGATTGACGGAGGCGCGTTCTTGTCGCCGAGCCCTGGACCCAGCAATGCGGCGCTGCTGGTGACGAGGATCTCCGTGCCGCTGACGAGCGGGGTAAAATACGACTGGCCCGGCTCCTGCTAGACTGCCCCTCGGTGGAATACTTCAGGAGCGGCTTGCCCGGCGCTGCCGTGGCTTGGCGAGTAGCCGCGGCGCTGCCGCGGCCCGTGCTGGGAGACGGCCCTTATCCTCCCCCCATGCAGGACGCCATGCGGCACCGATCTCGACGAGTTGATCGACGAGCGGAGGAGCTGGCGCCCGTCAATGCATGCTGGACATTGGTCAAGATGGCTGCCCGTGGAGGCGGGCTACCATCACGGCTTCAGCGGTGGCGACTGCCGAGGCAACACAGAGTAAATCCGCTTCACCAATCGCAGCGTTCGTCACCGCGCTCATCCTCGGGGTCGCTCGTCTGCTGGTGGCTGGCGTTGGAAGGTCTTCATGCAGCCTCCATGACAACTCTGTCGTCCATGCACCCCTGGAGGGTAGGACCTGGCCATGCATGAGGCATGGGGCGCCGGCTGAGCCCCATGCAAACGAGAGCTGGACAGCCATGCATTGCCAGGCGGGGACCGTTCCAGTCAGCGCCAGTCGGCTCTGCCGGCTTGACTGGCCACAAGGCCACTACTGTGACCCTGAGGAAGGTCCTCTCCTATATGCTCCTTGCCAGACATGTCTCTCAGAGACCGCTGTTTGGGGTAGTCTAGCCGGCGGGAGCGGTAGTCTATCGGCCGGAAACCGGCGGTACTCTAGTTCTTAAGTGTGCTGGAGTATCGGCAGGTGTCTCTAGTAGAAGAGTAGCCTGCTTAGCTGGAAACCCCGTGTTACTTGTTACTTGTATGTGTGAAGACAAACGGTCAACAAGAGGCCCACGGTCAATGCAGTCAAAGCAAAATCCGGCTGTGGAATAATTAATTTAAAATCCTGAAAAGGAAATCACTGACGCACATCCATCACTCGTGCTGCCTCCGGGCTCCGTTCACGCGCGCCTTGAACATCGAGATGGGTGCCAACCCATCCATCCATTGGCGCGCCCATCCATCCATTGGGTGGATGCGCACCGATCCACCCACTCGCCCATCATCTCCCATGCTGCATACAGGTGCCAGTCACGCACCTGTTGTGTACATGGAGAAAGACCGCCTTTTCACTGTTTGGGGTTTGGCAGGGCTTTGGGCCTCGTATCAACCTGCATTCCTGCTAGTGCTGCTGCTGCTGCTGCTGCTGCTGTCCGCCGCAGGTGCCCTTCACGCGCGCTGTGTACAAGGATCAAGACAACCTTTTCAGGGTTTCGGGTTTGGGGTGGGGCACGGCTTTGGGCACGGCTTTGGGTCTCGTTTCAACCTGCGTTCCTGCTGCTGCTGCTGCTGCTGCTGCAGGTGCCATTCGCGCGCGCTGTGTGCATGGATCAAGACAACCTTTTCAGGGTTTCGCGTTTGGGGTTTGGCACGGCTTTGGGCAGGGCTTTGGGCCTCGTTTCAACCTGCGTTCCTGCTGCTGCTGCTGCTGCTGCTGTCCGCTGCAGGTGCCATTCACGCGTGTCGTGTACATGGAGCAGACCGATTTCCGGGAGTTTGACTCCAAGGACTTCTACGGCCTCGCGCCCAGCAAGTCGATCATGTTCCGGTGAGGCCAGTTTTTGTGTGAGCGTGTGTGCGTGCATGCTTGCATGTCTTGTGCATGTGCGCTGCTCCGCCCACTCCAAAAGGACTTATGGACTCACGCCCAGCAAGTCGATCATGTTCTGGTGAGGCCAGTTTGTTTGCGTGTGTGCGTGCGTGCATGCTTGTGTCTATGTATCTCTGTGTATGTGCGCTGCTGCTTCCACTCCAAAAGGACCTATGGACCCGTGCCCAGCAAGTCAATCATGTTCCGGTGAGGCCAGTTTGTATGCGTGTGTGCGTGCGTGCGTGCCTGTGTCTGTGTATGTCTGTGTATGTGCGCTGCTCCGTCCACTCCAAAAGGACTTGCGGGGTTTCCAGCTCAGCAGGCTACTCTTCCACTAGAGACACCCGCCAATACTCCAGCACACTTAAGTACTAGAGTACCGCCGGCTCCCGGCCGCTCCCGCCGGCTAGACTACCCCAAACAGCGGTCCCTGAGAGACATGTCTGGCAAGGAGCATGTAGGAGAGGACCTTCCTCAGGGTCACAGTAGTGGCCTTGTGGCCAGTCAAGCCGGCAGAGCCGACTGGCGCTGACTGGAACGGTCCCCGCCTGGCAATGCATGGCTGTCCAGCTCTCGTTTGCATGGGGCTCAGCCGGCGCCCCATGCCTCATGCATGGCCAGGTCCCACCCTCCAGGGGTGCATGGACGACAGAGTTGTCATGGAGGCTGCCTGAAGACCTTCCAACGCCAGTCACCGGCAGACGAGCGAGGATGAGCGCGGTGACGAACGCTGCGATTGGTGAAGCGGATTTACTCTGTGTTGCCTCGGCGGTCGCCACCGCTGAAGCCGTGATGGTAGCCCGCCTCCACGGGCAGCCATCTTGACCAATGTCCAGCATGCATTGACGGGCGCCAGCTCCTCCGCTCGTCGATCAACTCGTCGAGATCGGTGCCGCATGGCGTCCTGCATGGGGGGAGGATAAGGGCCGTCTCCCAGCACGGGCCGCGGCAGCGCCGCGGCTACTCGCCAAGCCATGGCAGCGCCGGGCAAGCCGCTCCTGAAGTGTTCCACCGAGGGGCAGTCTAGCAGGAGCCGGGTCAGTCGTATTTTACCCCGCTCGTCAGCGGCACGGAGATCCTCGTCACCAGCAGCGCCGCATTGCTGGGTCCAGGGCTCGGCGACGAGAACGCCCCTCCGTTAATCGAGCCCCTCGAGAGAGAGAAAGCCGGGAAAAAGTGGACCCGGAACGGGACTTCCTACGGGCTCGCGCCCAAGAAGTCAAGTTCCGGTGAGCTGGTCCAAGGACCTTTACGGCCCCGCGCCCAGCAGGGTAAATTGTCACGTGCGCCCGCCACCTCTTGATCCCCCTCTACCTCCACTCTCCATGCCCCCCCCCTTCTGTGGCCTCATGCGTACATCGGCGCGTGCAACCGCGAGCTCTTGATCCCCCTCTCCCTCCACTCCCCATGACCTCCCCTCCGGTGACGCCCCATGCGTACATTATCTCTTACACTCACGAGCTCTTGACCCGCCTCCCCCTCCACTCTCCATGCCCCCCCCCCCATCTGTGGCGCCCCATGGCGCCCCTTACCCTGGCGCCCCTCTCCCTGACGCCTCCGACGCTACTCTTTGTGTGTGTGTATATGCAGGTTCGCGTACATTGTCTCTTACACTCGCGAGCTCTTGACCCGCCTCCCCCTCCACTCCCTATGCCCCCCCCCCCTCTGTGGCGCCCCATGGCGTCCCCTCCCCTGGTGCTGTCCTCAAACCTTCTCCTCTCCCTGACGCCTCTGACGCTACTCGTTGTGTGTGTGTAAATGCAGGTATGCGTACATTGTCTCTTACACTCGCGAGCTCTTTACCTCCCTCCCCCTCCACTCCCCATGCCCCCCCCCCCCGCCCTCCTGTGTGGCGCTCCATGGCTTCCCCTGACCTGGTGCTGTCCTCTCCCTGCCGCCTCCGACGCTACTTTTTTTTTGTGGGTGTGTGCATGCAGGTATGCGTAAATTGTCTCTTACACTCGACCCCCCTCAACTCCCCATGCCCCCCCCCTCCGTGGCGCTCCATGGCTTCCCCTCCCCATGGTGCTGACCTCAAACCTGCGCATCTCCCTGACGCCCCCGACTCGCTGTGTGTGTATGCAGGTATGCGTACATTGTCACTTGCACGGGGTACACGAAGGACTCGGCAGGGAACGTGGTGGAGGTGCAGGTGCGTGGGTGTGCGTGCGTGCGTGCGTGTGTGTGTGTGTGTCATAGAGGGGAGAGAGAGAGAGAGAAAGGGAGAGCAAGATCTGGTCTGGTCACGGGTGCACAAAGGATGCAGCGGGGAACGTGGTGGAGGTGCAGGTGCGTGGGTGTGCGTGTGTGTGTGTGTGTGTGTGTGTGTGTGCGTGCGTGTCTGTGTGTGTCATAGAGGGAGTGGGAGAGAGAGAGAGAGAGAGAGAGAGAGGGTAAGATCTGATATGACAAAAAAAGTTGCCTTGCTGCAGCTGTCCACTGCAGCAGACGTCTAGACCCTAACCCCCAACACACTCACCTGGCTGTCACCCGCGTGCAAGAACCCCCCCCCCCCAAAGGGCAGTGGTAAACTGGGCCACGCACAGCCGATAACAACCCCCTATCTAAGCCCTCCTTGACCCCTTCCCTCTCTCTCCCTCTCTCCTCTCCCTCTCTCCCTCTCTCCCTCTCTCCCTCTCTCCCTCCTCTCTCCCTCTCTCCCCTCCTCTCTCCCTCTCTCCCTCTCTCCCTCTCTCTTCCACTCTCCCTCTCTCCCTCTCTTGTCAGGTGGAGGCGGACCTGGCGCCCGCAGGCAAGGAGCCGCCCCAAGGGAGTGGTCAACTGGGTCGGGCAGCCTCCAAAGAAATCCCTCCATACTCCGGACCCCGACACCCCCTCTATACTCCGGACCCCTCATTGGCTCTGTCCCTCTGTCTTACACCCTTTTCAGGTAGAGGCAGACCTGGCGCCCGCGGGCAAGAAGCCACCCAAGGGAGTGGTGAACTGGGTCGCACACAGCGACCTCCAACCCCTTAACCAGCCGCTTCTTCATTAATGCTCACCCCTGCTTCTCAACCCCGTTCCTCCCTTCCACTCTTCCTCTCTCCCCCACTCTGAACAGGTGGTGGCAGACCTGGCACCCGCGGGCAGAAAGCCTCCCAGCGGGAGTGGTCAACTGGGCCGCGCAGCCGCCCAAACAACCCCTCCCCCCTATACTCTGGACCCCTCGTTGACCCTGTCTATCTCTCTCCCCCACTCTTGTCGGGTGGAGGCAGACCTGGCACCCGCGGGCAAGAACCCCCCCGAAGGGAGTGGTCAACTGGGTCGCGCAGCCTCCAAAACAGCCCCTCCATACTCCGGACCCCGACACACCCTCGATACTCTGGACCTCTCATTGCCCCTGTCTATCTCTCTCCCTTTCTCTTGTCAGGTGGAAGCAGACCTGGCACCTGCGGGCAAAAAGCCGCCCCCCCAAGGGAGTGGTCAACTGCGTCACGCACAGCCATAAAGCTATCCCTTTCCAAGCCCCCCTTGACCCACCTGACCCTCCCCCCCTCTCTCCATCTCCCTCCCACCTTCTCGTAACAGGTGGAGGCAGACCTGGCGCCTGCGGGCAAGAAGCCCCCAAGGGAGTGGTCAACTGGGTCGCGCAGCCGCCCAAACAACCCCCTCTATACTCTGAACCCCTCATTGACCCTGTCTATCTCTCTCCCTTTCTCTCTTCAGGTGGAGGCAGACCTGGCCCGCAGGCAAGGCGCCGCCCTGAAGGGAGTGGTCAACTGCGTCACGCACAGCCACAAAAATACCCCACTCCAAGCCCTCCTTGACCCCAGGACCGTCCCTCCCTCCCTCCCTCTTCTCTCTCCATCTCCCTCCCACCTTGTCTTGTCAGGTGGAGGCAGAACTGCCACCCGCGGGCAAGAAGCCGCCCCAACGGAGTGGTCAACTGGGTCGCACAGCCTCCAAGACAACCCCGAGACCCCCTCTATACTCCGGACCCCTCATTGACTCTGTCCCTCTGTCTTACACCCTTGTCAGGTAGAGGCAGACCTGGCGCCCGCGGGCAAGAAGCCACCCAAGGGAGTGGTCAACTGGGTGGCGCAGCCGCGGCCGGGGGTGGCGCCGGCGGAGGCCGAGGCGCGGATATACGACTACCTGTTCAAGAGCGACGACCCGGCGTCGCTCGAGGACTTCACGACCGACCTCAACGAAAACAGCCTCGAGGTGGGTCTGGGGTGCATGTCTGGGCTGGGCTGGGCTGGGTCTGGCTGCGCGAGTTGGCTGGCGCTGTTGGGTAGAGGTCAGAGGGTGTCATGCGACTACGTTGTTCAAGTGCGACGACCCGGCATCGCTCGAGGGCTTCGCGACCGACCTCAACGAAAGCAGCCTCGAGGTGCGTGTGGGGCAGCGTTGTCTGGGCTGGGCTGGTCTGGGTTGGGTCGGGGCGGTTGGTTAGGTCAGCAGGTGGTGTCATGCGACTACGTTGTTCAAGAGCGGCGACGCTGGAAGACTTCACGACCTACCTACATGGCCTCTAGAAGCTTGGGGGTGCGTGGGGGGGCTCTGGGTTGGGCTGGGTTAGGCTGGGCTGGGCTAGGCTGGGCTGGGTCTGGCTGGGCTAGTTGGCTGGAGCGGTTCGTCAGAGGTCAGAGGGTGTTGTGTGACTTGCTGTTCAAGAGCGACGACCCAGCGGCGCTCCAGGACTTTACGACTGACCTCAACGACAACAGCCTCGAGGTGTATGAGCAGGTGGGATGGGGCTTGGCTGAGCTGCAGTGGGGTGGGCTTCAGTGGTGTCCTTAAGGAAACCGAGAATGTCCTGTTTGCCCCCGCAACATTGGAGGGGACATGCCGAATTGCCCCCACAGAAGGCGTTTTTTTCGAAAAATGTGAAATTGCCGATTTTCACACTTTTTTCGGAGCGAAATTCCCGCGATTCGCCCCCGCAGTTTTCCCCCAAATTTCTCGTTTCGCACCCGCAGTGGGGGCTGCGGGGGCTGTGGGGGCGCTAAGGACATCACTGGTGGGCTTTAGTTGGGCTGGGCCTGCGCTGCAGTTACAGTTACATCGGCTTTCCAGCAAAGACTACCTCTAGTCCTAGTACCACCGCCTAGACCCAAGTCTAGTTCTGGCCCTAACAATTACTTGTGAGGGGCGGTAGCCACCAGCCGGCTGCCTGCCAACGTGTAGTCCCAGAGCAAAAAGGAGAGCTATTGTGCGACGCCTCCAAAATAGGTCCTAACTGCTTCTAGGGGATCGGGGGTCAAGTGGCGCTTGCCAATCTACTTGACCGCCGTGGTGGAGGGGCCGGCGCCTGAGGGGCAGCCGGACCGTACACCACGGCTCTCCACCCGACCCTATCCTGAGCACGCTCAAACGCCGTCTCCGAAAAAGTCTTCCAATCAGAACGAGTGCCACTAGTTTCGCCTAGCTGCTGAATCAGTAGCTTGAAAAAATAGTGTCGGGAGGAGGCTGGAGGCCGGCCTTGCTGCCGAGCCACATCCATTGTGCAGTCAAAAGTCGTACGAGGAAGACGAGAAGCCGGCATGCGCATCACATGGCCTAGCCACTGCATTGATCGCTTTGCCACAAGGCTCTCAATTGGCTCAGTGTCGCACGCCTGCCGAATATAAGTTAATCTGTGCCGGTCGACCAGGCGCACACCCAGAATGCGACGAAGGCAGTTAGAGTGGGCAACCTCCAATCGAGTCAGTTGTGTTTTAGTAGGGGCCCATGTTTCGCAGCCGTACAGAAAGTGGGGCAGCACGAAAGTGTTGTAAACCCGCATCTTAGACTGCACTTGCATCTTCTTGCTGGCCCAAATCTTATCAAAAGACGCAAACACGCCCAGCGCGCGACCGACACGCACACCGATCTCCTTTTCCACACCACCACTCTGGGTTATCCAACTCCCTAGATACTTAAATGCAGAGACGGTCTTCACTTCACCACCAGTCAGCGCAAACGTGGGCAGATCCGCGTCAAAATCTGCTGGCAAAATCATCACTTCTGTCTTGGCGGCGTTGATTTGCATGCCAAAGCTAGAGGACACTTTGTCAAGGATTTTCAGCATAAGCGCCAACTGAGCTGGGTCATGCGAGAACAAACATAAATCGTCGGCATACATCAGCATTACTATGCGCTCAACCGACGACGACAACACAGAGCCGCCGGCTCGGGTCACGACTGACACGCCAGCCCCTCTGGCATCATGTCTAGCGCCTTTTTCACTATGTGGTCAATAAAAACATTGAACAACACAGGAGCAATGACGCAACCCTGTCGCACACCAGACGACACGGGGAATTCGTGCCCGATTTTCCCAGCCAGCCGCACGGCAGCTGCGGTGTTGGTGTGAAGAATCTCCAACAGATCAATAATGTGCGGATGAACACTATATAATCTAAGGACTCTCCACAGTGCCGCACGGTTTATGCAATCGTAAGCTTTAGAATAGTCGACAAATGCATCAGCCATGCATTCTTTGTACTCGGCATGTGCCGCGCTCAGCGAGCGCAGAGTAAAAATCGCATCAACAGTGCCTCTGCTTTTTCTGAAACCACACTGAGTCTCATGCAACTGACCATCAACCTGCGTGGAGACGCGGTGCAGAAGTATGGCAGCGTACACTTTCCCGGCAATAGAGAGAAGGCTTATACCGCGGTAGTTACCAGGGGAGTCACGCGGACCCTTCCCTTATATAACGGTGTGATAATAGCAGTTTTCCATTCCCTCGGGGCTCTCCCCGACCGCCATACGGCGATGATGACCCGGTGGAGCCATGCGATGGCAGGTGGGCACCGCAACAGCATGGCGTCCAGCTGGTCACCGCCCGGAGCGGCGGCCGAGCGCAACGCTCGCACACACGCCTCCGTCTCAGCCAGGTCAGGGGGGCGCCCGTGCGCTCGTCCACCTCTGTGGCGCGTGTGAGCTCAAACGCCGCTACATCGTTCTCCAGCTGGTTCAGGGTCTCGTCGCTGAGCTTGGTCTCCCCGCCATATAGCTTGTCGAATGACTCTGTCATGGCCTTCAGCACCCCGTCTGGACCGCTGTGCAGCGCGCCCGAGACGTCCCGCATGGCAGGTGGGATCTGATGGCTGCGGCTGCGGCCCGCCAACCTGTCGCACGCGCGCGCAAACTGGCTCAGATTCTTCTTGCGTAGCATGTCTTGCGCCTCCGCCACCTGCTGGCCGATCCACCTCTCCCTGTCTCTCTGCACAGCTGCGTCGGCCGCGCGGTTGGCGCGGTTGCGCTCTCGTTTGGCAGCAGCAGACTTGCTCCTGAGCCATGCCGTGTGCGCGCGCTGCCGGGCGTCCATGAGCCGGAGGGTGCGCTGCGACAGAGTGAACTGCCAGCCGCGCCGCCGGCGGCTGCCGCGTGGAGCGAGGTGGTTGGTGGCCACCTCGCGAATGGCAGCAGCCATCGCGTCGTACTCCGCCTGGGCATCAGCGCCCTCGGGCGGCACGGCCTCCAGCAGCCCAAAGCGATCGGACAGCTGGAGGTTGAACTCACGACGGACAGCCGGGCGCCGCAGTTGTGAAGAGTCCCATGCGCGCCGCTGAGAGCCGCCTGCATGGCGGGAGGCTCGCATGCGGAGGCGCATGGACAGTACTACCATGCGGTGATCGCTGTCCCAGGTTGGGCTCCTACGCACCCTACAGTCTGTCACCGCATGCATGCGGCGGCGCGCGACCAGGATGTAGTCCTTGACGCTGTGCAGGCGGCGCACAGAGCATGCATGCCGTCTGCTCTGTGCAACAGCCATGGGGCTGATGTGGGTGTACTGGTGCTCAGGCCTGTGGGGGTAGAGAGTGTTGGCAGCGCGCAGGCTGCATGCAGTGGCAGTGTCAAGGAGCAGGCGACCGTTCCTGCTGGCCACCGCTGGCTCCGTGAGGGGCAGGTGCTTGCCAACGCATTCGTGGTCGGACACCGAATCCCTCCCCACTGCTGCATTGAAATCACCTGCCACGATGAGCAGATCGCGCTTGTCGTTGGCCTTGTCCGCGAGCGCCGCTACTCGAAGGTAGAAGTCGCCAGCCTCCTCGTCGCTCGCCGCCTCCGTTGGACTGTAGGCGCTGACGATGGTGATCATCTGCCCACGGTCCGCTGCAAAGCGGGCCTGGATGAGGCTGTCGGACACCGCCTCCCATGAGACGAGTGCCGATGCCCATGCAGGGGACAACAGCAAGCCCACCCCACGCTGCCGGTGCTCCCCACCCGACCATAGCAGCGTTCACGACGTGTCGCCCGTAGCCACTTGCGCCTCCCCGGAGCCGGTCCTGCGCAGCTCCTGAAGTGCTGCAACACCGACGCTAAGCTTGGCGCAATCTTGCACCAGACTCGCCAGTTTGACCAGTCCCTCGTCCTCTGCAGGACATGTCCGCACGTTGAACGTAGCCACTCTGGTGTTCTGATTGACGACTTGGACGCGTCGCCAGGCGTGCCCCGCTACACGCGGGGACTGCGTTGCAGCAGGGCGGTTTCTGCCAGATTCTTGATTGTGGAAGCGCCGCCCGTGTTTCCGTTAGTCAACCCGCAACCCGCGAACCTGCAACACCGGGTTGAGATTGGCAGCTCCGGGTTGCGGGTTGAAATTGCGCAAAGTTTGACCCGGAGAGTGTGAATCACGACATGTCCACACCAGTTTCGCCATAACAATGCCTCCAGCGGCTTTAGAATGGGGAATGAACTGTGAGGCCCGGGTTTAACCATCATTCCCCCAAGATCCTAAGCGGAAGCGCTAAGCGCCGCTGTTGCAAACACAGATACAGGTTGCAGTCGTCAGATGCACAACGGGGCTTCGGCTGGGGGTCGTTGTTGGACTCTCTCCCAACACCGTCGACTGTGTAGGGCCTCACTGGCATACAAACACAGCACACAAACGCACACAGCACACGCACGCACACACACACACACACGCACACACACACGCACACACGCACGCATGCATGCTCACACACGCGCGCACACACACACACACACACACACACGCCCTCCCCTCTCCCCTGTCGCAGATCATCAAGGGCATGCACATCAGCCCCGCGCTCGCGGCCGAAAAGCCAGGCGACCGCACGCACACACACACACACACACCACACAAACACACACGCATAAACACACGCATAAACACACGCACGTGCACACACACACGCCCTCCCCCCTCCCCTGTCGCAGATCATCAAGGGCATGTACATCAGCC
>VFSX01000340.1:5000-10000 GCA_016618255.1 Chlamydomonas sp. UWO 241 | reverse complement strand
CGAGCTTGTCGATGCGGTCCAGGACGATGTTTCCGATGCGGTCGGCCTGTGTGTGAGGGAGAAGGGAAGTGCATGTGTGTTTGTGTGTGTGAGTGTGTATATGAGGGAGAGAGAGAGAGGGAGAAAGAGAGAGACAGAGGGAAAGGGACTGGGAGAAAGAGAGAGGAGAGAGGAGAGCGTCGATGCGGTCCAGAATGATGTTGCCGATGCGGTCGGCCTGTGCGAGAGACATGTCAACACGTGTGTGTGAGAGACAAGCGAGAGAAAGAGACAGAGAGCAAGGGACAGAAAGAGAGAGAAGAGAGAGAGAGAGTCGACGCGGTCCAGACGATGTTGCTGATGCGGTCGGCCTGTGTGAGAGAGAGAGTGTGTGTGTGTCTGTGTGTATATGTGTCAGAGAAAGGGACAGAAGGAAAGGGACTGAGAGAGAGGGGAGAGAGAGAGAGAGGAGAGAGAGAGTCCACGCGGTCCAGGACGATGTTTCCAATGCGGTCGGCCTGTGTGAGAGGAAGAAGGGGAAGGGCGTGTGTGTGTGTGTGTGTGTGTGTGTGTGTGTGAGAGCGAGAGGGAGAGAGAGACAGAGGCAGAGGGAAAGGGACTGAGAGAAAGAGTGAGAGAGAGAGAGAGAGAGAGAGAGGAGAGAGAGTCGATGCGGTCCAGGACAATGTTTCCGATGCGGTCGGCCTGTGTGTGAGGGAGAGGCAGGAGAAGAGGGGGGAAGTGTGTGTGTGTGTGTGTGTGTGTCCCCACAGACGCCGTGTGAGCCCCCACAGACGCCCCCACAGACGCCGCGGATGACGCAGTCGCCAAGGACGCGTTCTACGAACAACTCCACCGCGACGTGCTCTCCCAAACCCCCGCAAACCACTTCCTTTTGGTCCTAGGCGACTTCAACGCCAAGATCACAGCGGCATCCCCCGACGCCCACCCGTCGGTGGGCCCGTACGCCTGCCCCCCCCCTCCACCGCCCCTCCTCCTCCTTCCCTTCCGACTCCCCCCTTGCCGGGTTCCACCACAAACCTGGCATCAGCGTCAACGGCCACCGGCTTCTCGACCTGTGTGCCGCCCACAATCTTGCCGTCACCCACACCTTCTTCCCCCACCACCCTTCGAGCGTATTTTCCTGGTACAGCAACACCCAAAAGGATTGCAACATCCCAGACTACATCCTCGTCCGCCGCCCTCACCTGGCCTCCGTGCAAGACGTGCGAGCACGATGCCCCAAGACCCGGGGACTTGACACCATCGCCCGCTCTGACCACGCCCTTGTCACCGCGCGCATCCTCTTCCGCTTCTCTAGAGCCTGGAACATCACCCACTCCCGCCGTCCTCCTCCGCCCTCCCGCTATTTCACCGACCTGCTCCGAGTCCCTGACACGCGGCTCCGCTTCGCGGCAGCAGTCGAGGAGGCCCTCGCCCCCCTCCCCCCTTCCCCGACCCCCCCCACCCTGGACCAGATGACGAGCCACCTCACCGCGGCCATCCACTCAGCGGCCAGATCCACCCTTGGCCCCCGCCCACGTGAGGTCCCCATCCACTTCTACCTCCCCCCGGAGACTCTCAAACTCGCCCACGACCTTCAGTCCATGCGTTCCGACAGTGCACTGACTGGCAACCGCGACGCCCCCAAGGAGGCTCGCATGACTGCCGAGCTCAAGTCCGCCATCGCACGCGCCACCAACAAGCACTGGGACGGTGTCGCTCAACGCGTGCAACACGATTTTGACAACAACAACCCCCACTCAGCCCACCGCATGCTGTCCAAACTCGTCGACCGCCCCCCTTCCGCCGCCCTCCCTGCCCTCCATGTCGGCGACCACCTGTGCTTTGGAGCTCAGGCGGTGGCAGACGCGTTTGGAGAATATTTCCGTGTCCTCCACACTCCACTCCGCTCGGAAGTCGACGAAGCCACCCTCGCCTCCCACCTCATCTTCACACCCACCACCCCCGCACCGCCCTCGTCTCCCTCCCCCTCCTCCTCCTACACTACCCCCGCTCCGCCTCCGTCCCTTCCCCCTCCCTCCCTCCCCTCCCCGTCCCCCCCTCCCCCTCCCCCCCTCCCCCCTCCCCCTCCCCCCCTCCCCCTCCCCTCCCTCCCTCCCCCTCCCCTTTTCCCCTCCCTCCCCTCCTCCTCCTCCACTTTCGCCCCCCCCTCCCCCTCTCCCCCCCCTCCTCCTCCCCCCTTGCCTCCCCTCCCTCTCTGAGCGAGGTGGTCTCCGCGATCAAATCCCTCAGGAACTCTGCCCCCGGCTCTGACGACATCACCTCCCCCCTCCTCAAACACGGCGGCACCGCAACCGCAACCGCCCTCCACCAGATCATCCTTACCTGTTGGAACACCACCTCCATCCCCGCCGCGTGGAACCAAGCAGACATCTGCCCCCTCTACAAGGGCGCATCCTCGGGCTCACCCACGCGCAGCAAGTCCTACCGCGGCATCTCCCTCCTGCCCGTCGCTGGCAAGGTCTACACTCACATCCTCCTCAACCGCCTCAAGCTCCAGCTGGAGCCCACCCTCCACACTTCCCAGTTTGGCTTCCGTCCGGGCCGTGGCACCTCCGATGCCATCTTCACCCTACGACGCCTCCAAGAGGAGTCACACCGCGCCCACGCCCCCCTCCATGTGGCTTACGTCGACCTGTCCAAGGCGTTCGACAGTGTCAACCACGCCGCCCTTTGGAAAACCCTCCTCCACCGCGGCGCGCACCCTGCCCTCCTTGCACGCATCGAAAGCCTCTACTCTGGTGCCACCGCCAGAGCCCGAGTCAACGGTGCATACTCCGCCCCTTTCCCTCTCAAAGCTGGCGTCAAGCAAGGCTGCCCCCTCTCCCCCCTCCTCTTCAATGTCTACATCGACACAGTTGTCCGGTCCCTGATTGCCCAGCTCCCCAACGCTGGCATTCAAATTGGCTACATGATCGACGGAAAACTGTACACCCCTGAGTCCCGCAAGGACTTTTTGACCACCATCCTCCCCCTCCTTCTCTACGCCGACGACATCGCCCTGCTCGCCCCCTCCGAGGAAGACCTCCGCACCATGCTCACCCTCCTCGACCGCATCTGTTCAGACCTGGCCCTTGCGATCAACTACGACAAAACCGTGGCACAATCCCTCGGCCACCCTTCTGCCCACACCGTCCCCTCCGCGCCTTTCACCATCCCCTCCAACTCCTCATCTATCCCCCACCTGGTCCACTCCACCTCCAAATTCAAATACCTGGGAAGTATTCTGTCCTCCCCCGCCGCCCCTTCTGATGACGCTCCCAACACGTCTGATTCCGACATCCTCGACTCAGAGATCTCACGCCGGATCGGAAGTGCCTGGTACGCCTTCAACCGTCTCACTCCCCGGTTCTGGAACTCCAACTCAATCTCTCCCACTACCAAGATCCACCTCTACAACGCCTTTGTGATCTCTGCCCTACTGTATGGCTGCCAGACATGGACGTTGAACAAGGCCCACATCCACCGACTTGAAGTAACCCACAACCGTTTCCTCCGCCTCATCGAGGGTATCCCTTCTCACACCACATAGCACACCTCCACCACCACGATGCATGCCTCCCCCCCTTGTACGTTCCCCATCATCGACACGATCAACAAGCACCGTGCTACGTTCATCGGCTCCCTCATCCGCCGCCTCCCACCTCCCCCGTCCCCCCGCCCCTCCATCTCCACACACCCGCCCGTCCCTTCTCCCCCCCCACTCCCTCCCGACATCATATACCCCCCCACTGCCGCCCTTTTTGCGTACCGCCGACCGGACATGACTTCGCTCTATGCCGGCGGCGCCATCACATCCTACCGGCTCAGCGCCGGCGACTTTTTCGCCCACTCCGTCAAGTTCCGTTCCTCCGCAAACACCCACTTTTCCAACTTCAAACGCGACATCTCCAAGCACCCCGAGTTCATGGACCTCTTGTCCAAGCGAGTCACCCCCGAGTGGATCCTCTTAGCGAGATTTCCACAACTGTGGATGTCAATCTGCCGAGACCTAGTTTAAACTCAGTCGAAGCGGAGTGACGAACACAGCCGTCAGTGACCCGCATTTGCCCCTTTCCCCCACTGCTTTTTGAATGAGGTTATTCACCCTCTTGTTGGCGCACGGTTGGTCACCCGCCTCCAAATGGAATCTCCTCAATGATGACCAGAAACAGCCTATCTAGGTCTGCCGTGCAGAGTTCTCTGTAACGATATCTCTCTCTCTCTCTGTGTGAGAGCGAGAGAGAGAGGGGGGAGAGGGAGAGAGAGAGAGAGGGAGGGGGATTTCCACGCCCCAATGACCTCATGCAGCGCGTACGCGACCGTCGGCCG
Source organism: Chlamydomonas sp. UWO 241 (assembly GCA_016618255.1). Classification (NCBI taxonomy): domain Eukaryota; kingdom Viridiplantae; phylum Chlorophyta; class Chlorophyceae; order Chlamydomonadales; family Chlamydomonadaceae; genus Chlamydomonas; species Chlamydomonas priscui. Next base: position 5,686 of record VFSX01000340.1, on the reverse strand, counting down.
CCCAGCTGCCAGCGGCATGACCGTGATGGTTCCCTCGGTGTCAAATGCAAATACAAATACGAATCTAGCGACAATCGAGTTTATCGTACCGTACGGGGCCTGAGCCTCCGCAAAAAAAGTATTGTATGAACACCTCCGCGAGGCCGAAACGAAAAAACACGATGTCAGGCGTCAAATCGACTGAAAACGACAAAAACGACTCCCGCGGACGATTCAATAATTGTTCACCCCACCCCACTCCGCTGAGGCTCAGGCTCCGTTCGGTAAGTAATTAATTAATATAAAACGTTTTCACCCCGTGCAGTGCGTACGCGACTGTCGGCCGCCCAGCTGCCAGCGGCATGACCGCAATGGTGTCCTCGGTGTCGATGACGAATTACGAATACTACAACAAAAAAACAATCAATTAATTAATTAATTAGTTAATTACCGTACAGGGCCTGAGCCTCCGCGATCAAGTATTGTTTTGACGCCCCTCCAAAGCTGAAAACGAAAAAGGCACGCGAAAATCGCGATTTTTAAAGTCAAATCGACTGAAATCAACGAAAACGACCCCCGTGGAGCGATTAAACAATAGACTTTTTTTTTACCCCCCCCACGCGAAGGCTCAAGCCCTGTACAGTAATAGACGACGTAACCACCTCGTGCAGTGCGTACGCGACCGTCGGCCGTCCAGCTGCAAGCGG
>VFSX01000340.1:0-2500 GCA_016618255.1 Chlamydomonas sp. UWO 241 | reverse complement strand
CGTGTTGAGGTAGTCTGTGAGCCCGGGCGGCCCGTAAACATGCACAGGGGTGTCTGTGACCTAAACACACACACACACACACACACATGGGTCGGGCCAAGCCTATCCACCTGCATCATCGTGTTGAGGGAGTCTGTGAGCCCGGGCGGCCCGTAAACGTGCACAGGGGTGTCTGTGACCTCAACACACACAAACACACACACATGGGTCGGGCCAAGCCTATCCACCTGCATCATCGTGTTCAGGTAGTCTGTGAGCCCAGGCGGCCCGTAAACGTGCACAGGGATGTCGGTCACCTCGTGGCCGCGCTCGCGTGCGGCAGAGATGGTGCAGAGCAGGCCTGCATGACAGTGTGTGTGCGTGTGTGTGTGTGTGTGTGTGCGTGTGTGCGTGTATGTGTGTGTGCGTTGTTGTTTGTTTCTTTCTGAGGTCAATGCGGGCACCACACTGCCACGCTCGCGTGCGGCAGAGATGGTGCACAGCAGGCCTGCATGACAGTGTGTTCGTGTGCGTGTGCGTGAATGTATGTGTGTGTGTGTGTGTGTTGTTGTTTGTTTCTTTGTAAGGTCAATGCGGGCACCACACTGCCGCGCTCGCGTGCGGCAGAGATGGAGCAGAGCAGGCCTGCATGAACGTGTGTGTGCGTGTGTGTGTGTGTGTGTGTGTGTTGTTGTTGTTTGTTTCTTTGTGAGGTCAATGTGGGCACCACACTGCCGCGCTCGCATGCGGAAGAGATGGTGCAGAGAAGGCCTGCATGAAAGTGTGTGTGTGCGTGTGTGTGTGTGTGTGCGTTGTTGTTTTTTTCTTTCTGAGGTCAACGCGGGCACCACGCTGCCGCGCTCGCGTGCGGCAGAGATGGAGCAGAGCAGGCCTGCATGAAAGTGTGTGCGTGTGCGTGTGCGTGTGTGTGTGTGTTGTTGTTTGTTTCTTTCTGAGGTCAATGTGGGCACCACACTGCCACGCTCGCGTGCGGAAGAGATGGTGCAGAGCAGGCCTGCATGAAAGTGTGTGTGTGTATGTGTGTGTGTGTGTGTGTGTGTGTGTGTTGTTGTTTGATTCTTTCTGAGGTCAATGCGGGCACCACACTGCCGCGCTCGCGTGCGGCAGAGATGGAGCAGAGCAGGCCTGCATGAAAGTGTGTGTGTGTATGTGTGTGTGTGTGTGTGTGTGTCGTTGTTTCTTTCTTTCTGAGGTCAATGCGGGCACCACACTGCCGCGCTCGCGTGCAGAAGAGATGGTGCAGAGCAGGCCTGCATGAAAGTGTGTGTGCGCGCGTGTGTGTGTGTGTGTGTATGTGTGTGTGTGTGTGTGTGTGTGTGTGTTGTTGTTTGCTTCTTTCTGAGGTCAATGCGGGCACCACACTGCCGCGCTCGCGTGCGGCAGAGATGGAGCAGAGCAGGCCTGCATGAAAGTGTGTGTGTGTGTATGTGTGTGTGTGTGTGTCGTTGTTTCTTTCTTTCTGAGGTCAATGCGGGCACCTCACTGTCGCGCTCGCGTGCAGAAGAGATGGTGCAGAGCAGGCCTGCATGAAAGTGTGTGTGCACGTGTGTGTGCGTGTGTGTGTGTGTGTATGTGTGTGTGTGTGTGTTGTTGTTTGCTTCTTTCTGAGGTCAATGCGGGCAACACACTGCCGTGCTCGCGTGCGGCAGAGATGGAGCAGAGCAGGCCTGCATGAAAGTGTGTGCGTGTGCGTGAGCGTGTGCGTGTGTGTGTGTGTTGTTGTTTGTTTCTTTCTGAGGTCAATGCGGGCACCACACTGCCGCGCTCGCGTGCGGCAGAGATGGAGCAGAGCAGGCCTGCATGAAAGTGTGTGCGTGTGCGTGTGCGTTCGCGTGTGTGTGTGTGTTGTTGTTTGTTTCTTTCTGAGGTCAATGCGGGCACCACACTGCCGCGCTCGCGTGCGGCAGAGATGGAGCAGAGCAGGCCTGCATGAAAGTGTGTGTGTGTGTGTATGTGTGTGTGTGTGTGTGCCGTTGTTTCTTTCTTGCTGAGGTCAATGCGGGCACCAGACTGACGCGCTCGCGTGCAGAAGAGATGGTGCAGAGCAGGCCTGCATGAAAGTGTGTGTGCGCGTGTGTGTGCGTGTGTGTGTGTGTATGTGTGTGTGTGTGTGTGTGTGTTGTTGTTTGCTTCTTTCTGAGGTCAATGCGGGCACACACTGCCGCGCTCGCGTGCAGCAGAGATGAAGCAGAGCAGGCCTGCATGATAGTGTGTGCGTGTGTGTGTGTGTGTGCGTGTGTTTGTGTTGTTGTTTGTTTCTTTCTGAGGTCAATGCGGGCACCACACTGCCGCGCTCGCGTGCGGCAGAGATGGAGCAGAGCAGGCCTGCATGAAAGTGTGTGTGTGTGTATATGTGTGTGTGTGTGTGTTGTTGTTTGTTTCTTTGTAAGGTCAATGCGGGCACCACACTGCCGCGCTCGCATGCGGCAGAGATGGAGCAGAGCAGGCCTGCATGAACGTGTGTGTGCGTGTGTGTGTGTGTGTGTGTGTTGTTGTTTGT
>VFSX01000314.1:112500-207615 GCA_016618255.1 Chlamydomonas sp. UWO 241 | reverse complement strand
TTCCCCAAAGCCTGCCGCCCACCCCAGACGTACACCCTAAGCCCCTGACACCCACTCTGGCCTGAGGTCGCACGCGCCGAGGCCGAGCGTTGCAGAGTGGTCCGACGGAGAGAGCAGGTGCAGCGATCCAAGCGGGGTCTCCGAGTTGGACTCGCACATGGCCTGTTTGCGGGGGTGGGAGGACGCGGGGGTAAGTTGTCGGTGCTTCCTCAATGAATTATGTCAAATAAATTCTTGCCGCCTAGACACCAGTGACAATGCTAAACGAGCCGTTTGTAGTAAGTGAAGTGTGAACTTTGTAGATTTCACACTTTGGGGGAGAATTACTCGCGTTCCAGGCGACGAGCCACCATGCGGGCATCTAATTATTACCGCCTGTTTGCGGCAGGGTTGCACGGTACGTACGTATTTCGGTTCTGGAGCGTACGTACGTACGTATTTTCTGGGAATATGTACGTACGCTGGCCGTACGCGTGCGAAAATCGGGACGCCGCAGCACTATACGCCTTTTACTTGAAACACAAAACGGCCATAACTCACGCTCCTGTGCTTGGATCGAAACCATTCCACTTACATTGGAAAGCTTGTATCAGGGGCTATCCGGATCACTGCTCGTATGCAGCAGTGCACTGTAGTAGGGGGGTTCAGTTGCTGCTGCGGTGCGAGCGCGTACGCGCGTGGTGTGCTGCAGCACCCCCGCAGGCACGCCCCCCTACTGCAGTGCACTGCTGCATAATGAAGTCATACAGATATACCGTGATACAAGATTTCCAATGCAATTTGAATAGTTCAAATCCAGGCAGAGGGCAGGGAGTTACGTCTGTTGTTGTTTGCATCGTTGCAAGCGCGCGCACGTGGTGATGCAGCAGAACCCAAGGCCCACCCCCCTACTACAGTGCACTGCTGCATACGAGCAGTCATCCGGATAGCCCCTGTTACAAGCTTTCCAATGCAAGTGGACTGGTTTCGATCCAAGCACAGGAGCGTGAGTTATGGCCGTTTTCGTGTTTCACGTAAAAAGGCGTATAGTACTGCGTACAGGGCGCACGTATATGCGCTCCCTCACGTAAGTACGTTCGTACGTGCGTACGAAAAATACGTACGTACGCGCACTCACGTACCGTGCAACCCTGGTTTGAGGGCGTTTAATTAGAACCGCCTGTTTTCAAATGTTGGCAGAAGACCGCCTCACTTGAGGATGGACTGTAAATAATATAATTGGGGTTGGTTATATAACACGACCACGCACGAGCTGCCCACGGTCACCATGCGTCAAGGTTGTCCTCCCCCCCTTCCAGACTTCAGCTGGCCATGGTATGGAGCCCCTCCCCAGCCCCCAGCCCCCTAACCCCACAAGCCCCCCCTCCCCCACCCACCCGCCCCTCCACACTATGACGCCCCTCCACACGCATTCACCATGCGCGCGCCAACGCATCCAGCATGCGCCCTACGGCCTTGAACCACAAGCACATGCAGTATTTAGGGTTCAGGTTATAAGGTTACCTATAGAGAGGTAACCTCCCCAAAGTAAAACCTTTTGGCATTGGGGTGTGGCTACGCACCTTGGTTGAAAGGTGGGGGGGGGGGGGGGGGGACTGTCACTTCATTTTTTTTTACCTTGAAACGTTTTACGGGCAATACGTTTATTTTACCCGTACTACGGACGTCAACTAAGAATAGAGTCACTCTTATCCAAACCCGTTATGCGTACCCCCCCCCCACACACACACACCATGAGCGCGCCCACAAACGCGCCCAGCATGCGCTCCACCGTCCCTGGTGCAAACACGTCCGAGTTGTACTCGAGCTCGAAGTGCGTCGTGGGCGCGCCGTCGGACGTCCGCGTGCAGGGGACCACACACAGCGTGAGGTCGTTCTTCGAAATGCACGTCTCGAAGCCATAGCCGCTGCCAATGGCGCCGCTGCCCTGGACGTCGCCCTCGAGGGTCATGGCGGGGAACCTACAGGGGGGGAATACGGAATACGGAATACGGAATATGGAATGCGGAATACGGGGGGGGTCGAGTGTAGGTATTGAAGGAAATCCTTGGGCTTTGGGGTGGAGATGAACAATGGTTGTGTTTTGTTTGCCGAACGTGAGGCATGCCTATATCTGGGTATAGCACCGACACAGATCTCAAACATCACAAAAGGCATCACACTGACTGTGGACATGCTCATCAAGGACGCTGCTCATCTGGACGCGTCGTCAAATGCAAGGAAAGCTTCGTCCAGGGCCTAGCTCCGACAGGCACGAGGCCCACCAAAAGGTAAAGCTACAACAGTAGCCCATGGTAGCGCCATCCACACTTAGCAAAGACTTTGAAATCCCCCATGTGCATCAAGGCTGCCGCTCACCAGGACGCGTCGTCAAACGTGAGGAAGGCCTGGACCTTGGCGTAGCGCCGACGCGGGTCTTACACAGCACAAGCAGATGTACAGATGAGAGAGTTGTATACTCCACTGCCGGCGGTCACACGTTCGGTATCAAGCTCCAGCGGGACTTGGAGAGCAGGCACGAGGCCCACCAAAAGGTAAAGCTACAAGTAGCCCACAAGAGCGCCAACCACACTTGGCAAAGACTGTGAAATCCCCCATGTGCATCAAGGCTGCCGCTCACCAGGACGCGTCGTCAAACGTGAGGAAGGCCTGGATGAGCGGGTTGTAAGCCGGCGTGCGCTGCAGCCCGAGCGCCTCGATCACGTCCTGTGAGCAAAGGGTGGCAGGTGATCCAGTTTACAGGATGCCTGTACCCTGTGCCTGGCGTATTCGGCAGTGCGGGTGTGGGTGACAATCGCGCCGCGCATCACCGCCCTCTCAGCCGAAACCTTGAGCTCGGCGCCTCAATCACTTCAGAGAAAAAGAGAAAGAGAGAGACAGAGAGAGAGAGAGAGAGAGAGAGTGCCGCAATTGTAGCCTCTCGGCCGCGTGCCGAAGCCCTTCACCGCCCCTCCTCCCCAAGAAACGCACCTGGAATGGCACGCCACAGCGTATTTCTCACGCCGGCCCCATGTACTAAGATTGACACGCCACCAGGTTTTTTCCGGCTCTTCACAGCCATTTGGCTGTATTCCGACTGTTCTTTGAGCTTAAACCCAGCTCAGCCCTCCAGTAATGGTAAGTCGTGACGAGCTCTCCAGACAGAGCTCGTCAAGGGATTTCAAATAAGGTCAAGGGGAGGTCAACTGTCAACGCGGTGAAAGCAAAATTCGGCTGGGGGATGATTTTTAAAATAAAATGAAAACAAAATCAATGCATGCCAATGCTTTCTCGGAGTGGCGTTGAGAAAGCTTGGCCAATGGTTTGCTTCCGGAAATCGCGCGAAATTTGCTCAACCTGGCCGGAAATATGTGAACTCGTCGATTCCACACTTTTCGTCAGACTGGCGGCAAAAAACGATTGTATTCAAGAATCACTGCTTCAAGCCGCGCATTGCAGGCATCTCGCTACGGCATCATGCCCTACGTCCTGAACAGAAATCCCTTGGATCCGAACCTCTGAAAAAACTAGAAACTAGAAAGAAAGAAAAACACTTCAAGGCACGCGCAAGTGCGCTATCGCCATGCATCGCAGCCATCTCCGTTGCGCTTCAGCTCAAGGATGTTTCCGACTCGGGCCCCCTAGAAGTTGTATAGTTTTTCTAGAGGCACTGGAAGGCCCTAGAGTGGTCCTCCTGTCAGTCTAGAAGAAGTTTTTTTTTGTACTCGTCACAGCGGACATTCAGTCGTCGTCGTAAGCGCCTCCACCGACGAGAATGCTGCACTCAAAAGATGCTCCACAAACTTCTTCAAGGCGACAGGGAACTTCCAGGTCGTGAGTGGGAAAGCACCCTAACGTACCTTGAGTCCGAAACCGAGAAATCAGGTTTTACAGGTTTTAGACGTGCGCGCCTGGAGAACCCCGGGGCGTCAGTTCAGGCCTAGACTACGCGTCTAGGGGAGCCCGCACCCCGACAGAAATGCACCTGGAACCCTGTACCCAAAACCCTAAACCCTGAAACCAAAACCCTAAACCCTGAACCCAAAACCCTAAACCCTTAACCCTAAACCCTCAACCCTCAACCCTCAACCCTAAAACCAAACTTCTAAACGCTAACCCTGTACCCTAAACCCTAAACAGACCGCACCTGGAACGGCACGCCAGAGCGCGACATCGCGCCGTGCATCGCAGCCATCTCGGCGGCGACCTGCCATGATGATGATGGATTCAACAGTTAGGGACGCCACTTAGTGCGGCTAAGACCGTGCTGGGCGCGCAGAGCCCGAGCACCTTGCTGCGATGCCTGGAGGGTGAAAGGTAAAACCCCACTCTGCCAACGACGTGGGCGCACCCCCAGGTCCCCTACCGCAGTGGCAGCAAATGCCTGTTGAAGTAGTAGCCAGAGCAGAGCAGGGCAGAGCACGCCAGAGCATAGCACGTCAGAGCACATCAGATCAACGGATTACATCAGATCAAGCAGATTACATCAGAGCAAAGCACGTAGAGTAAGGCCAGATCTCAGCAGGCAAATCGCAGAGCAAGCCACATGAGAGGAGGCAAAATCAGTGCAGGTCGCAGGCCACCTTTCAGGCTCTTCCAGTAGAGCCACCCCCTGGACTTTTAGTATAGGCCTTACCCCACGCCCCGGGGTCCTCCGGGCGCGTGTGTAAAAACTGTATAACAAAAAACGCTGAGCAAGCAACATCTGGGCAGGCCAGAGCAAGCAGGATAGTGTGTGTGTGTGTGTGTGTGTGTGTGTGCGTGCGTGTGTGTGTGCATGTGTGTGTGTGTGTGCATGTGCGTTGGTGTGCATGTTGCACGTGCATGAGCATGTGCCTGTGCGTGGCCGATTTTGCAGCAAGTCGAACGCCTTTGTTGCCGCATTAGACCCTAGGGAATAGGCCAGCAGATGTCAAAATTTTACCCCTGGCGCGGTTCTGGCTTCTATCCAATATAGATAGATGAGTTTTGAAATCCTTCAAGCCATAACTGAATTATGGCTTCTAGCTCCTAGCTCCTAGCTCCTAGCTCCTAGCTCCTAGCTTCTAGCTTCCAGCTTCTAGCCTCTAGCCGTAACTAGCATGACCACAGACGCAGGTATCTGGCTAAAAGAATTCCATCCGAACTCATGCCAGACGTGCGTGTCACCTGCCCCTTCGCGCTGCGCCCAAGGTCGACGGTGTTGCGGATGCCAATCGTGTTGAGGAAGTAGCCGATGAGGTCCTCGCACCCGGCCTCCCGGGTCGATTGTGGAATGCCAATCACGATGTCCGCCTGTGTGTGCGTGTGGGGAGGCATGTGTGTGTGCGTGTGTGTGGGGGGGCGTGAGTACGTGTGTGGGAGGGGGTGCGATGAGGTTCTCACACCCGGCCTCGCGTGCCGACTGCAGAACGCCAATCACGATGTCCGCCTGCGCGTGTGTGAGGGGGGGGGGGGCGTGAGTGTGTGCGTGTGTGTGGGGGGGGGGGCGTGTGTGTGTGTGTGGAAAGGGGTGCGATGAGGTTCTCACACACCGGCCTCGCGTGCCGCTGCGGAACGCCAATCACGGTGTCCGCCTGTGTGTGCGTGTGGGGGGCATGTGTGTGTGCGTATGGGGGGGGGGCGTGAGTACGTGTGTGGGGGGGGCGATGAGGTTCTCACACCCGGCCTCGCGTGCCGACTGCGGAACGCCAAACGTAATGTGCACGTGCGTGTGGGGGGGTGAGTGTGTGCGTGTGTGGGGGGGGGGGCGTGAGTGTGTGTTGTGGGAGGAGGTGCGATGAGGTTCTTGCACCCGGCCTCGCGTGTCGACTGCGGAACGCCAACCACAATGTCCGCCTGCGTGTGTGTGTGGGGGGGGGGTATGTTGGTGTGTGTGTGGGGGCGGGGGAGGATGCGTGTGTGTGTGTGTGTGTTTGTGTGCGTGTGTGCACGAGAGCGCACGTGCAGTCGTTGGGGGGGGGTGCGTAAGCTCATCCTCGGGGTCGCTCGTCTGCCGGTGACTGGCGTTGGAAGGTCTTCAGGCAGCCTCCATGACAACTCTGTCGTCCATGCCACCCTGGAGGGTGGGACCTGGCCATGCATGAGGCATGGGGCGCCGGCTGAGCCCCATGCAAACGAGAGCTGGACAGCCATGCACTGCCAGGCGGGGACCGTTCCAGTCAGCGCCAGTCGGCTCTGCCGGCTTGACTGGCCACAAGGCCACTACTGTGACCCTGAGGAAGGTCCTCTCCTATATGCTCCTTGCCAGACATGTCTCTCAGAGACCGCTGTTTGGGGTAGTCTAGCCGGCGGGAGCGGTAGTCTATCGGCCGGGAGCCGGCGGTACTCTAGTACTTAAGTGTGCTGGAGTATCGGCGGGTGTCTCTAGTAGAAGAGTAGCCTGCTTAGCTGGAAACCCCGTGTTACTGCGTAAGCGCGCGTGCATGCATGCGTGCGTGCATGCGTGCGTGTGTGTGTGCTGTGTGGGGGGGTGTTTGTGTTTGGATTGGGTTGAATTACGATCGCGTGGGGCGAGGTGGGGGGGGGGGGGGTTGAAACAGAGGTGGCGCTACGTTGAGCCCCCAGCGCAACCTGCACCCCTCTCCCTCTCCCCCCTGCTAATGGTAGGCTGGCGCGCCGCGTGGCCTTGAGGGCTCTCCTAGTAGAGCCCCCCCAGACGTGTAGTCTAGGCCTTAGCTCACGCCCCGGGGTCCTCGAGGCGCGCACGTGTAAAACCTGTAAAACCTCCTCCCTGCTCGCCCCGCCTCTCGTTTTCTCGCTCACTCTCACCCACTCCTCTCATACACACTTGCACGCACGCATGCACGCACGCTTGTGCACACACACACACACACACACACACACACGCGCACGCACACGCACACGCACACGCGCACGCACACGCGCACGCGCACGCACACGCACACGCACACGCACACGCACACGCACACGCACACGCACACGCACACGCACACGCACACGCACACGCACACGCACACGCAACGCACACGCACACGCACACGCACACGCACACGCACACGCACACGCACACGCACACGCACACGCACACGCACACGCACACGCACACGCACCCGCACACGCACCCGCACACGCACACGCACACGCACACGCACACGCACACGCACACGCACACGCACACGCACACGCACACGCACAGCCACACGCACACGCACACGCACACGCACACGCACACGCACACGCACACGCACACGCACACGCACACGCACACGCACACGCACACGCACACGCACACGCAAACGCGCAGGCACACACACACGCACATGCACACGCACACGCACAGCACACGCACACGCACACGCACACGCACACGCACACGCACACGCACACGCACACGCACACGCACACGCACACGCACACGCACCAGCACACGCACACGCACACGCACACGCACACGCACACGCACACGCACACGCACACGCACACGCAGACACACACGCACACGCACACGCACACGCACACGCACACGCACACGCACACGCACACGCACACGCACACGCACACACGCACACACACACACACACACCACACACACCTGGCCGCTGTACATGGATAGCATGACACGGTACACAGCCAGAGACACCGACACGAGCGTGCCGCCGGTGGCCTTGATGAACGCCTGTTTGTGTAGAGGGTGTGGGGTGTGTGAGGAGAGGGCACAAAGGTGTCGCACACCATCAACGAGGTAACGCACGCCATCAGAGACACCGACACGAGCGTGCCGCCGGTGGCCTCGATGAACGCCTGTTTGTGTGGAGGGTGTGGGGTGTGTGGGGAGAGGGCACAAAGGTGTCGCACACCATCAACGAGGTAACGCACGCCATCAGAGACACCGACACGAGCGTGCTGCCGGTGGCCTTGATGAACGCCTGTTTGTGTGGAGGGTGTGGGGTGTGTGGGGAGAGGGCACAAAGGTGTCGCACACCATCAACGAGGTAACGCACGCCATCAGAGACACCGACACGAGCGTGCCGCCGGTGGCCTTGATGAACGCCTGTGTGTGGGGGGGGGGAGTAGTGATGGAGGGTGTGTGAAGCATCATCACAGCAGGCACGTCACATCATGAACGCGTGATTTTCTTGAGTAAAAACGAATGCAAATTTTACATTTGCTTGTATCAGAGACACCATCAGAGACACAGACACGAGCGTGCTGCCGGTGGCTTTGATGGACGCCTGAGTGTGTGTGGGCTGTGTGGGGTGTGTGGGGAGAGGGCACGAATGGAGTATGTGGGCAGCGCCATCACAGCAGGCACGCCATCAGAAACGCGTGATTTGTTTTAGTTAAAACAAATGAAAATTCAACGTATTTTTTTCAGAGACACCGAAACAAGCTTGCCGCCGGTGGCCTAATGAATGGTTCAGTGTGTGGAGGGTGTGGGGTGTGCAGAGAGCAGTGACAGAGGGCGTGTGCAGCATCATCACAGCAGGCACGCCATCATTATCACGCGATTCTTTATTAAAAAAAATGCAAGTTCAACATTTGTTTTTATCAGAGACACCATCAGAGGCACCGATACGAGCATGCCGCTGGTTGACTTGATGAATGTCTGAGTGTGTGGTCGACTTGATGAATGCCACAGGGTGTGGAGGGTGTGGGGTGTGTGGGGGAAACAGTGATGGAGGGCGTGTGCAGCACCAGCACAGCAGGCACGCCATCAGAAACAACGACACAAAAGAGCCGCCGGTGGCCTTGATGAACGCCTGAGTGTGTGCAGAGGGTGTGGGGTGTACGGGAAGAGGGCATGGATGGAGGGCTTGTGCAGCATCAGCACAGCAGGCACACCATCATTAACGCGTGATTTTTTCAGGAAAAAACAAATGCGAATTCCAGTTGTTTTCATTGGAGACACAATCAGAGGCACCGACACAAAATGTGTGCTGCCGGTGGCCTTGATGAACGCCTGTGTGTAGGGGGTGGGGTGGGGGGCGTGGGGGGAGAGTAGTGATGGGAGGATGTTTGCAGCACCATCACAGCAGGCACAACATCAGAGCACACAAGCGCGCCACCGGTGGCCATGATGGATGACTGTCTGTGGTGGGGGGGGGGGGGTCTGTGCGGAGAGTAATGATGGAGGGTGTTTGCAGCACCATCACAGCAGGCACACCATCAGAGCAAACAAGCGTGCCACCGGTGGCCATGATGAATGACTGTCTGTGGTGTGTGTGGGGGGGTCTGTGCGGAGAGTAATGATGGAGGGTGATTGCAGCACCATCAGAGCAGGCACACCATCAGAGCACACAAGCGTGCCACCGGTGGCCATGATGAATGACTGTCTGTGGTGGTGGTGGTAGGGGGAGGGGTCTGTGGGAGAGTAATGATGGAGGGTGTTTGCAGCACCATCACAGCAGGCACACCATCAGAGCAAACAAGCGTGCCACCGGTGGCCATGATGAATGACTGTCTGTGGTGTGTGTGGGGGGGTCTGTGCGGAGAGTAATGATGGAGGGTCTTGGCAGCACCATCAGAGCAGGCACACAATCAGAGCAAACAAGCGTGCCACCGGTGGCCATGATGAATGACTGTCTGTGGTGTGTGTGGGGGGGTCTGTGCGGAGAGTAATGATGGAGGGTGTTTGCAGCACCATCAGAGCAGGCACACCACCAGAGCACACAAGCGTGCCACCGGTGGCCATGATGAATGACTGTCTGTGGTGGTGGGGGGGGGGTCTGTGCGGAGAGTAATGATGGAGGGTGTTTGCAGCACCATCAGGGCAGGCACACCATCAGAGCACACAAGCGTGCCACCGGTGGCCATGATGAATGACTGTCTGTGGTGGTGGGGGGGGGGTCTGTGCGGAGAGTAATGATGGAGGGTGTTTGCAGCACCATCAGGGCAGGCACACCATCAGAGCACACAAGCATGCCACCGGTGGCCATGATGAATGACTGTCTGTGGTGGTGGGGGGGAGTCTGTGCGGAGAGTAATGATGGAGGGTGTTTGCAGCACCATCAGAGCAGGCACACCATCAGAGCAAACAAGCGTGCCACCGGTGGCCATGATGAATGACTGTCTGTGGTGTGTGTGGGGGTCTGTGCGGAGAGTAATGATGGAGGGTGTTTGCAGCACCATCACAGCAGGCACACATCAGAGCACACAAGCGTGCCACCGGTGGCCATGATGAATGACTGTCTGTGTGGGGGGGGGGTCTGTGTGGAGAGTAATGATGGAGGGTGTTTGCAGCACCATCAGAGCAGGCACACCATCAGAGCACACAAGCGTGCCACCGATGGCCCTGATGAATGACTGTCTGTGGTGGTGGGGGGGAGTCTGTGCGGAGAGTAATGATGGAGGGTGTTTGCAGCACCATCAGAGCAGGCACACCATCAGAGCAAACAAGCGTGCCACCGGTGGCCATGATGAATGACTGTCTGTGGTGTGTGTGGGGGGGTCTGTGCGGAGAGTAATGATGGAGGGTGTTTGCAGCACCATCACAGCAGGCACACCATCAGAGCACACAAGCGTGCCACCGGTGGCCATGATGAATGACTGTCTGTGTGTGTGTGGGGGGGGAGTCTGTGCGGAGAGTAATGATGGAGGGTGTTTGCAGCACCATCACAGCAGGCACACCACCAGAGCACACAAGCGTGCCACCGGTGGCCATGATGAATGACTGTCTGTGGTGGTGGGGGGGGGTCTGTGCGGAGAGTAATGATGGAGGGTGTTTGCAGCACCATCAGGGCAGGCACACCATCAGAGCACACAAGCGTGCCACCGGTGGCCATGATGAATGACTGTCTGTGGTGGTGGGGGGGAGTCTGTGCGGAGAGTAATGATGGAGGGTGTTTGCAGCACCATCACAGCAGGCACACCATCAGAGCACACAAACGTGCCACCGGTGGCCATGATGAACGACTGTCTGTGGTGGGGGGGGGGGGGTCTACAGTTACAGTTACAGTTACATCGGCTTTCCAGCAAAGACTACCATACAAGCGTGCCACCGGTGGCCATGATGAATGACTGTCTGTGGTGGTGGGGGGGGTCTGTGCGGAGAGTAATGATGGAGGGTGTTTGCAGCACCATCACAGCAGGCACACCATCAGAGACACGACACAAACGTGCTTTAAGTGATACTGCTTCCTCAGGTGGATGGAAGACCGCTATAGGCATTTTATGGTTTAAGGGGGGGGGGGGGGTACCCTCGGGTTTACCTGGGGTTTACAGGCTTTTTAAAGTTTTTTTCACTTTTTCTCGGGGCGCAGCCCCCGGCCGCCGGCGGCCAGGCTGTCAGAATTAATGTATTTAAATCAATTGAAGAAGCACTGTTTGGTGACCATGGTGAACACGCCTGAGTGTGTGGAGGGTGTGGAGGGTTTGGAGGGTGTGGAGTGAGGTCTCGCCATCTCAGCAGGCACAACCATCAGGCGTGGGTGGGAGCGCAGCGCAAAACGCTGAGCCAGCATGCAGCCTTTGATGCCGCCCCTGCTGGGGCGGCTCCTAGGGTTCAGGGTTTAGAGCGACGGTTGTAGGGTTATTAGGGGGGTAGGGGTAGCCTTTGCTGGAAAGCCGATGTTACTGTAACTGAAACTGTAGGGTTATTTACCCGAGGGTTGCGATGTAACCCTAGGGTTATAGCACGCACCATCTGGCTCGAGTTCTGCACATCGCTCAGCATGCAGCCGCGGATGCCACCCCCCTGGGATCGGCTCCTAGGGTACGGGGTTTAGAGCGACGGGCATAGTGTTGTAGCACGCACCATCAGGCTCGCTTTCTGCGCGTCGCTCAGCATGCAGCCGAGGATGCCGCCCCTGTGGGCAGCGTCGGGCCCGTAACCCCACACCGCGTGGCCCGTACCCCGTAACCCTCGGAGCCCTTCCCGTAACCATCTCGTAACCCCTACCGGTAACCTCGAGTCAACGCTCTTCGGGGCCAGTCAACGGTGTGGGGCGCATATCCACACTGTTTCACACCTTTCTCGGGTTACGGGGTGGTACAGGGCACTTTTCAGGGGATGGCCCGTAACCCCCGTAACGTCACGGGAGGTTACAGTTACGGGCCCCACGCTGCCTGTGGGACCGGCTCCCAGGGTTCAGGGTTTAGAGCAAAGGGTGGAGGGTTATACAACCCTACGCTTCAAGTTCAACGTTTGACTCGTCGCTCGAAACCCTGAACCCTCGGGTAAGCACGCACCGTCAGGCTCGCGTTCTGCACGTCGCTCAGCATGCATCCGCGGATGCCGCCCCTGTGGGACCGGCTTGCCGGGCGCGGCCGGTCGGTCGGAAGCTGCAGCAGCTCGGGCGTTCCCACCAGCTCGGCCCTCCACCACTCGAGCTGCGCCTTGGCCTGGGACGACGCGAGGTAACGGTCTTGCCACGCCGCGTAGTCTCCGTACTGCAGCGGCAGCGGCGCGAGCTCGGGCGAGCGGCCGGCCTGGGAGACGTGGGTCGCGGGGTGGGGGGAGGGGAAGGGGGGTCAGCGCGGTGCGCGCGTAGCGGGGGGGCAAGTTGGGCGTGACGGTGTGTGTGCGCACGCGCGAGCTTCCATGTGTCGACACTGCAGCGCCGCTCCTTTCACCCACCCACCCACCCACCTTCCGCAAACCTTCCACGCACCGTCCACCCACCTTCCACCCACCTTCAAAACCTTAAGCAGCTGGTGCTACACGGCCGACCTCTTGCTGCTGAATACCGCGACCGAGTCCTGTAACCTCTAGGAAGTCCCTGGGAATTCCAACCACCCCAAACCACCCCACCGCACACCGCATCTGCGCGCGTTGTAGCCTCAAACTTGGCGCCGAGCAGGCATGTACCATGCAGCTATCAGGTTTGACACGTACGCACCCGGAGGACCCCGCGGCTCGAGTTAAAGCCTAGACTACACGTCTAGGGGGGCTCTTCTGGGAGAGCCTGCAAGGCCAAGCAGCGCGCCAGCCTACCAGGGAGCTACCATGCAGGTTCCAATCAACCTCGAACTTGGTGCCGAGCAGGCATGTACCGCGCAGCTACCACGCAGATGCCATGCAGCTACCATGCAGCTTTCCAACCCACCTTGAGCGCATTGCAGGTGGCCTCGAACTCAGCGCCGAGCAGGCATGTACCGCGCAGCTACCACGCAGGTGCCATGCAGATACCATGCAGCTTTCCAACCCACCTCGAGCGCATTGCAGGTGGCCTCGAACTCGGCGCCGAGCAGGCATGTGCCGCGCAGCTACCACGCAGGTGCCATGCAGCTACCATGCAGCTTTCCAACCCACCTCGAGCGCATTGCAGGTGGCCTCGAACTCGGCGCCGAGCAGGCATGTGCCGCGCAGCTACCACGCAGGTGCCATGCAGATACCATGCAGCTTTCCAACCCACCTCGAGCGCATTGCAGGTGGCCTCGAACTCGGCGCCGAGCAGGCATGTGCCGCAAAGCTACCACGCAGGTGCCATGCAGCTACCATGCACCTTTCAACTCACCTTGAGCGTGTTGTAGGTTGCCTCGAACTCGGCGCCGCACAGGCATATACCACGCAGCTACCGCGCAGCTGCCATGCAGCTACCATGCAGCTTCCCAACCCACCTTGAGCGCGTTGTAGGTGGCCTCGAACTCGGCGCCGAGCAGGCCCATCGACGCGCCGTCCATGACCGCATGGTGCAGCGTCATCACGAGGCGGTGCGCGCTCGGCGCGGTGCGCACCAGCAGCGCGCGCAGCAGCGGCGGGCGCGCCATGTCAAACGGCGCCTTGTGCGTGGCCTCGCACAGCGCGGAGACTCGCGCGTCCTTCTCAGGACCCGCGGGCATCTGCGTGAGGTCAGCCTCTGAGAGCTTTGGCTTGCAGGTGCCGGGTGGCAGCACGCGCGCCTGTGCGGATGAGGGCGCAGTTGCAGGCAAGTGACAACAGGTAGTAGTGTGTATCTCGGCGCACACATGTGCACGCATGCTCTTGGTATTCCCACAAAACCACGCCCAGACGAGCTTGTTATTTTGCCCTCTGGCACCATGCGTTTTTGGCCGGGGGCAGCGCACGCGTGCCCCCTGCTTGACAACCTGTGCACCGCGCGGGCCGCCGTCCTCAAACGCGCAGCGCAGCACCTCGTGGCGGTCGACGAGCGCGGCGAGCGCAGCTGCCACGATGGTCGCGTCGATCGGGCCGGACAGGTCCTGTGTTGGGGACGGGGGTAGGGGTGGACCGATTGGGCTGGTTGGTCGGAGTTTGGGTGCTTTCACAGTGTGCGGTCGTGCCAAGCGCAGGCCAAGCCACGCTGTGGGCCTTGGCAAGCAATGGTGGCACCAGGTGCTGCGACCGCATGCACACCAGATGTGGTTGGATGGAGAGCACTGCTGCTGCTGCACACGCAAGGTTTCACAGGTTTCACACGTACACGTACCCGGAGGACCCCGGGGCATGAGCTGAGGCCTAGACGACACGTCTAGAGGGGCTCTACTAGGAGAGCACGCAAGGCCACACGGCGCGCCACGCAGCGCGCTGCTGCACGCGCAAGAACCATGCCGCACCTGCGCACACGACTCGTTGTACACGTAGGGCAGCGAGATCTGTTGCGACAAGATGTACATCTGCATCTGGCCGGCCGAAAGTGGCCGCACGGGCTCGATCCATGCCGCGGCAGCAAGCGCCAGCTCTGGGCTTGCACTGCCGAGTGCGCGGGTGGCTGGAGGGAGGGGGGGGGCAGGTTTTGGGGTATGTGAGAGGAAAATGGAGATAGAGAGATTGAGAGAGAGAGGCACAAACTGAGCTGGGACAGAAAGAGAGAGATTGGGAGAGAGATTGAGAGATATAGACAGCGAGACACGTGCAGAGATCCTTCCCATCCCCCATCCATCATCTGTTCTCAACCCTGCGTCCTCCTCAATCTTCCATTATCGCCCTACCGTTTACAGTTTACAGTTTACAGTACGCACCCTCGGGGCGTGGGATTGAGGGAGCTGCCTAACGAGGCTAGCTACCATTCAAAGGGGTCATCACCCTGCCACCACTTACTACCACCACTTACTAAGACAGTGCCCAAGAGCCTTTGAACCTCGTTGGGCCTTGGTCCTGCCCCCTATCCCTGAGTGAGTAGTAGCCCCAGATCCACAGGCAAACCAGGCCCTGACTGAAACACCAGACCCACTCAACCTCCTCGGCCACCGCCACTGCCACACGCTGGTCTTCACAAGCAGCGCAGCGGCAGTCCCGGGCAGCACGTAGCGGCAAAGAGTCTTTGCCAAAGACCCAACACAGACCCTGACCGTGGCACCAGACCCAGAATCATCCACTCAACCTCCTTGGCGACCGCCATCTCCCTTGTGCTGTTCGCCTTGAGCAGTGTGGCGGCAGTGCCGAGCAGCACGTAGCGGCAAAGCTTCTTTGCCAAAGACCCAACACAGAACCTGACCAAGGCACCAGACCTAAGATCGTAAACTCACCCTTCACGGCGGCCGCCAGCTCCCGCACGCTTGTTACCTCAAGCAGCGTGGCGGCAGTGCCGAGCAGCGCGTAGCGGCAAAGCTTCCTTGCCAAAGACCCAACACAGACCCTGGTCGAGGCACCAGACCTAGAACGTAAACTCACCCTCCACGGCGGTTGCCAGCTCCCGAACACTTGTCGCCTCGAGCAGCGCGGCGGCGGTGCCGGGCAGCGCGTAGCGCTGCTTCACTGCGGTCGACAGCGCAATCGCCTTCAGTGACGTGCCGCCGAGCATGTACCTGTGGGATTCCAGCAAATGACAGTGGCGGGGCGGTTTGACTAGTCAGGCACACCTCCCCAAGGCCCAAGGCAGAAGCTGCGCAGACTCCCTCTACCTGCTCTGCTCTAATTGAGGCAGCAAGGATCGGCGTGCCATCAGGAACAAAGGGGTGAGCAGAGCCAGCCAGCCCGCCATGCTGCATCCCGAGGAGACCGCATGATGATGATGATGAATTTTACAGGGTTTTAGGGTTTAGGGTTTGGGGCTTCGGGTTTATGATCATCCCCAGGCTCCCGTCTGATGCCTCCCCAGGACCCCGCCTGACCATCCCCAAGAGCATGTCCGACTGCATCTTCAGGAGCGCTCCCTGATGCATCCCCAGGAGGCCGCCTGATGCATCCCCACAGCAGATTCCCAGACTCCCCCCTCCCCGACACACCACTCGGCGGTCATCGACAGCGGCTCCGTGATCCCGAGCGCCTCCATGTACATCACCTACAGGCGGAGAGGGAGCGTTCCATGTCGATGAGCCTGCATGCTCTGATGGGGTGCTGCTGGGGTGAAGACGAAGAGGGAGCGTGCATGGCAACGAGCCAGAGGAGATGCAGGGGGTGCTCTGATGGTGCTCTGATGGGGTGCTGGCGGGGTGCAGGCGGAGAGGTTGCGTGCATGACGATAAGCCTGCCTGCTCTGATGAGGTGCTCTGATCGAGCTGTGGGGCTGCTCGGATGGTGCTATTTTGGTGTTCTGATGGTGCAAGCGAAGAGGGAGCGTGCGGGATGATGCGCCTTGGGTGAGGGACCAGGCGGGTGTGTGGGTCAACGTGGCTGTGCACAGGCAAGGGGCGAGGGATCGCGCATGCCAATGAGCCACGATTCATGCATGGCTGGCTCGCCTGTAGCTCCGTCTCCAACTGGTTGGCTGGTGCAATGTAGCCGCCGCCGGATGCAAGGGCGACCCAGTCGGGCTCGGGCAGCGCCTTGGTGTCGGTCTTGCCGTTGGGCAGCAGCGGGAACGCTTTGAGTGCGACGATCACGCTCGGCACCATCGTCGGCAGCAGCACCTTGCGGCAGTGCTCCAGCACCGCCGCAGTGCCCGACTTGACCATGAGGCAGTAGCCGACGAGGGACGCGCGGCCGGTGGTGTCCTTGCGGACCTGCGCCACAGCGCCACGCACACCGGGCCCGCCCTCCAGCGCGGCCTCCACCTCCCCCAGCTCGATGCGCACGCCGTTGACCTTGACCTGGCGGTCGATGCGGCCAAGGTACTCGAGGAGGCCCTCGGGGCTCCAGCGCACCAGGTCGCCGGTGCGGTACGCGCGCTTGTAGTAAGGGCGCATGGCAGCCGGAAGGGTGGGAGACACACGCGCGTACACTGGGTTGGCGATGAACGCCGCTGCAGTCTTTATGGAGTCACCGATGTAGCCGACCGCGAGGCGGGGACCAGACAGCAGGAGCTCGCCTGCGGAGGATCAGCGTAGGAGGAGGCAGGGGTGTGAGTCAGGGAGGATAGGGCAGGTGCTGAGGGCTGAGGCAGGCGGAAGGGCATTCAGGCGTCAAAGCGGCAGTGACAGAGGACAGTGCTGAGGCGGGGGCAAGAAAGCAGCGGCAGCCGCCACTGCAACAGCAACAACAACAGCAGCAGCAGCAGGGTACGCAGCAGGTTCAGCGGCAACAGCAACTCACCAGGCTCGCCCAGCTTGACGAGCTTCATGGTCGCAGGGTCGATGACGTACGCGTGCATGTTGTTGTCGGGAGCACCGATGTACATCTGGGGCAGGCACGGGCGTGGACACTCGTAGCCTGTCGCAATGATGGTCGCTTCTGTGGGGCCGTACGCGTTGACGGGGCCCACCATGTTTGGGAACGCCTTCTGCATCGCGTTTGCCAGTGCCGCCGGCATCGGCTCGCCGCCCATACTCCACAGGCGGATGTGGTCGCATGTGCCCAGCGCAGCCAGGTACTCGCGCGCCAGCGAAGGCACACACGTCAGCATGCAGCTCACGTGGTGCTCCTTGATGAGGTCGGCGATGTACGGCGGGTCCATCTGCCCGCCAGGCTTGGGCAGCACAAGGCAGCCGCCAGACGTGAGCGTCACGGAGATGTCGAGCAGGTGCGGGTCGAACGAGATGCTCGTCACCAGCATCGCGACCATGTCGAGGCCGGCAGCAAAGCGGTCGCGGTAGTGGCATGTGAGGTCAAGCAGACCCACGTGTGGAACGAGCACGCCCTTGGGGCGACCAGTCGAGCCAGACGTGAAGATGCAGTACGCGACCTGAGCGGCAGTGGCGGCAGTGGCAGCGGTCGGGTTGTTTTCTGGCGTCGAACACAGTCCAAGAGCGGGCGGGGTGACGGGGGCGGGCAGCGGGCAGGCGGGCACCGAACGGGCGGGCGGGGGCGCGCAGGTGGGCGGGTTAATGGATGGGCGGGCGGGCGGGCGGTGTGTGCCGCACACAAGTGTGCGTGCATGGCTGAATCAAGATGCCGTCCACCTGGTCGGTGCGCGTTGCAAGGCCGGGGTTCTCCGCTGCCCCGTCCTCGTGGCTGTCCTTCCCGAGCACGACGACCCTGGCCTTGGTGCCAGCCGCCGCGGCGAGCGCGATGGCCTTGCGCTCGTCCGCTGGCGCACACAGCACGACCGCTGCCTGCAAAGCACGTGTGCGCATGGGGATGAGGGTGTGGTGCTCTGCAGGCTGTGCTATACAGAAAGAGATGAGTGCATGGAGGCCAAGTCGGGCAGGCAGCTAACAGGCCATATCAGGGCAGTAGGACACAGGAAGGCTGCTGAGTCTGAGGCTGCATCAGCAGCAGGTGTCTCTTCGCGCGGCTCCATCTTCCCTTTGTGACATTAGTTAGCAGGGGTCGCGGGGCACAGCGGCACAGCTTCCAATCAACGGGGCATGTGGTGTGAGTCTTGAAGCAGGCGACCATGCGTGACATGCGTGAGCAGCAAGAAGGGCGCCTGCGTGCGCATGCGCTGTATATCCTCGGCCTCGTACCTTCGAGTCCTCCGCGTAGACCGCAAGGCGGTCCTCTGGGAACTCGGGGTCCATCGGCACGTACACGCAGCCGGCCTGCGCGATGTGGGTCGGTGGTCGCATGTGTGCGCAGCCGGTGTGTCGCATGTGCGCAGCCGGCTTGTGCGACGTCGGTCGGTGGTCGCGCGTGTCATCAGGGATTTGGGGTTGCGGGTGATGGTTTTGAGGTCCGACCAGAGTCAAAAGGGGCCAGCGGCAGGTGTGCGCAGCCGGGTTGTGTGCTGTGGGTCGGTGGTCACGCGTGTCAGCATGAATTCGGGATTGAGGGTGACAGTTCGGGGCGCAGAGCCATAGGGGCCATCGGCACGTACACGCAGCCAGTGCTTCTACAATTGATTTAAATGAATTAATTTGTACCGCCCGGCCACCAGCGGCCGCGGGCTGCGCCCCGGGAAAAAAGGGGGGCAGTACACCCCAGGGCAACCCTAAAAAATCAATAGTTGTTTCCGCCCAGAAACCGGCGTGGGCGGTCAACCGCCCGATTGAAGAAGCCCTTGTGTGATGTGGGTCGGTGGTCGCGCGTGTCAGCAGGGACTCGGGATTGGGGGTGAAGGGCTCGGGGCGCAGAGTCATAGGGGCCATCGGCACGTACACACAGCCGGCCTCTGCGATTTGGGTCCGTGGTCGCACGTGTCAGCAGGGATTCGGGATTGAGGGTGACGGTTTCGGGGCGCAGAGTCATAGGGGGCCATCGGTACGTACACGCAGCGGGCCTGTGCGATGTGGATCGGTGTCAGTGTTGGTCTCCTGGTAGGCTGGCACGCTGCGCGGCCTTGTGGGCTCTCCTAGTGGAGCTCCCCTTGACGTGTAGTCTAGGCCTAAACTGACCCCCCGGGTCGTCCGGGCGCACACATGTCAAACCTGTAAAACCAGTGTTGGTTGTCACGAAGCTCACCTTGCAACGTCCGGATGCATGGGCTAACCAACCCAGCACACCCAACATAGCACGGGGCCGACCTTCCAAATGGGCCAACAGACACAGCACACCCAACACAGCACAAGTCCAACCTTCCAGATGGGCCAACCAACACAGCACACCCAACACAGCACGAGGCCGACCTTCCAGATCGCGAGAATCGAGACGATGAGGTCGAAGCTGCGGCCGAGCAGCACGCCGACGTACGAGCCCGGCGCAGCGCCCTCACCGCTCGCCAGACGTGCAGACAGCGCGTTGGCCGCGCCGTTCACCTGTGACGGGGAGCAAGCACACGGACGGCCGGGAATGCATGTAGGAAGCTCCCTCAATCCCACGCCCCGAGAGTGCGTACTGTAAACTGTCAACTTTAAACTGGTCAGGAACACCCACCCACCCACATACACACACACACACACGCACATGCACGACATGCATGCGCGCACGCGCCGTCAAGCAAGGCCAATCACATTGCATGTGGATGTGACGGTCGAGGCCGAGGTCGTGCGTAAACGTCGAGGCCGGGGCGCTCTGGCACAGGTCGAGAGCCCAAACGCATGCATGCACACAGTGGTGGGGCGCGCGGCGTAGGTAAGCACCACCAGGGGCCCCCGCACACGACCTGGCATACCCGGCAAACCACACAACCTGGCATACCACACAACCTGCACACCTGGCCTACCACACATCCTGGCATACCATAACCTGGCATACTCCTACACACACACACATAGTCGGCGTTCACACGCGCACCGTGTGGGTTAAATGGGGGGGGGGTGCAGTGTGCGTGGGTCTTGACAGCGCACGCCCTTGCAGGGGCGTGTGAGGCACACACACGTACACACAAACACACGTACACACACACACACACACACACACACAGTGCATCCTGCCGTGGCTGTCCAATGTGAGAAAATAAGGTGGTGAGGTGCTGGTGGACCGTTGCAACGCGTGCCCTTCCAGAGGGGCTGTGTCTTGGTTGCCCCAGAGCAATGGCGTTGGAGGGGGGCGCGTAGAGGGAGGCGGAACACACACACACACAGACACACACACATCAGGCACACACACACACACATCACATCACATCACAGGAGGCACACACACACACACACACACACACCACAGCAGGCGAGGGTGCGAGGTTGTGTAGGGTGAGCGCACCGAAGCATACGTCATGGCCCCGCCGCCGGCCCTGAGGCACGGCGCGCTTGGCTGGCGCTCGGCCAGGTCCTCAAACACCTCGTGCGTGAAGCGCGGGCGCGTGACGTACTCCACGTGCACCTCGCCCACGAACGGGCGCGCCAGCAGCTTCTCGACCTCGACGTCTGTCGCCATGGCTGGCGGCTGGCAGGCGGCGGGGAAGGGGGGGGGGCACGGGGGGCGCATGAGGGCGCATGCAGCGCAATGAGGAGTGCCTACAGCCATCTGAAATCCCAGTGCAGCGGCTGCACCCGCAACCATGCGCCAGGCGCAGGCATGGGGGGTTTGATGCCTGCATGATGATCATGATGCCTGCCAGGCCCCGGCGCATGCCATGAGGTGGTACCTTGATGGCATGAGGTCGTCACCCTGCTACTTGCTACTGCAGATGGGCTGGAGATGAGTCGGGGGCGCCATTCCGGGGGCTGGCTGGCTGATGATCATGCGCACCAGATGCGTACAGCCACACAGTGCCCCAGCAAACACGGCACTGCACAGCTTGGTCTCCTGCTGTGGGTCTTTCGCACATGGCACCTCACCTTGTCTTCTCCAGCCATGGCGCAGCTGATCCGAAGATCTCACGAAGAGCAGTTAAATCAACACGCAGGCGTGCGCCCAGCACAGGCTCCTCGCATGCAGGCGTTCACTGATCGATCGGTATATGGTTGTGTTGTAAATCTTCGCGAAGCGAATGAGCGGCGAGCCGAACTCTGATCGACCTCTCAGTGACAGACCAAGTGTAACCACTCCCACTCCGACAACAGCCTCTACTTGCTAACGCATCGACGTGTCGTTAAGCGTGCATGTCGACCCGTGACGTACTACTCGGAAGGCTGCCTCCACTTGAGCCGTCTCTTCCTCTTCTCCGTACGTACGTTGAGCCCATCAGCCCCCACGACAGCCATCAGCCCCACCCGAGCACCGAGCACCGAGCACCGAGCACTGCCTGCTGCACAAGAGCTGTGAAGGTCTCGGGGGACCCGCCTCTGCGTGCTACAGCAATACACACAGCTTACGCTCGCACCGAGTCGCCTGCGCGAATTCTGAGGGACGCTCTTCCTGGGCTCTTCCTAACCCTAACGGCGGTGCAACGAAAGATTGTTACACTCGTGGCAAATCATGAGTATCCATGTTTCTGTTCAACCATCCAGATACGTAGAGCTTCTGAAGCGCACACGCACACACGTACACACACACACAGGCTGCCGCCCGCAATATCCCCAGCGTGCCAGAACTGAAGCTGAGGGGCCAGAGCTGTGGCTAGAGCCCGCAGCCTGCCCTATGAGGATGGCCCCGCCTCGACTTGCCGCAGCAGCTGCAGCACATACAGCTGGCGCTCGCAGAGTCCGCGCAGCTGCCCCCGCGCACGCAGGTCCACGACCGCAGCGTGCAGGCCAAGCAAGCCCTGCGGGGGGGAGGGGGGGGCGTGCGTGCGTGAGCATGCGTGTAAGAGTTTTTGTGTGCGCTTTCATGTGTGCGCTCGCGCGTGTGCCATTGCGGAGGGTGGGGTGCTCAGTTGTAAGTTGATTCGCATGAAATCTGATCTGTGGGGCGGGTCCAGTCCCACGCACTCGTCACAGGCCCTGGGGCTCAAAAAATTGCGCACACGTTCGGAACGTGTGCGCAACATGATAGACCTCTGACTGGCCTGTGCCCCCCCCCCCCATTCTCAGACCTCCATGTCCTAGCATGCCCTAGCCACCAGTTCACCCACGTCACCAGCTTCACGTTGAGCATAGCTGTGTTTATCGACAACGCTGCGCATGTGGCGTGCACCTGCTACATTATGCGGTCGATTCACTAGGCTGCGAGGATGCCGATCAGCTTCAGGCTCAGCGTTGAGCTTCTCGCGGGCGGCGCAATTTTCCTACGCACACTGGTGATGACCACTTCGTTATTTCCCGCATACCATTCAGCTGCACGCTCCGCCAGTACCAGCCACACGGTGTGGCCTGTCTGTTGAGGTGAGAGTTGGTACGCACCGTCTGTTCGTCCGCTTGACAAGCGTCCCCAGCCGTGAGGGCAGCTTGGTTTGAGTGGGCTCACAGTGCTCACTCCGAAGTGCGTATTCATCTTCATGCTGAGGGCACCGAGCCTGAAGCACATGTCAGGACCGAGCAGCTTCACCTCCTCGCGAATGCCACAGTCCATCTCATCCACCGCCCGAGAGTGCAGCAGGGACCAGGATGACCGGCTGCTGCTTCGTCATGCCTCAGGCACAGCTGGTGCAGCTCGTCCATCTGCAGGCGCTCAGACAGCGCGAGCCAGAGATGGGCGTGGCTAGCTCTTGCCCTCGACAAAAGCCACCAGCCGTGTTAGCAGCCTGGTGGAGTTGTATTTGTGCGCCACCGGCAGCAGCGTGTAGACGCTGCCCAGTGTCAGCTTCGGCTGGTAGTGCAGCGGGTAGAGGCAGCTCAGGATGTAGGTCCATGTGCCGAGGCTGCCGGTCACCTGAAGGAGATTGTGTGATGCAGAGACAATTTGATCGTCAGTACCGCACAGTACTGCACACAGTGCCGCAAACAGAAGTGCGATTAGTGCGCAGTCGGCTCACCGGGATCGGGCATTGGCCTTCATGTCATCAAAGGCCTCGGAGAAGAAGGGCGAGGGCAGCTGAAAGAGCTGGTCGTGCGTGGGGGTTTCCATCTCGCACGGCAGCTTCAGGGTCACGTCGCAAGGCGTGGCAACTGCGAAACGCACAGCACACACATTCCATTCCATTCCAGATCGTTACAAAGATAACGGCGATATCGTTCCAGAGGTCGGCGAAAGGGCGTCTGTCAATAGCGGGAGACCACTCGTCGCTATGAGGGGATATAATGCCACTCTGCTGCGGGGGGGCTGCCTCTGAGGCACTGCATCTAAGTACGCTGTGTTGTACACTGACTAAACTGACTGTGATCACTCTCACTCTCTCTGAGGCTGTGTGGTGGTCGCTACCTCTATCCCGCCTTAATCAGATCGCCGCATATGGACTCCCACAGCTGTGGAAATCTCGCTAGGGTGAGCCGTCCGGGTGGGACTCGGTTGTCGAGGATGCGCGTGAGCTCTGGGTACGCGGCGTACTTGGCTCGCTCTCGTTTGAACTGGTCAAAGCGATTCTTGTCGGCGTCTTGAAACCGTTGGGATGCGAAAATGTCACCTGCATTTTGCCGGTACGACGTGATGGCCCCTCCCGCGTGGAGGCCATCCGCGTCCGGTCGACGGCACATGAAAAGTGCGGCGGTGGCTGAAAATATGGGGTGTGGAGGGTGAAGGAGCTGGGGAGGGGGAGGGGAGGGGAAGATGGCGGGGCTGGGGTGGGGAGGGTGGAGGGGCTGAGGAGATGGAGAGGGGGGGAGGTGGCGGATGAGGGGACCGATGAACGCAGCTCGGTGTTTGTTGATGGTGTCGATGATGGGCGCTGTGGGTGGGTCCTTGGCGTGCATCTCGATGGTGGAGGTGTGAGGGGAGGAAGGGGAAAGGTTGTGGGGGATCCGCTTAAGGCGGCGTAGGAATCGGTTGTGAGTAACCTCGAGGCGGTGGATGTGGGCTTTGTTCAGTGTCCATGCTTGGCATCCATAAAGGAGTGCGGAAACAACATAGGCATTGTACAGACGGATCTTAGTAGAGTCAGAGATGACTTCAGGGGGGGCGTCCCAGAACCGTAGGGTAAGGCGTTTGTAGGCAAACCAGGCAGAGCCAATGCGGCGTGAGATCTCGGCATCGAGTATCCCGGCGTCTGAGTGGGAGACAGGGTGTGCATCGGAGGGGGAGGGGGCTGCGGGTGTGGAATAAATACTGCCGAGGTATTTGAACTTGTCTGTGGGGTGGACGAGGTGGGGGTTAGAGGAGGATGTGGAAGGGATGGAGATCGGTGCTGGGGTGTCGGTGTGGGCAGACGGGTGACCCAGGGTTTGGTGCACGGTCTTGGCGTAGTTGATCTCGAGTGCGAGGACGGAGCAGATCTGGTCAAGGCGGGCGAGCATGTCTTTGAGGGCATCGATGTCGAGTGCCATCAGAGCTATGTCGTCCGCGTAGAGGAGGAGGGGGAGTAGGGTAGAGTCGAAACCGTGGCGTGGGAGGGGTGTGTGGAGAGTGCCGTTCACCACGTAGCCGATTTGGATGCCTGCGTTGGGGAGCTGGGCTATCAGGGATCGGATGACGGTGTCGATGAAGATGTTGAAGAGGAGGGGGGAGAGGGGGCAGCCTTGCTTGACTCCAGCTTCGAGGGGAAAGGAGGCAGAGTAGGCGCCGCCTACAAGGACTCTGGCGGCGGCACCAGAGTAGAGGCTCTCGAGGCGGGAGAGGAGGTCGGGGTGTACGCCTCGACGGAACAGCACACACACACACACACACACACACGTGAGCCTGGATGGCGCGCTTGACACACGGCTTCGTTGATGTCGAACTTGCACAAACTCCCGCCTGACTCACATGTTCCAGGCAGCAGTGGACAGGCATCAAGCGGGTTCACTGCGTGCCACAGCATGCTCATGTGACTCACCCTAAAAGACCGGCTCGCTGGCGTCCGCCTGGTGGACCAGCGTGAACCTGAACGCTACCAATCTCCACCCACAGGTGGGTTCCGTAGACATCATGGTAGCTATAGACACCATCAGCCATCTGCGCTCAGGCCCACGACGCAAAGCAGTCAGCCAGGGGAGCCAATGCACTGCATCCGCACGACACCACGTGCACCCTACCCACCAAATACCCGCCTCGCAGCAGTCAGGCCCCACGGACGCAGCGCTTCAGCTTGCTGAAGCTCTCGATGCGCCAATGTGGCACAGCAGGGAGCACGGTGTGTCAGAATTTTGCCTCACGCGGCGCTGCATATGCATGATCATGCATCTCATGAGATGCATGGGATGCACACAGACACCCAGCCCCACGCCGTGAACATGGGGCTTGGGTCCTTGCTGAAGGTGGTGGCGGTGCTGGCCTCCCCCTCCTCCATATCGTGAGCATCGTCATCGTGATGTGCACGATCCGACCTACTACGGACGCTCCTCTCTCCAGAGGCAACCGAATACCCCCCCCCCCCCGGGAACCGATTGAATATTGCATCCCTGGCGCTATCGCTGGCTCGCGACCCGTGTGTCGCGGGGAAAAACACATTCCCACACATTCGCACTCCCCCACCTTCCGCCATCAAGAGACCATGGCAATTCTTTTTCTTCGTGTCCATCCATCATGAGGGCAGCCATTGCGCTGGCAGCGCTCATCATCATGTGCGCGGCGATGGTGGCTGCGGCTGAAGACGCGCCCGCGCCTGGCTCAGGAGCCGCGGCGTTCTGCAAGAGCTCGCAGCCCAAGTCCTGCGGCTGGGCAGGCGAGGAAGAGTGGTCCCAGACGGAGCAGGGGAACTGCTGGCTGTGTGGCACGGTCTGGTAAGCCGCAGGGGCATGCCCCCGTGCACAGACCCCATGCCGCATGCCCATGCCCCCATGCCCCGTGCACAGACCCTGGCGTGCACAGACCCTACCCACATGCCCCCATGCACCGACCCGGCCCGCCCCTCCCTCCCTGCTCCCTTGTGCCTTCTGCCGCCTGCCCCTGTCAACCGACCCTGCCCGCTCCAGCCCCCCTGCCCCCGTATGCCTCTTGCCCCATGCCCCCATGCACCGACCCAACCCGGACCCAACCTGCCCACCGTCTTCAGGTACGGTTTTGGCCCCGGTGTGCCCCTGCCGACGGTCGTCGATCTGACGTCAACCAACTACTATCAGTATGCCGGCCAAGCCGTGTCGCTTGGCTGCCGGCCGGGCAAGGTGGTCGTGCGCATCGTGCACAAGCCCCTGGTGACACAGGACGGCTGCTCGTCGTCGTACCGCCTCGTGTCCGATGGTCTGGGGAGGAACGAGCAAATGATGCGTGGCGCGACACCAGTGCAGCGCTGCGAGCTGCAGCTGCCGCCTCACACGCCGGCGGATGAGACCGAGGTGGCTGACGAGACTGAGATCGAGGCTGCGCTGAGCTCCACCGAGGTCAACTGCAAGCCATGCGTCGCCTGCGATGACTGCCCCGGAGCAGTGGAGGGCGCATGGTACAGTGACACGTTCTACGCGACCTTCCACGGCTGCGACGCAGTGGCCAAGCTCAAGGGCGAGCCGTACGAGCCGTTCATGCCCTCGGTGGCAATTAATGCAGGTGGGGTCTGCCTCTGCGTCAGTGCTGAGCGTGCTGCCCGGCTGACGTGCTGTTTGCATCTACCCCATCCTACTCGGCGTCAGCGGCACCATCTACGCGGCGCACACGATAGGCACACTAGAGCAGCTGGGGGTACAGCGGGATGCTGCCCTCAGTTGCACCCGGAAGCTGCACACCCTCATGGTGCAGCAGCTCCACTCTGTAGTCACCACCCGGCGGAACACAGAGCCGCCCCTGGCTAACCCCCCTACAACCCCTTTGAATGGTAGCTGGCCTCGTTAGGCAGCTCCCTCAATGCCGCGCCCCGAGGGTGCGTACTGTAAACTGTAAACTGTAAACTTGGTACCCGCCCGCCGCGTGTGGGTGACGCTGCCGTGGGATCACCCCCCCCCCCCCCTTTGACTGTTGGCTTTGATTTATCCTGCTTTGATTAACCCTGCTGGAACTCTAGAACTGATTGTGACCGCCGGCCTGTGATTGTAAACGCCCCTCTCCCAGGTGCCAAGTTCCTGCTCGCCAAGTTTGAGGTGCAGGAGGCGGATTGAGAACGGCGCACATCATGCTCGCTCGACAGCGCGGCGGGCTGTGCTGCACCATGGCCCATGGCAGTGCGTACCTGGTAGCTAGCCTCGTTAGGCAGCTCCCTCAATCCCACGCCCCGAGGGTGCGTACTGTAAACTGTAAACAGTGCGTGCCGCCCGGGGGCGTGGGTGAGATGCTGCGGCGCGCTCCAGCGTAGCAGGTGGCTGTGCCCGTTGACGAGCGAGGAAGAGTGCAAAAACGATGTGGCTGACAGATCGGCAGGCGTTGTGGTTTGGTGTGCACAACACGCCGCTGTTGGCGCGGCAGTGCAGTTGGTGTAAAGGAGCACGCGTATGCGTGCCAACCAGTTTGTTGTTCAGCGCTGAACTTGAGTTGGTTGCTGTTGCTGTATGCAACAGCTACCCTTGCGCCATGTCCAGCAAGGAGTACGCACCAAGGGTGCTATATGCATATCCAGCCAGTGGCCTGACATCTCCAGATCCGACCTTTAAAATTGCTCTCTGGGAGGGGTTTAAGATGGTAGAGCGGGAACTCACACCGGCTCCCAGAAATCCCTCTCTGGGAGGTATCTAAGAGGGTAGAGCAGGAACTCACACCCGGCTCTCCAATTCAAGGCCCAGTGGCTAATTTGGTGCCGGTGCGATGTGACAGGCCGAGCCAGGCCAGTCACACTAGAGCATGAGTTGGTTGCTGCTGTCAGCCAGCAGACTTCTCAGCTGTTGTAAGCCGAGTTTGTCGCGCACGACACCACGTGGTGAGGCTGATTGGGTCGGGTGGCGAGTGTCAGCCTTGACAAACAACCTCTCGACTGTGTTTCTTGCAAACGTCGGTTTGGCGCTCGCTAGCTCCCTACCAGACCAGACCCCTTACAGACGCGTCAAAGACGCCTCAGTGGGTGGCGTCTAAGACGCGTATGTAAAGTCGCACACATACGCGTCTTAGACGCGTCTGTGCGACGTCCTCGTCGCGTCTGTAACCGACATCCCCGCGATCACAGCACGACTGGGCAGCGGTCGACTCCAACTCTCGTGATTTATAACACAACACGCTAAATGCCTGAGTTGTTTCACTTGTGAACACTGAGCACTTGAGAGCTTGGAGAGTCCAGTCAACTCTCTCCCATGTCAACTCCCTTGCGCCTCCTGCACTGCCTCGTACGTAGGCGTGCTAGCATCAGTCCGTGCAGAATCCTGCAGCAGGGGGGAGGGGGTCTCTTGTCAGCCGACGTTCAATAGTGAAACGTGTGTGGCCCTATGCATCATGCATGCATGCGTGCGCGCAACATGCAACAGTAGGGCAATGCCCATGCATGCATGCGCGCCCGCAACATGCAACATGCGCGCGCAACTCCCTGCACTGCATCCCATGCCCATGCACACCTTGTGAACCGCTTGGGCATGTTGACTGCAGTCAGAGGCACCTATGTGCAGGCCCCCCCTGCGCACGCGATCAAAGCAGCGCACCCGTGAGTGAGTGTGTGTGAGATGTGTGTGGTGGAGAGGGGTGGGGGAGCACGAGCACGTAAAAATTGGGTGACATTGATCGCGCGTTTGTATGTGCAGAGATGGGGGTGAGTCGTAGCGCCCACGCCCACGCACGCACGCAGTGAGAGAGAGTGGGTGTTGTGTGTTTGGGCGGGTGTGTGGTGGGGGGAGGGGGTGCGTGTGTGCGCGTGCGTGTGTGCGCGTATGCGAGGGGGCAGAGGGGGAAGGCACGCGCACGTAGAGGGGCGCATCGATCGCACACTTGTCTGTGCACATAGGTGGGGGTTGGTGGTAGCGCTCACGTGCAAGCACACGCGCAGTGAGAGAAAGTGTGTGCGTGTGCGTGCACACATGTGTGTGCGCGCGTGTGTGCGTGCGTGTGTGCGAGGGGGCGGAGGGGGGAGGCAAGTGCGCGTAGGGGGGCATTGATCGCGCACTCGTATGTGTGCAGAGATGGGTGTGAGAAGTAGCGAGCACGTGCAGGCACGCTCACGCACGCAGGGCAAGAGAGTGTGTGTTGTGTGTGTGTGCGCGTGTGCGAGGGGGCAGAGGGGGAAGGCAAGCGCGCGTATGGGGGGGCATTGAATGCGCACTTGTATGTGCGCATATATGGGGGTTGGTGGTAGCACTCACGTGCACGCACGCGCACGTACACACGCAGCTAGAGAGAGTAGATGTTTTGGGTTTGAGTGTGTGTGTGTGTGTGTGTGTGTGTGTGCGCGCGCGCGAGGGGGGCGCGCGTATGCGAGGGGGCAGAGGGGGGAGGCAAGTGCGCGTAGGGGGGAGGGCATCATGTGCGCGCGCACCTCACCATCATGAACGCCCATGCTTGGTGTAGACCAGACGGGCCGGCCGCATGGTGTTGTACATGGTGTGGTGCATGGCCGCATGGCGCAGGGCCCGTCGCCATGCGACCCATGCGTGTGCCAGGATCTCTGCGGCACTGTGATGGTGAACGTTGAAGCGCCAGCGCCTTACATCTGGGTGGCCAAGAGCATGCAGAGGTTCAGCGGGGGGATCTGTGCTGACCAACATGGTGGTCAGCCTTGACTCAGGTCCTCAGCGTTGACTGCAGGCCGACTCCGGTGTCCGCCTGCCCAGCCTTTATAGCGACGTGCATCGCGCGGTTTTGATGCGCCATTTAGAGCCTGGCGTTGAGCAGCCGCCGAGCGATCAACGCGGGGCGTCGTAACGTCCATGCAACCCAACTCGACGTGGTCGTGGTCGTGACCCTCGCCCCCGTGCGGTAGGGCACTGGCATTGTGCCTTCTTTGGCCAAGGTCATGCGGGGCTATGTTGGTCGCTGTGCGCTGACCAACTTGAGTGTTGAGGGCCCACACCCCGCAGGCACGAGCAGCGCTGCCATGAGGTTGCACCATAAATGTGCTGTTTAAGTCGGGCGCTGGCGGGGATGCGCTGTGTGGATCTAAGCGTAGCCATACGTCTGTATGACGTCTGTAATGACTGCACAGTCTGAAGTCTGGCGCAGACTGCCCTCTTGCGCTCCCCCCAGCGGACCCCGCCTCATACCAGGTCTACATCGTGCCTATAAATGCCTTGCCAAGGCGTGGGGAGCGTGGGGGATGCAGAGTGATATTGCTTTTGCGCACGCCCAGCTTTCAACAGCTTGAAACCAGGGCTGGCGCGCTGCTCTGGGCCACTGCGCCCCCCAACTGCAGACATCGTGCACCGACATAACCACATTAAGCAGCCATGGCCGACGCGCAGGACGTAGGGGGTCTGTGGGCGCGCTGTTGCGAATGTTGCTTGCGGAGCTGGATTACAGACGGGTTACAGACGCGGAGCTGGATTGCAGGCGGGTTACAGACGCGTTTAAGACGTGTATGTGAGGAGTCTGGTCTGGTAGGGATTCTGCAACGGCAGGATGGCCCGCAGCACGCACACCGACCACACGCCCTTTCTTCCCTATGAGAACTGTCCCATCTCTGCCTGCGTGCAGCTGCCGCAGGAGCTGCATCACGAACACCCACTGCTCATCCATTCTGCCCTACGACGATGGCCCCGCCTCTGCCTGCCGCAGCAGCTGCAGCACATACAGCTGGCGCTCACGGAGTCCGCGCAGCTGCCCCCACGCACGCAGGTCCACAACCGCAGCGCGCAGGCCGAGCGAGCCCTGCGGGGAGGAGGGGGGGAGGGAGCGTGCGTGTGTGAGCATGCGTGTAAGCGTGTGTGTGTGCGCCTTCGTGTGCACGCGCGCGAGCCACCGGGGACGCGGGGGTGGGTGTGTGTGAGGGGGGGGACGAGCGCACGCAGCCACATGCGTGCAGTGCATGGCGCGCGCGTCTGCCGCGCATACGCGCGTGCTGCGTGCACCTCCATCAGCTGCAGCGTCGTGAACAGCGGCCCGAGCGGCTCTGCCCCAGCGGCCCCGCCGCCGCCGCCGTCGCCGCGCGCGCCTGCAACCCCGCTGCGGTTGGCCGCAAAGTCCCCGGGGCCCGCGAGCAGCAGCGCGAGCACGGGCGCGCCGCGCGCGCTGCGCGCCGGGGCCACCGCGAGCAGCGCTCCGCGCCCACCGACCGCGGACCCGCCCGGCGCGGCGAACAGCGGCAGGTCTGCGTGCGTGGCGCGCGGCGTGCGCGGCGTGTAGCCGAGTGTCGACAAAATTCGGGCGAGGTGGTGCGTCGGCGAGCGGCGCGCAAACGGCGCGCGCGTGAGCAGCGCAGCGTCGCCGTGCGCGCCCGGCTGCGCCCCCTCGTCTTCCCCATCCCCATCCCCGCACGCATGCCCCTCGTCCCCCTGCCGCTGCTGCGGCGCACCGCTACCGTGCGCCGCTCCCGCCGCGCCTGAAGCTGCCCCCACCGCTCCTGCGCCTGCGCCCATTGTTGCCCCCGCCGTCCCCGCTGTGCCCGTGCGGGGGCGGCGCGCGGTGCCCCATGCGCGCGCGAGCGCGCGCACGAGCGTGGCCGGCAGTGCGTCGACCGAAAGGCTCACAGCACGCGCGCGCGGCCCCGCGAGCAGCCACGCGAGGCCCTCTGCGCCGGCGAACGCGGCGCCCGGGTGCGTGCGCAGCAGCGCGCCCGGCGCGACTCGGTGCAGCCGCGCGAGCAGCGCGCGCAGCAGTGCGTCGCCGCGCGCGAGCCGCGCGGGGCCCCGTGACCAGTCCTCATGCCACACCAGCTCCGTGGCGCCCGCGCCCGCGCGCGGACGCCCGCGCGCGCGGACGATCGCGCCCCCTAGGGGGGCGACGGCATCGTCGGTGTCTGTGCCGTCGGTGTCGTCAGCAGCGGCGCGCGCTGCTGCGCTGGCGGCGGCGTCCCGCCTCGCGCGCGGCGTTGGCGGCGGCGCAGCCGTCCCGTCAGTGAGCATCACATGCTGCTGCGCGGCGAGCGCCCACAGCATGACGAGCGCCTGCACGTCGCTCAGGCGGGGCACCGCAGCGAGGAGCGCGCGCAGCGGCGGGCGCCACTGCGTGGGTATAGGGCGGGCAAGCAGCTCAGTTTTGGGTGTAGGGTTATGTGTAGGAGGAGAGGGCAAGGGAGGGCTCCCACAAGGTGTATGCGCAGCGGCGGGCGGCACTCCGGGGGCGGCCGGGACGGCGAACATTGCTGTGTCGGGTGTAGGGAGCGCGCGCCGCGGCGGGTGGAATTGCGCGTGGCGGCGGCGCAGGGTGAGTTCTCGAGCACAGCGCAGCACAGCACAGCACAGCACAGCACAGCGCAGCGCAGCGCAGCGCAGCGCAGCGCAGCGCAGCACAGCGCAGCACAGCACAGCGTGCGCCTGCTGGAACACGCCCGCACCCAGGTAGCCCATCGCCCACATGAGCCGAGTGAGGTCCGCCCGCACAGCACAGCTAGACAGCACAGCACAGCGCAGCGCAGCACAGCGCAGCGCAGCGCAGCGCAGCGCAGCACCTGCTGGAACACGCCCGCGCCTAGGTAGCCCGTCGCCCACATGAGCCGAGTGAGGTCGAGCGGCAACAACCGGTCAGCGCCGCACACCAGCCGCGCGCCGCCACCGCGCGCGCCGCCGCCGCTCGCGCGGGCACCGCCGCCACCGCCGCCACCGGCGCCGGCTGTGGCTGTGGACGCCAGCGTCGGCGCGCACAGCGAACAGAGAAGCGCCTCGATGAGCGCGCCGTCGTAGTGACGGGAGGACGCGAGCGCCCAGAGCACATCGACGGCGTCAACTGGGGACGTAAGGGAGGGCGTGTGTCTATGCGTGTGTATGTGTCACAGTGTGCAGTGGTGGTGGGATGATGCGAGCGCCCAGAGCACGTTGCCTGCGTCGCTTGCGTGTGTGTGTGTGTGTGAGTGTGTGTGTGTGTCTGTGGAGGTGGGCACGCACTTGCGAGTTCCGACGTGAGTCTGAGCACGAATATGTGGCGTATAAGGACACAAACACACACACACACACACACACACACATGCGCGCGCACGTGCACACACACACACACGCAAGCACACACGAGCACACACTTGCACGCACACTTGCACGCACACACACACACACACACACCTGGTGCCAGGCTGCCCGCATGCACCAGCAACTTCCCACAAAGCAGACGGTAGAGGCGCGCGTGGTACCCGCCCGACGCCGCGCACGCCCACAGCATGCGCGCGCAGCTCGCGGGGGCCACGCGCGCGACGCGCGGCGGATGGGACGCGCCGCCTGCGCGCGCGCGTGTACGTGTACGTGTGTTTGTGTGTGTGTGTGTGTGTGTGTGTGTGTGTGTGTGTGCGTGTGTGTGTGTGTCAGTGGTTCCGCTGAAGCAACGCCCGACTTCAATACAGACAAAAACTTTACGACTGTAAAATCCATCATCATCATGTAAAATGCACTACAGAATCATGAGGTAAAACCCATCGTCATCATCATCAGCAGCAGCATGATCATCAGCATCACCATCATCAGAGGCAAGGCCTAATGATCCCCATAGGGGTACAGCCTCCACGCTTTAAATCTCACAATGACACTGCGTAGAATGATGAATAACAGTGAGGGGGGCCCCTGCCTGCGAGGGCAGGTTGTAAAACGAATAGACGCTCCGTCGGCAGCAATCCCTATAAAAACACGGGTAATTTTGCACCCTGCGCCCCCCTAGGTGCCTTAGTGGGACCAATGATGCTACACACACCTCCTCGCAAACCTACATTAACTCGGCAACTGTGATGCACCAAATTGACAGCACCCGCGCAGCAGGCACGCAGCAGGCGTCGTGTTTTTTTAGCAGTTTCTTTGTGTGGCGAGAAGTGGGTGACGTGAAGGGTGCCGGCGCTGGCGGCTGACGTAAATACTGCATCACAAGAATGGCTGCCTGCGGCCATTGTGGCCGACGTGGACTACACGTAACGTGAAGTACATGTATCACTACGGTACCCACCGCGCGCATAAGCACACGCACACGTGAGCACGCACGCGCGCACGCACGCACGCATGCACGCACGCACATGCCAACGGACACACACACGCACATGCGCATGGACACCCACCCACCCACCCACCCACACACACACACGCTAATGCGAGTCTAATGCGTCATCGAAGGCGTCCGACGGACTGTAAACTCAACCACACACGCACGGACACACGCCACGGCGGGCGCCTGCAGGCGCCTCACAAAGCAATCAACACCCAGCAGCGCGTCGCAGCGATACCCCGCGGCCACGACACCCCGCACTTACCCCCCCCCCACCCACCCACACACACACCACACACACACACTGTGTGTCACACACAGCCCCACCCACAAACACCCACACCTATCGCTCAGCGAGTGCACCGCAGCACCTTTCTCAGCCCCTCCCCGACAGCAACACCCACCGTCGCCCAGCGCATGCGCCGCCGCGCCAAGCAGCGCGTCGCAGCAATACCCTGTGCCAACGCCCCACAGCACGATCACCCCCTCACACACACACACTCACACACCAACAGCCCCCCCCCCCCAACAACACCCACCGCCTCCCAGTGCGTGCGCCGCCGCGCCCCAGCAGCGCGTCACAGCGGTACCCCGCGGCCACGAACCCCCGCACGATCACGCCCCCCCCCCTCCACACTCGCACACTCACAGCCCCCCCCCCCCCAACACCACCGCCCACCGCCGCCCAGCGCGTGCGCCGCCGCGCCCAGCAGCGCTTTGCAGCGGTACCCTGCCCCCCCCCCCCGCCCCCCTGCACGATCACGCCCCCCCCTCCCCCTCACAAACACAGCTCCCTCGCGCAAAACACCCGCACCCACCGCCTCCCAGCGCGTGCGCCGCCGCGCCCAGCAGCGCGTCGCAGCGATATCCCGCAGCCACGACCCCCCGCACGATCACGGCGTACACGCCAGGGCACGTGGCCCCCGCGCGCGCCGCAAACCTGCGCGTGGTCGCCGCCGCGGCCGCGGCGCCGTAAAGCGCGGGGCGCGCGAGGCCTAGGCGAGCGGCGGAAGACACGAGGGCTGCGAGCTCGCGGGGGGTTGCGGCCTGCCAGCACACGTGTGTGTGTGTGTGAGAGAGAGAGAGAGTGTGTGTGTGTGTGTGTGTAGCCCCCCCCCCCCCCCCCCCCTCAACGTCTGCAGTCGAGTCACCCCTCCTCATATCTGCTCACCCGCACGAGCGCGTCGGCATCCGCGTCCACCGCGTCCAACAGCCGCTCCACCAGAGCCCCCGCGCGCAGCGGGGGCAGCATGCCGCCGGCAGCCGAGATCCTCTGCGAAGGCGCTGCCGGCTGATGCCCGCCCGACCCCCCAGTTGGAGCGCCGATGCTGCTGCTGATGCTGCTGCTGGTGCTGGTGCTGCTGCCAGAATGCGGCTGCGCACCCAGTGGGAGC
The DNA here is from genome assembly GCA_016618255.1 of Chlamydomonas sp. UWO 241. Lineage (NCBI taxonomy): Eukaryota > Viridiplantae > Chlorophyta > Chlorophyceae > Chlamydomonadales > Chlamydomonadaceae > Chlamydomonas > Chlamydomonas priscui. The sequence goes on along the minus strand of VFSX01000314.1, from coordinate 171,948 downwards.
CCTCCCGGCCCGTCGCGACGGCCGTCTCCGGGGGGCGCCATCGCTGCAGCGGCAGCAGCAGCAACGGCAAGGGTGAGGGAGGGGAGGTGTGTGTGTGAAGGGGGGGGGGGGTAGGTGGGCGCGCCGCAGAGCCGCCAGCACGCACGTGCACGCAGAAGCACACACACACGCACTTGAGCACACGCGTACGCCCCCACCATTTGGAGGGCCACCCGGTGCGGCCGTCACCCCTGCCACGGCGTCAACGCCCCAACCGCCTACCGCCAGCAGCGCCTCCAGTTCCACATACACACGCACGCACACACGCAGCACGCACGCACGCACACACTTGAGCACAAGCACACGCCCCCACCATTTGGAGCAGCACCCGGTGCGGCCGCCACCCCTGCCACGGCGTCAACGCCCCAACCGCCAACACGCACACGAAAACACACACGCACATGCACACGCATGCAGACGCACGCGCACAAGCACGCACGCCCACACTTGAACACACGCGCACAGCCCACCATTTGGAGGGCCAGCACCCGGTACGCCTGCCACCCCCGCCGCGGCGTTTACGCCCCACCCGCCCTGCGCCAGCAGCGCCTCCAGTTCCACACACACACGCACGCACACACGCAGCACGCACGCACGCACTTGCAGGCACTTGCACACACACACACACCATTTGGAGCAGTACCCGGTGCGCCCGGCACGGCGTCAACGCCCCACCCGCCCTCCGCCAGCAGCGCCTCAAGTTCTGACACCGCGTCCGCATCTGGCCCCGGCCGCGCCACCCGCCGCCTCTGCTGCCGCCGGCTGCTGCTGCTGCTGCTGATGATGATGCTGCTGCTGGTCGCTGATCGCAGTGCCTGGTGGTTGCTGCTGCTTGCTGCTGCTGCTTGTTGCTGCTGCTCGCTGGTGGTCGCTGCGGCCGCGGGCTGCTGCTGCTGCTGCTGCTGGTTCTCCCGCTGCAGCTCCCGCCGCGCCCGCGCGTCGTCCCACGGCTCGCCCACCCCAACCCCACCGCCCGCCCCATCGGAGTGACCGCCGCCATCAGAGTAACCGCCGCCATCAGAGTACCCGCCGCCATCAGAGACATCGCCGCTCTCACTCCCCACCCCGAGGTCCGCGAGCGCGCGCAGCACCGCCGCGACCGGGCCCGGCCCAGCTGACGCCGGCCCTTGGGCAAGCAGCTGCGACGCACACGCAAGCAGGAGCACGCGCGCGGCTGCGGGGGGCACAAGGCACTGCGCGGCGGCGGCAGCGGCGGTGGCGGCGGCGGCGCGATCGGCGCTGCTGTCTAGGATACCGCTGTTGCCGCTGCCGCTGGCCCAACCGCCGCCGCTGCCGCAGCCGCCACCGTTGCCGCAGCCGCCGTCGCCGCACCAGGCTCCAAGGCCGCCCGCCGCGCCCTCCCACTCCCCCTGCTGCTGCGGCGGCGCGGACACCGCGGCGTGGCGCGCGCGCACCGCCACCGCGCGCGCGCACGCGTACGCGCCCATCGCTAGCGCGCGCGGCTCTGCATCGTGGGCCCTGGCGCTCGCGCAGTCTGCTAGACGCGCCATAGCTGGTGGGATGGGGGGGGGTGAGGGGCGGGGTTGCAGGGAGGGGGAAGGGGGGGTACGTGTGTGTGTGTGGGGGGGGTACGTGTGTGGGGGGGAGGGGTCAGTGTGTGTGTGTGGGGGGGGGAGGGCGAGAGACCAATTAACAGAGCAGTCAAAATCTGGCGCCATGTTGCCTCTCGTCTCTTCGCCTCGTCCTAATCCGACTCAGTGAGCCTTAGTAAAACTGCTTAAGCAGAAAGGGTGGGGAGGGGTTAGTGTGGCTCTGGCTCTGGTTCTCGGTGGTTAAGGCACGTGGCTGGTCGTGGTTGGCAGTTAAGTTAGCCCCCCCGACAACACGCACACGCACACACTCATGCACACACAAACTCCCTCCCTCCCTCCGCACGCTCACCGCCTACGCTGGGTGGACCCGAAAGTTGGTTGGCAGCGGCAGCAGACAGCGCCCACAGCAGCAACAGTGCCTCCTGCGCGCTGAACGCAAGCGAGCGGGGGAGTTGGTGCTGCTGTTGCTGCTGCTGCTGTTGCTGTTGCTGCGGGTGCTGCTGCTGCTGCTGCTGCCCCTGCTGCTGCCCCTGCTGCTGCTCTGGCGATGTATACATTGGCTGCTCCTGCTGCTGCTGCTGCTGCTGCTGCTCCTGCTGCTGCCCCTGCTGCTGCTGCTGCTGCTGCTGCTCCTGCTCCTGCTGCTGCTGCTGCCCCTGCTGCCGCTGCCGCTGCTGCTCCTGCTGCTGCTGCTCCTGCTGCTGCTGCTGCTGCTGCTGCTGCTGTTGCTCCTGCGACAGTGCCGACGCCAGCGACGGCAACAGCCCAAACGCGCCGTCCTCAAGTGCAGCGCACACGCGCGCAACGAGCAGCCCGCAGTCCGCGTGCACCACGACGCACGCCCAGCACAGGTTTGCGACAGCCTGTGTGTGTGTGTGTGCGTTTGTGTGTCAGGGGTGGGGCAGCAGTCTGCGCGCACCACGACGCACGCCCAGCACAGGTTTGCGACAGCCTGTGTGTGTGTGTGTGTGTGTTTGTGTGTTTGCGTGTGCATGTGTGTCCCAACCAAGTGTCCCAACCAAGGACCCAACCCAGGGGCCCTAAACCAAATAGCTTGAAAAGGGGCCAAAAACCGAAAATCCGAACCCCCCAAAATGAGCTAAGGCGCCTCGGACGCCTTAACCCTTAAAACTCGTAACCAGGGCCCCAACCAACCAACGAAGCCCACCTGGGGCGGCCAGCGCGCGAGCGCCGCGGGGTCGGCGCACGCGGCGCGCGCCGCCGCGCCGCCCACGGCGCGCAGCGCGGCTGCGACGTCGCCGCCGCCCCCGCTGCCGCCGCTGCTGCTGGCTCTGCCCCCGCCTCTGCTGCCCTTGCCGCCGTTGACGCCGCCCGCGCGCGCGCCCTCGGCCGCGCCGCACGCGCCGCCCTCGCGCAGCGTCGCGAGCCCGACCATCAGCGACGCCAGCTCCTGCGGCTTGAACGCCAACAGCAGTGGCAACAGCGGCGCGCGCGCGGCGCGCAGCCGCGGCGGCGCACGCGGCGCGGTGGAGCGGCCGCGCGCGTGCGCCTGTCCCCCGAGGAGCGCGTCGCACACGTCGCGCGCAAGCATGCCCGCCTCTGCGAGCAGCGTGCGGTACTGCGTGGCAGACGCAGCAGGGGCGGCGGTGGCAGCAGCAGCGGCAGTCGCAGCAGGGGCGGCAGCGGCGGCGGTAGTTGTGGGGCCGCCGCGCTCCCATGCCGCACCCTCGCGCTGCCCGCTGTGCGCTTGCGCCTGCGCCTGTGCCTGCGCCTGATCACGCGCCAGGCCGACCAGCCGTGACGCGCCCCAAACCAGGTTTGCGTGCCCCTGCGGATTCGTGGTTTGTGGTTTATGGTTGAGGCCAGTTGAAGGTCCACTTCGGGGTGATGGGTAATACTTGGGGACCCAGACCAGGTTGGCGTGCCCCTGCGGTTGTGTGGTTTGTGGTTATGTGCGTCAAGTTACTCACACGACACTCACACACACGCACACACACACACACACACACACATACACACACACATAGGGTGTACACACAAACACAAACACACACACACACAAACACACACACGCACACAAACACACTCACACACACACACATGCACACACGCGCACACACACGCGTACACACACGCGCACACACACGCACACGCACCTGGGGCGTGAAGCCCGGGGCCAGCTCCCTCGCACGCCCAAACAGAGTGCGTAACTGCTGAAGATCTTCGGGCACGTAGCGGAGTCGCGCACACGCCCACAACGACATCGACACGTCCTGCAGATGTGTGTGTGCGTGTGTGTGTGTGTGTGTGTTTGTGCGTGTGTGCGTGTGTTGCAGTAGCAACCGCGCACGCACCCACATCGTAACATCCTGTAAGTGTCACGGGTTGGATGGATGTGTGCGTGTGTGTGCCAGCTAGGTTTGCCGTTCAGAGTTTATATGCAAAGAACTCTCCCTCTCTCTCATACGTGCACGCTGTGTGTGTGTGCGCACGCCATGTCCTGCTGCAGCAGCGCCGTACCGCACAGGTTGTTTGCCTCATTGTTTGAGCCACGTGCCCATCGCCACGCGCACACGCGCGTGCGTAAACACACACACACACACACACACACACACACACACACACACGCACACGCACGCACACACGCACGCACGCACGCACACACACACATGCACACACACGCACGCACGCACCTGGTGCCCAAGCAACCCTTCCCGTGCGCACTCCGACAGAAGCGCGCACAGCGTGGCAAGCGCTGGCGCATGGCGGCAGCCCCACGTTGCGAGCGCCCAGTATAGGTTGGCCAGGGCCTGCGGGGTGGCGCGCGCGCCAATGCCGCGCGCACCATCGCCGGCGCTGCCAGCCGCCATATCGCCGCCGGTCCCGCCGCCGCCACGCACGGCCACGTCTTCACCGCCGCCGCTGCCGCCGCGACCGCCACCGCCACCGCCGCCACCGTCGCCGCTGCCGCCGCCACCGCCGCTGCCGCCGTCGACAACGCCGCCGCCGCCGCTGTCGCTGCGCGTCAGCGCGCCGCCAGCGATTGCGTCGGCCACGGCGGCCGCGGTGCGCGCGTCTCCCGGCCGCAGCTGCGCAGTCGGGCGTGCATGCGTGGGTGCGTGCGCGTCGAGCATGCGTGTAAGTGTGTGCGTGCACATAACGTGTGCGTCCAGAAGGTGCGTGCGTGTGCGTGCGTGCAGCGGCAGCGCCCCTGAACCCCCCTCCCCCCCCCCGGGCATCGCACCTTAGCCATCGCCCATGCAAAGGAAGACAGCTCACGCGCGGCGAACGCCGCCAGCGGCGGTGCGCCGCCGCGCGCGCGCTCGCACGCGAGGGAAGCCAGGAGGGACGCGGGCGAGGGCGCGGCGGCGTTGTCGCTGCAGGTTCAAGGTTTGGGGTTCAGGGTTTAAGGGTTGACGGTTATCGGCTTTGGGTTTGCGCCAGCCCAAATCAGCCAATCTCAACCCGAAAGTGCACTTTATCGGGTGGTGGGTTGGCGAACGGAAACACTGCTCCCTCCTCCCTGCCAAATACCAACACCCCCCTGGCCCGCACCTCGAGAGACCATGCACACTCGCCACCGCCGCACGCAGCCGCACCGCCGCCTTGGCCGCTGCCGCGAGGTGGATCGGGTTCAGCGCCGCACGGTGCGCGGACAGCAGCGCACACAGCTCCGCCTCGCTCGCAGCCAACGACAGGAGGGAGGTCAGCTGGCGGACAGACACGCCGCAATCGCCGCCGCCGCTGCTGCGCGCGCCGGGTCCCTCGTCCGGCGGCGACGCCGGCGGAGCGGCTGGGCGTGTCGGCCGCAGCGGGAGCTGTGACACAACTGGCGGGCGGGCGGACGCGCCGCCGCCGCTGTCGCCGCGCGCGCCGGGGCCCTCGGCCTGCGACGGGGCGAGCGGCGGCGGCGGCGGCGCGGCCGGGCGTGTCGGTCCCTGCGGAGCAACGCCGCCGCCGGGTGGCGGTTGGCCGGAGCGTGGCAGCAGTGGCGGCGGCGCGGTCCCATTGCTCCCCGCCAGCTGGTGCTGGCGCGAGCCCGGAGTGTGCGGGGTAGTGGCGGCGGCGGCGCCTTCACCGCCGGCACGGACACACCCGCCGCCACCGCCCCGGCGGCCCCCACTGCTGAGCGTGCGGCACCTCTGCGGCACGGCAGCGGCAGCGGTGGCCGGTGGCAGCGGCGGCGGCGGCGGCATGTGATGCGGCGTGCACGCTCCGCCAGAGCTCGTGCTGCGTGCCAGCAGGCGCATCGTCCTGCGGTGCGGAAGAGTGGCAGGTTGTGCACACGCATGCGCCCCCGCGTGGTTCTGCAAAACTGCACAGTGTGCGTGCGTGCATGGATGCACCGCCATGCCGCAGGGCACTTCCCCCAAGTCTGCAGGCACAGCCGCCGCCTCGTGCCATGCATGGTGCATGCTTGCATGGCTCCCCATGCACCCCTGCAGACTGGCTCCCTCCCAACCCCGATGCTTGTCGTAGACAAAGCCATCCGCTGCATGGGCGCTCACCAGGAACTGTGAGGAAGCGCCAGAAGCACACCCCTCCGTTCACTGCTGCTTAACCCTCCTAGCGCGCCACTACATGATGGTGTAGATGTAACATAACACCATTCGCATTGCAAAAAATGCAGCGCGCGGCTTCAGCCCAATTCGCCTGGTGTGGCACATAGTGTGGCTCAAAAACAGGCTTGCAAGCCGTATCCCCATTCACGAGCTATTCTCTTAATCGGAACACCATTAACCACGAGGTGCTTAACTCGCCCGACCTCTTTCCCCAGCTGTGGCCCCACCTGGACGTCGAGAGCAAACGCGCACTGCTTTCCACTTGCAGAGCAATGCGCAGCCAGGTGGACAGCGCGATCAAGGTCTTGGTGACTCCCTGGGACTGCGCAGGCATCGAGCTCACCCGCGGTCTCGTGCGCTGGCCTGCCGTTGTCGACCTCACGCTGCTGGCTATGGCCTTTGAACACATGAAGCCCCTCGCCACGGCGTCGCTGGCTGGCCTGACGAGCCTCAACGTGCGCCAGGTACAGTGCAAGGGGGCATGGGCGCGCATGTCATGCATGGGGCGCATGTACGGTGTAAGGCATATAATCTTACCATTTTACCACGCTCGTGTCATATCGTGTCATGGATGCATGCTTGAGGGTTACCGTCTCACTTGCGCGCGCATGTCATGCATGCCATGCCATGTCGTGCATGGATGCATGCCCCTGCCCCGAGGGTTGCGAAAGACTCTGAAGGCTGGAGTCTTTTAATCTCAACACACTCTCCCTGAACTGTGCAGGGAAACGTATACTGGAAAAATGGCATGCCCCCGCTTAGCAGCAACATCGCTGCAACGCTCCGAGTGATCGACATCACCGACTGCACCAACATACGCGACATCGACACTGTTCGCGACTGCGTGCAGCTTAGGTGCCTGTGGATGCCACATGTATTTGTGCAAGATCTGTCGCCGCTCGCAGCATGCAGCGAGACGCTCGAGGAGCTGTGGCTGGCTCGCATCGATTCGCTTCGCATCCTTGCGCCGCTTAAGGCATGCACCCGGCTCCGCAAGCTCGACCTCCGGCAGTGCTACATCAAAGAGGGAGAAGTTGAGGGGCTGCAGCGGACCTGCACCCAGCTCGCAGACCCGTCATTGGTTGAGCTGGAAGGCTTGGTGCACGAGCTTTGGCCGGACAGCAGGCCGTCCGGCTTGCTGTCACGGTTCCTGCCGTGGGAGGACCATACTCACTTCGTCACAGACACGCAGGCCGTTGTTGCAGAATCGGTTGCAGGCAGGTCGGTTCAGATGGGGGGTCAAGATGCCGTCGCCGCCGCTGGTGCCATTCCGGCTCTGGTGCAGCTGCTGGGGCCCGCTCGTTACTTCTCAGAGTGCGAGTCATTCGTCAAGAAACACGCAGCATGGGCACTGTGCAGTTTGTCTCAAAACCATGCTCAGAACCAGGCCGCCATTGCCGCTGCTGGCGTCATTCCGCGACTGGTGCAGCTGCTGGAGCTGGAACCTGATGGATACTGTGATGAAGACGTGCTGGTGGCAGTGACGGATGCACTGCGCAGCCTGGTTGCCAACCATCCTCAGAACCAGGCCGCCATGGCCGATGCTGGTGCCATTCCGGCTCTGGTGAACCTGCTGAATCCTGCTGAATATATTGAACACATACAGGCGGCAGCGGCATGTGCACTGTGCGACCTGGCCGCCAGCCATGCTCAAAACCAGGCCGCCATCGTCTCTGCTGGCTCCGCTCCAGCTCTGGTCCAGGTGCTGGGGCCTGACGCGCCGCCATGGGCCCACTGCACAGCGACTGAGACAGGCCCACCGGGGGCAGGATTGCCACCCCTAAGTGGTGGTGGCGCACCACGTGGTGCACTTGCCACCACTTGCCACCGTAGGAAGACCATGCCCCAGTGGCCCCAGTGCCTAGTGGCCCAGCAGCTATACTTTGACAGCTGGCCCCCTATAATCCAATCCAGTCCAACTTCCATTATGGCATTTCCAGCGTGGCTCCCGCTGCATGTGTGAAGAGGAAACCAATGGTGTCTGCTGATCGGGGATTTCAGGTTCAGGTGTATGTTTTTCGGTTGTTAGTTCTGGGTTTCAGTTTTAGATTTGTGGTTTGGGTTTGTTAGTTTCTTCAAGCGCGACAAACGCTGCTGGGATTGCACTTCCCCTCCATTGGTGGCATGCGTTGGCTGTCGTCCACTGACACACGAGGGGAAGGGGTGTAACGACTCGTTACGGTACTACTCCTGTGTAGTGGCGGGGGGGGGGGAGGAGGGAGACTTCCCTTTTCTGTTTGTTTCCCTGGTAGGCTGGCGCGCTGCGTGGCCTTGCGGGCTCTATTAGTAGAGCTCCCCTAGACGTGTAGTCTAGGCCTTAAATCACGCCCCGGGGTCCTCCGGGCGCATACGTGTGCAACATGTAAAACCCGCTCACAGCACGTACTATGGCGCGCCACAGCACACGAGGTTGACACAAGGTTGAAGTGGCGCCTCCTTGGAGGGGGGCGCATCAGATTACTCAGCGGCTGCGCAGTCCGGGCCTCACAACAGGTGAGCAGCCTAGCTAGTCAATCAATCCCAGTCCTTGCGCCGCCGGTCGTTCTTCTTCTGTGAGTCCTGCTTCTTGTTGTCCAGGCGCCGCTCCTTGCCGGCCTGGAAGGGAGATTGTGTGTGCGCGCGCGCGCACGTGTGTGTGTGTGTGTGTGTGACACACACTGTGTGTATGTTTTTGTTTTTGTGTGTGTGTGTGTGTATGTGTGAATGCGTGCGCGTGGGTGGGCAGCAACGTCACACACTCAGTGTGTGACCTACAGTGACTGTAGGAATCCGACACAAAGCCCGAGCGCGCGCGCACCTTTATCTGGGCCTTGACGCGCTTGACCGTTGCCGCGTCCGCGATGGTGGGCGTGATCGCCGTCACAGCGTCGTCGATGATGGCCTGCATCTTTTCGAGCGCGTCATCCATATTCTTGGGCTGCGCGTACAAGCGCGTGCGAGCGTGGGAGCGTGGGAGCCATGGCGCTGTTGATAATGGCCTGCATCTTTTCGAGCGCGTCATCCATATTCTTGGGCTGCGCGTGCGAGCGTGCGTGCGAGCGTGGCGAGGGTGAGTGGCGTGCGTGCGCGTGGGAGCAGCTCCATGGCGGCAACGATGCTGGCCTGCATATTTTTGAGCGCGCCATCCAGGCACCATCCAGGTGCTTTGGCTGCGCGTGCGAGCGTGTGGGCGTGCGTGGTGAAGGTGAGTGGCAAATAGGACAAAAGGAACTAGTCGCACCAGTCACCCTCTGACAGTTCAAGTAAACAGCATATACAAGTAAGACGAGTAGTATGTGACAGTGGCGTGCGTGCGCGCGGGAGCAGCTCCATGGCGTCGTCGATGATGGCCTGCATCTTTTTTTAGCGCATCGTCCATATTCTTGGGCTGGGCGAGCGTGTGCAGCGTGTGAGCGTGCGTGGCGAGGGTGAGTGGCATGTGTGCGCGGGAGCGTGGGAGCCATGGCGTCGTCGATAATGGCCTGCATCTTTTCGAGCGCGTCGTCCATGCTCTTGGGCTGCGCGTGCGAGCGTGAGTGGCGAGGGTGAGTGGCGTGCGTGCGCGCTGGAGCAGCCCCATGGCGTCGTCGATGATGGCCTGCATGTTTTCGAGCGCGTCATCCATATTCTTGGGCTGCGCGTGCGAGCGTGCGTGGCGTGCGTGCGAGCGTGGGAGCCATGGCGTCGTCGATGATGGCCTGCATCTTTTCGAGCGCGTCATCCATATTCTTGGGCTGCGCGTGCGAGAGTACGAGCGTGTGGGCGTGCGTGGCGAGGGTGAGTGGCGTGCGTGCGCGCGGGAGCAGCCCCATGGCGTCGTCGATGATGGCCTGCATCTTTTTGAGCGCGTCATCCATATTCTTGGGCTGCGTGTGCAAGCGTATGCGAGCGTGCGTGGCGAGGGTGAGTGGCGTGCGTGCGCGGGAGCGTGGGAGCCATGGCGTCGTCAATGATGGCCTGCATCGTTTCGAGCGCGTCGTCCATATTCTTGGGCTGCGCGTGCGAGCGTGTGCAGGCGTGCGTGCGAGCTTAGGCGCCGTCACGGCGTTGTTGATAATGGCCTGCATCTTTTCGGGCGCGCCGTCCATATTCTTGGGCTGCGCGTGCGAGGGTATGAGCGTGCGTGGTGCTGGTGAGTGGCGTGCGTGCGCGGGAGCGTGCGCGTGGGAGCAGCCCCCATGGCAGCGTGATCGATGTCAGCCTGGAGTCTTGGGCTGCGCGTGCGAGCGTGCGTGCGCGGCTCCAGGCGTGGTGGGGATGCCATGCGTGCGTGCGTGCACCCAGCCCTACCTATGCATGCACGCATCCATAGGGATGCCATGCATCCAGCCCTCCCCACCCATGCACCCACCCCTCCCCATCTCCCTCGCGCCTAGCCCTCCCGACGCATGGCCCCAGGTTGGGTGGTGATGGCCATGCATGCGTGCACCCAGCCCTCCAAATGCATGCACACATGCCTGCGTCCAGCCCTCCCCACCCATGCACCCACCCCACCCCATCGCCCTCGCACCTGCGTCCGGTGCTTTTGGGACGTGACCACCAGGAAGCCCTCGGCCGTCATGCGGTTCTTCTCCTGCATGCGAGAAGTACGCGCACCATGGGTGTTGTCAGTGGTCTCCCTAGGAGGTCTCCTAGGCAGTGGTGTCGCTAGGGAAGTCTCCTAGGCGTGGTCTCCAAGGCAGTGGTCTCCCTAGGAGGTCTCCTAGGAGTGGTGTCCCTAGGAGATCTCCCAGGCAGTGGTGTCCCTAGGAGGTCTCCTAGGCACTCGCCAGAAATCGCCTAGATTTCCGGCGTACAAGCCGAATTACTACCACCCACCCCCCAGACGCACCGCAGCCCGCGTCTGCTGCCGTATCTCATCAGGGACCCAGCCCAAAACCTGTTGAGGATCAGCCGCAACTTCAGGGATGAGTTTTAACCCTCGATACACCTGAATCACTTACAGGGGTTTTCACCCTTGATCCCCAGACATTCTCAACCATCGAGTTCAGGCACCCTCCCCCCCCGCACACGCACCAGTGGTGGCATTAGCGCCCTCGCAGCCCCCGCAGACGCCACTGTGGGGGCAACCGGGAAATCGGGGGAGGAAACTGCGAGGGCGGATCGCGGGATTTCCCCTCCAAAAAGTGTGAGATTCGACGATTTTCACACTTTCCCGCGAAAAAACGCCTGCCGTGGGGGCAATTTGGCGTGTTCCCTCCCATGTTGCGGGGGCAAACAGGACATTCTTGGTTTCCTTAATGACACCACTGACACGCACCTCAGTCCGCATCTGCTGCCGCATCCCAACTGGGATCCCTTAAACACAACCCTGAAACTCTAAAATCCCTTGAAATTCTCAACCAGGGGGTTCCCGTGTCCCCCCTCCCCCCCCCCAACGCACCGCAGTGCGCATCTGCTGCCGCATCCCATCTGGGATCCCTTAAACAAAACCCTGAAACTCTGAAACCCCTTGAAATTCTCAACCATCGGGTTCCCGTGTCGCCCCCCCCCCCCAACGCACCGCAGTGCGCATCTGCTGCCGCATCCCATCTGGGATCCCTTAAGCACAACCCTGAAACTCTAAAACCCCTTGAAATTCTCAACCATCGGGTTCCCGTGTCGCCCCCCCCCCCCAACGCACCGCAGTGCGCATCTGCTGCCGCATCCCATCTGGGATCCCTTAAACACAACCCTGAAACTCAAAAAACCCTTGAAATTCTCAACCATCGGGTTCCCGTTTCCCCCCTTCCCCCCCCCAACGCACCGCAGTGCGCATCTGCTGCCGTATCCCATCTGGGTCTGAGGAGTATGAGATAATCAAACGGTCGCAACAGTGTGCTCCATTGCGGACACAGCCCCCCCTTCCCCACCACGACACACACCACCACACACCCACACACCGCAGTGCGCATCTGCTGCCGAATCTCATCTGGGATCCAGCCCGCCTTGGCCACGTCGAGTCGCATGTCCACCTGGGGTAAGGGTTAAGGGTCAAGGATCCAGGGTTCAGGGCCGAGACAGTCTCTCCAAGGGTGATGCCATGAACACACGGGGGAGGGGGAGGAGTCCCCACCCACCCCACCCACCCACCACCCCGAGGCTCCCTCCTGCCACTGCGTGGCCTCTGCAGAGCCGCCTCCCCGCGCCCGATCACCCTGCAGCAGCAGCGTCAGCGGCAGCGGCGTCAGCGGCAGTTGCGGCAGCAGGGCAGCGCCAGCCGCGGCAGTAGCGTCAGCCACGCCCACACCCTGCCCACCCAGACCCGGCTGCACAGGCTGTGCAGGGAGGGAGCTACGTGGGGCGTTTAGACACGCGTGCGAGCGTGGCTGCGTAACAAGCGCGCGACGCCGCACGTAGGCCCACCACCTACTTTGTCGAAACCTTGTTCACGTTCTGGCCGCCCGCGCCGCTCGAGCGAGAAAAGGAAAATTCAACGTCGTCTGCGGGGCGCGGGGCGTGCCACGTTGTGACGTGCGGCGTGCGCGTAAATGTGCGCGGCAATCGTCATGCGGTCGCGCGGCGTGCTTGCGTGCGCGTGTTGGCTGTCGCACTGCGTGCACCCTCGCACAAACAAACCACGCATGCAAGGCCGCCCAGCGTGCGTTTGGGGAGGGGTTTCCCACAAAGAGGCCAGGGCCGTGCATGCGCACACGTCTTTCTCGGCACCACCGGGCCCTCATGCGTCCCATGCAGGCCATACGCCATGCATGCATGCAAGGCTGGAAAAGCACAGCGATGCGCTCACTGCTCACCCTTGGTGATTTTCCGGACACTCCACGTCTTGGCCGTCGCCAGCTGGTGCGCCGGCTGGATGGGAGGTGGAGGGGGCACCTGATCCTCGCTGCTACTACTAGATGAGCAGCGCTGTTGGCAGCCCCGGCTGGGCAGGTGCCGCGATACTGCAGCAGCCCCAAGGAGCAGCGTCGCAGGAGTAGTGCGGCTGCCAACGCTTGAGCTGTATGCTGCACTCCTCAGCGGGTGCACCTGTCCAGTGCATGCCACAGTCGTCGTGCGCCGCAGCACGGTGTGCATGGAGCGGGCAATCGAAGCCATGGCAGCACTAGCACTCCCTCCTAGTTTGAGCCCAACCAGGGGCCCCGCTGGATCCAACCCGTTCCCGTGCCCGTTCCAACCCCACACAATTTTTTTTTTGACAACACTGGGTCGTTTGATCAGTACAAGAGGCTGCACGGAGCTAACTTCATACGCCACACACACATGGCTGGAGGGAAGAGTCCTTCCGGCAGCCGAGTCGTCCCCTAAACACACACGCGCGGAAGGTGGTTGGCGCGGCCGCTGCCAAGGCAGGTTGGCGCTTCCTGATAAATCGTTGGCGCTTGTGCCAAGGTGCTAATGCAGACAAGTCAGGCGACGCGCAACGGAGGAAGGGGCAAAAGAATGGCCATGGGAGGGGGCAGGTAGCAGGCAGGTCAAGGGTCAAACGGTACGTGTGCGGACCCACGCCACGTTCTCCACTAACACGTTCTGATGATACCCGGCCGCCCGTGCGTGCGCAGTCGTCGTTATTTGGTCGCCAACGACTACCAAATAATCAAAACACGGGCTCTTTGCTCAAGCCGCAACTCGTGATGGCGAGGGTGAGGAGGGGAGACGCTTGCGCAGAGAGATAGGGAGAGAGAGAGAGTAGTGGTGTCGTTCCACCTGCCTGCTTTGGTTACCCCCCCCCCATGCGCTGCCCATGCGCGCAGGTTCTGTTTGCTTGTTTCGGCGGTCGGCGAAGCAGCGATGTGGTGGCAACTCTACACGACAGTAGTGCGAGCAGCGCAGCGGACAGTAGTGCGTGCTTCGATGCTGTGAGCTCCAGTGTTGTGAGTCATCGAACAGGTACCTGCATGCAGCAACGGCCCCACTGCAGCCTCACCTCTCTGCCTGCTTTTACCTCTGCCTTGCAGCAGCTGCCACTCACATGCAAGCCGCCAGTGCCGCTGGACAGTCTCTTTGAGCTGGCGTGGGACGGTGGGTGGGGCGCGCGCACACACGCGCCCCTGCACGTGCAGCTGCCCGCACGCGTGCGCATGCGCTCCGCCTGCGCGCATGGTTTGTGTGTGTGTGCAGCTGTGGGCCTTGTAACGTGGGCCCCACGCTCACGCACGCTGGTCTTGACACCGCACACATGTGCAGCTGACCAACCTGAGAGTCCGAGCGCCGCGATCTCCAGCGCGCAAATCTCGCTCGACGACTTCCCCACTATGACCAGCCGCGGCGACCAGCCGCAACCACCAGCCGCAGCAGCCGGGGAATTCAGGCTCAGGTGGGGGGAGAGCAGGGGGTGCACGCGCATGGGCGCACCCTCCCGCACGCAAGCACCGCTGCCGACCGGCACCCCTGCTTCCCCCCTGCCCCACCCCACCCCGCAGCTGCCGCTGCAACATCGGACACGAGTCCACGCTCGACGCGCCGCCGCCGCCGCCGCCGCGATCCCTGCTGTCGCTCCCGCTCCCGCTGCCGCGGCTGCCGCCCTCGCTCGGATCGTCGACCCCCCTGAGCTTGAGCTTGCCGCTCAGCTACTGCGGCATGCCCGAGGGCATTGAGCTGCGCGGGCTCATAAGCAGCGGCAGCTTCTGCAACGTGTACTACGGTGGGTAGTAGTGAACCCCGTCCGTGCCCCCACAGGGAGGAGTCAGATCTGGGGGCTAAGTGCCCTGTCTAAGTCCAGCCCCGGCCCACTAGCCCCCCACCACTAGTAGTCAGCCACCCGTCAGTAGTGCTCGGGCGATACACGCCTAGCAAGGTCGAATACGCTGCCTGTTGGGTGCATCACACACGATTGTAAAATCCACCATCATCATCAGAAGTGCTTCACCCCGCCCTCCGCTTATAGACACGACCCCCGTCAACGACGCGATCCTCCCGCACGACGCAAAGTAAGCGCTCGACACACACACACACACACACACACACACACGCCCCCAGGCATGTGGAATTCGGTATACGTCGCGACCAGGTCGTGCGCCACGCTCGCCACCCCTCTCCCTCCCGGGCGACGCAAAGTAAACACGAAGTCGTGCTCTTGGTGGAGCACTCAAAACCCGGAACCCATCCCCGCACGTACGCACACACGCACAACAGGCACGTGGAAATCCTTCGCGAAGTAGTGTTCTTGGTGGAGCACTCAAAACCCGAAACCCACCCCCCTACGTACGCACAAAACGCACAACAGGCACGTGGAACTCCTTTGCGAAGTAGTGGTCTTGGTGGAGCACTCATAAACCCGAAACCCACCCCCCTACGTACGCACAAAACGCACAACAGGCACGTGGAACTCGTTCGAGGTCGCGATCAAGGTCGTGACCCACGACGAGTCGACCCCCCGGCTCGACGCGGTCGTCGAGGCCGCGATCGGGCTCTCGCTCTCGCACCCCAACATCGTGCCAACGCTCGCGGCGTTCTCGCTCATGCGCCGCGGCAGCGGCGACGGCGACGGCGGAGGAGGCGGCGGCCGCGGCGGCGCGTTGGCGCGCGGCCGCCGAGCGCAACCGCGCAGCCGCAGCATCAAGGAACTGATTGCACCGCGCCGCTCGCTGCCGTCGCGCGCGGCCGCGTCCACGAAGGGCGCGGGGCCGGACGCGCCCGCGGCCACATTCATCATCATGGGTGGGTGCCGCGGGGCGGTTTAGGGTTTAAGGTTAGGGGTTCACGGGGGTTTGGGGTTTGGTTGAGTGTCAGGGCTTGGATCTCAGCGGTTCAAGCGGGAGGCGGTGCGGTGTGCGCCGCGTGCGCACGTGACGCTACGCTGCGCCGCGCTGTACCCCCCCCCTCCCCTTCATCACCCCGCCGCCCGCACCTCCACCCAGGAGCGTGTGCCACAAACGGTGTGTGGTGTTTTTTGTGGGCGGCGGCGTGTGCACGTTCTGACCTGGTGCGTTGCCCCGTCGCGCGGCACCCCGGACCCCCACCCAGGGGCGTGTTTGTGTGTGTGTGCGTGGGGGCGCGTGCGCGTTCTGACCTGCTGCGTCGCCCGTTGCGCGGCGCGCGCGCGCCCCGCGACGCTAGGAGGCATAGCTGGTCGTACTTTTACTGATTTCAGGCCGAGGGGCGGTCAGGTTGCGCATAAGCAGTGATTTCCTTTTCGGCTGTCCACAGCCATTTGGCTGTATTCCGGCTGTACTTTGACCTTATACACTCAACCCATCCAGTGGATCGTCAGTCTGAAGCCCGCCAGACAGAGATTGTTGACAGCTTTCAAATGGCTCATATATGAGGACGAACGGTCAACAGGAGGTCAACAGTCAACGCGGGTCAAAGCAAAATCTGGCTGTGGAATAGTGAATTAAAAATCCTGAAAAGGAAATCACGGCGCAGACAACAGGGTGGACAAGACGCCTGTTGGTCTTCTCCTGCAAGCGAGACTTGCCCTCCTCCCTTATCATGCAAACACGACTTGCCTACTCTTGCAAACAAGGCTTGCCTTCTCCCCCACGCAGGCCTTGTCGAGGGGCGCTCCCTGCGTGACGCGCTCGATGACGGCTCTCTGTGGGCGCCCCAGCCGCAGCTGCACGGCAGCTGCGCAGCCCCGCCCGCCGGCACCGTCTCTGCCGCTGGCGCCAACAGTCCCCACATACCACCACCAAGCGCCGCCGCCGACTGCCACCTACACCTGCCGACAGCGGCGGCGGCGACGTCCAGCAGCTGCCGTCAACTACCAAGCGCCGACTGCCTCCGTCAGCTGCCGGCGGCGGCGGCGGCGGCGGCCAGTACCTACCCACCACCGCCAAGCGCCGCCGCCGACTGCCACCTGCAACTGCCGGCAGCGGCGGCGGCGACGGCCAGCAGCAGCCGCCAAGTGCCGCGCCTTGCGCAGCTGCTTGACCTCGCATGCGACGCGGCCGACTCTCTTGTGTACCTTCATGCCAACGGGGTGGTGCACGGAGACTTCAAGGCCGGGAACCTGCTGGTGTGTGAATGGGGGGGGGGCGTGTGTGTGTGTGCGTGTGTGTATGTGTGTGTGTGTGTGTGCCTTCATGCCAACGGGGCGGTGCACGGAGACTTCAAGGCCGGGAACCTGCTGGTGTGTGTGTGGTGTGGGTGTGGGTGTGTGCTTGTGTGCATGTGTGTGTGTGTTTACCTTCATGCCAACGGGGTGCACGGAGACTTCAAGGCCAGGAAGCTGCTCGTGTGTTGGGGGGGGGGGGCGTGTGCATGTGTGTGTGTGTGTGTGTGTGTGTGTAACTTCATGCCAACGGGTGGTGCACGAAGACTTCAAGGCCGGGAACCTGCTGGTGTGTGTGTGTGTGGTGGGGGGGGGAGCGTGTGTATGCGTGCGTGTGTGTGTATGTGTTTGTGTGTGGACGGAGACTTCGAGGCCGCAAGCCCGTGTGTGTGTGTGTGTGTGTGTGTGTGTGCGTGTGGCTGGCCTGGCTCGGCCTGTCCCGTCTCATTTAGAAATGCGCATCTGTAGATGTTGAGCCACTGGCCACGGCAGGATGCACTGTTTCTTGTGTGTGTGTGTGTGCGCCGCTCCGCCAGCGAGCGCGCGTGCTTGTCCTTCATGCACCACCATGCCCTACCCCCCTACTCCCCCCCCCCCCCCCGGCACCGCTGCTGCCTTAACGTACCCCACCACTGCTGCCTGCGACCCCGCAGATGAGCCCCAACGCGCGCGCGAGCAGCGGCGCGTGCGTGCTGCTCGCTGACTTTGGCCAGAGCTGCGTCGCGCCAGCCGCCCCGGCGCGGCCGGCAGCGGCGACGGTCCGCGGCGCGCCGGCCGCCCCGGCCGACGTGCCGCTTGCGCCGCGCGCCGCTTGCGCCGCTGCCGCGCGTCGGCACGACCGCGGCACGAGCGTGTCACCCGCGAACGTCGCCGCGCACTTGACGCTGATGTGCGCCGCGCCTGAGCGGTGAGTCGAGTTAAGGTGCCCCCCCCCCACACACCACCATCACCCCCCCCCCCACACACACACACCTGCCGCGCGCCGCTCGCACCAACACGGCCGCGGCGCAAGCGTGTCCCGCCGTCGAGTAAGGGCGCTCCCACGCAGAGTGGGGGTTCCCGACCGCCGCCAGCCAGCCTTCCCAGTGAGGTGCTTGGGCTCTTCCCGCCGAGCACGGTCTAAAGATGTATGTCCCTGAAAGTAGCCACCCATCAAGTTGCCCCCGCCCCCCCCCTTCCCCCCGTGCAGGCTGTGTGGCGGAGCACCAGCGTCTGCGTGCGACGTGTATGCATTTCGCGTCCGCATCCCCAACCACAAGTAGTTGAGTGCTATCTTGGGCTCTACGTGCTGAGCACAGTCTACAGAAATGTCCCCGACTGAAGGCATCCATCATCATCAAGCTGCCCCCCCCCCTCCCCCCCTCCCCCGGCAGGCTGCGTGGCGGAGCGCCGACGTTTGCGTGCGACGTGTACGCGTTTGGCGTGCTCCTGTGGGAGCTGTACACCGGGAAGCGGCCGTACAGCACGTGAGTGCAGACTTTACAGTTAACAGTTTTTAGGCAGTTTTAAGAGCAGTTAACAGTCAAGTGAGCAGTAAAGCAGTCAACAGTTTAGGCATGTGCTCCTGTGGGAGCTGTACACTGGGAAGCGGCCGTACAGCACATGAGTGCAGGTTTTGCAGTTGACAGTTGACCGTTTTATAGGCAGTTTTGAGAACAGTCAACAGTCATCTTACCAGTGAAGCAGTCAACAGGCATGCTCATGTGAAAGCTGTACAATAACCGCAAATAACCGACATAAAATAACAACCAAAAGTAACCGCCCCCCCCCCCGGCCCGCAGCTACCGTCTCGCCGACCTGGTCCTGCTCATGCAGACCCCGCGCGCGACGGCACACGCCCTGTCGTTCGATGTCACATAAAATATACGCAAATAACCGACACAAAACAACAACCGAAAGTAACCGACCCGCTCCCTCCCCCGCCCGCAGCTACCGGCTCGCCGACCTCGTCCTGCTCATGCAGACCCCGCGTGCGACGGCACACGCGCTGGCGTTCGACGTCACATACAAGAACAGCAAATAACCGACACAAAACAACAACCGAAAGTAACCGACCCGCTCCCTCCCCCGCCCGCAGCTACCGGCTCGCCGACCTCGTCCTGCTCATGCAGACCCCGCGCACGACGGCGCACGCGCTGGCGTTCGATGCCACATTAAGTAAATGCAAATAACCGACACAAATAATAACCGAAAGTAACTGACCCGTTCCTCCCCCCCCCCCGCCCGCAGCTACCGGCTCGCCGATTTCGTCCTGCTCATGCAGACCCCGCGTGCGACGGCGCACGCTTTGACGTTCGACGCGCGCACGCCGCCAGCGTACGTGGCGCTTTGCCGCGCGTGCTGGGCGAGCGAGCCAGACGACAGGCCGACGATGGAGGGTGAGTGAGCGAGCCTACAGGGGGGGGGCGACGACAGCAGCCACCTGATGGCATCCACATGACGGTGATTATGGATTTGACAGCCGTCTGAGCTGGGGCTAGGTGACGCACGCGCCGCCAGCACACGCAGCGCTGTGCTGCGCGTGCTGGGCGAGCGAGCTGGGTGACCGGCCGACGATGGAGGGTGAGTGACAGAAGCCGCCACCGGGGCGCATTCAGCCACCTGCAGATGATAATGGATTGCAGTCGTGTGAGGTCACCCTGAGCCTGTGTGCACCACTCGCCCACGCGCCGCCCCCCCCTCGCTTGCATGCAACACTCGGCCCATGCCCGGGCACCCATTCGATTTCCCCCTCGCGCCCTCCTTCCCCTTGAGGGCATTCGCGGCAGGCTGGGCGGCGGCGCGTCCGCGTGTTTCTCATCCCATGCCCGGGCACCCATTCAACTTCCCTCGCACCCTCCCGCCTCCTCCCTTGCACGCCCAGGCGTGGCAGTCGCGCTGGGGACAATCGCGGTGCGCTGGGCGGCGGCGCGTCCGCGTCCGCGTGTTTCCCATCCCATGCCCGGGCACCCATTCAACTTCCCTCGCACCCTCCCGCCTCCCCCCTCGCACGCCCAGGCGTGGCAGTCGCGCTGGGGACAATCGCGGCGCGCTGGGCGGCGGCGCGTCCGCGCGTTGCTCGTCCCATGCCCAGGCACCTATTCAACTTCCCGCTCGCACTCTCCCACCTCCCCCTTCGCGCGCCCGGAATTCCTGCTCGCACCCCCACCCCCTTCCTCCCCCCCGCGCGCCCAGGTGTGGTTGACGCGCTGGAGGAAATTCGTGGTGCGCTGGCGCCGCGTCCGTCCGCTTCTCGTCCCTGTCGCTGCCGCCCGTCGTGCCCCCCCCCCCCGCCCCTTGCGTGCAACACGTGGGCCGTGCCCGCTCACCCACCTCCTCCCCCTGGCACGCCCAGGCGTGGCAGACGCGCTGGCAGACATTCGCGGCGCGCTGGGCGGCGCCACTGCCAGCGCCGCGCCCGTCCGCTTCTCGTCCCTGTCGCTCCCGCCCGGCGCGCCCCCGCCCGCCGCCGTCTACGACGCGGGCGCGCCGTGGGCGGCGCGCATGAGCGATGCAACGGGGTGCGGACGCGGCGGCGCGCTGGCGTCGTCCGACGTCCACGACTCCGGGTCCTCTGTGGCTGCTCGGCGGAGGTGGGGCCGACGTTTGGGATGTAGGGTTTAGGGCCAAGGGCCGTGGGCGGTTAAGGGTTCAAGGTTGAGTGCCATGGGCGGCGTGCGTGGGCGGCGCGTGGGGGTGCGCGCAAAACGGTGTGCGCCGCGCAAGTGCGGCTCTGTGGCTGCTACGCCAAGGTGATGTCAACGTAACGGGTTTTGGGGTTGATGAGTTTTAGGGTTACAAGTGACCAACATGAACGGTGTGCAGACAGAGGCAACGCCCCCCCCCCCCCAAACACACACACACGCACACACACACCACCGCCCAGGGGAGAGAGTTCATATTGCCTTCAAGCTCGCTTATAAACAAATTCGGATTCGGAATTCGTATCAGAACATTTCAAAGTCACAGTTCATTCCTTTGCCTTTGATCTGCAACTTTTTGCTCAGGAGAGTCTCTAGAGAGATGTGTGTTACTGACCCCATCGCTTTCCTCCTGGTTTACAGCTCTGGCCTGCGCTAAAACATACACCGGTGCAGTGATTCCCCTGCGAGCCGTATACCGCTCCGAGCCGGATTTCCCATTTCCCAGAAAACCACCCCACACTTAGTGGGTGAGGGCGTGGAGCAATGCGTTGGAAAGCCCTTGCCGAGAGCAGCACAACGGCATGCATTGCATGAACACCCGCTGTGTATTGTGCCTGGTATGAGCGGTCAAAGTTGCTGGAGCCTGCAAAAAACTAATTACTAAAATCCTTCCCAGGGACCACTGCACCGGTGTACCCGGATCTCGTTTCAAGAGTCGAGAAAACACCCTTGGATCCGTACAGTGATTTCCTTTTCAGGAATTTTGATTTATTATTCCACAGTCGGGTTTTGCTTTGACCACGGCGACCGTCGACCTCCCGTCGACCGTTTGCTCTCATACATAGGTATTTTGAAAGCTGTTGACGTGCTCTGTCTGTCAGACTAACAATCCACTGCATGGGTCGAGCTGCGTGCAAGGTCAAAGTACAGCCGGAATACAGCCAAATGGCTGTGTAGAGCCGAAACGTAAATCACTGGATTCGTACCAAGGTCGCACACACACACACACACACACACGTGCACGCATGCTGCCCCCACAGGTGGCTACCCCCAGGCTCGCCCCGCTGCGAGGACCTCTCAGTGCAGGAGCGGGTGCGCAGCATCGTGGGAGAGGGCCTGCCGACCTTCCCGATGAGCACGTTGGTTGCTGTAAGGAGTGACCGCGCTGGGGCGGCGCGGCGGCGCTCTGATGATTGACGTGGCGCTCCGGCGCGGCGGAGCTCCAACGTGTGACTGCGCCTTGGCGCCCTGATGAGTGATGCACCCCTCCGATGAGTGACCGCGCCGGGGCTCTCTGATGAGTGACGCACCGCTCTGATGAGTGGCCGCGCCGGGGCGTCTTGGTGAGCGACGCGGCGCTCTGATGAGTGACCGTGACGGGCGCTCTGATGAGTGACGTGGCGGAGCTCCGACGTGTGACCACGCCGAGGCGCCCTGATGAGTGATGCGCCCCTCCGATGAGTGACCGCGCCTTGGCGCCCTGATGAGTGATGCACCCCTCCGATGAGTGACCGCGCCCGAGGCTCTCTGATGAGTGACGTGGCGCTCTGATGAGTGGCCGCGCCTGGGCGCGCGGCGGAGCTCCAACATGTGACCACGCCTTGGCGCCCTGATGAGTGATGCACCCCTCCGATGAGTGACCGCGCCGAAACTCTCTGATGAGTGACGCACCGCTCTCATGGCCGCGTCGGAGCGTCTTGATGAGCAACGCGACGCTCTAATGAGTGGCACGCCACGCACCACGCACGTTGGTGGCAGCCGGGACCATTTGCCTAGCCACAGTATGGCTTGGCGCACGCGCAAGGCCGCAGCAAGCACACACCCAACCCGCATGTTCGCGACACGATTGGCTACAGCAGGCAGTAGGGGTGTCCTTAAGGAACCGAGAATGTCCTGTTTGCCCCCGCCATACTGGAGGGAACGTGCCGATGTGCCCCCGCAGGAGGCATTTATTTTGCGTTAAGTGTCAAAACTGACGATTTCACACTTTTCGGAGCAAAATTCCCCGATTCGTCCCCGCAGTTTCCCCTACAATTGTTCCGGTCTGCCCCCGCAGCGGGGGCTGCGGGGGTGCTAAGGACATCACTGGCAGGCACACACCCAATGCGCACACGACAAGATGAAGCCATTGCGCACAAAACGCGGTGGCACCAACCAAACAACACTTATTTCACCCACAAAAAAACGTTGGTGTTCCGGCAATATTTGGGCGGGGTTGTGAAACACACGGCCGATGCTGTAGCGGTGCACATTCGTTCAATCAGCCGTGGCTGTCACTGAACCTCCTAATACATATATTATAAAAAAAAAAGTAGGGAGCGCACTTGACGCGCACCTTTACGTACTAATGTGCGCGTAGGGTTGTTTGGACCTGCCCCCTCCCCCCGCGGTGAGAGGTTTGCGTCTGTTCCTTCCCGAAATTTATGCGGCACCCGGCACAAATTGTTCCTACGTTCTTTGTTGGCTTCCAACGGTTTCCATCCCAGAGAAGTTTGCATCTGTTTCTGCGGCGGCACCCGGCACACATTGTTTCTACGTTTTTGGGGCTTGCAATGGCAATGACACATGGCAGTGGCACATGGCAATGGCGTCCATCCCATTCTTTTTATTGGGGGTTCTTTGAATGGGGTCCAAATGCCAAATGTATGTCGACACAATACTCTGTATGACATACCGTATGAACCGTCAGGACGTGGACGGATAGCGCCTGACGAAAAAGGAAGCACTGTGCCCTGCGCTCTGCACAACAGTTTACACCCGTATTAAACTGTTTTCCGTATTTTTTGTGTGCACACCACCTTCTGACCGGTGCTCGCTCCACGCATTATGTCCAGGCATGGCGCGGAGCGGGCCCCCTCTTTACACCCACACGGGCGCCCCCCGGAAAACAGAACGTACACTGTGACACAGAGCGCTGCAACACCCGTGTATACCTGACAATACCACAAACTATACTGCACCCAAAACCCAAGCCTGGCCCCCGACAAAGGATACTAATAGCACTCCGCCAAAAGGCTGAGACGCTAGCAACGGCTGCAACACCCGCCGCAGTCCGTGACCACCTTGACCTGAAAATACCACAAACAGTAGTGCACCCATAACCCCAGCCTGGCTCATGACAAAGACTCTAACAGCACTCTGCCGAGGAGCTGCCGCAGTCCGTGACCACCTGTATTTGGCAATACTACAAACTATGCTGCACCCATAACCCAAGCCTGGCCCCCGACAAAGGACTCTAATAGCGCTCTGCCAAGGAGCTGAGACGCTGACAACGGCTGCAACACCCGTTGTCTGTGACCACCTTAACCTGACAATACTACAAACTGTGTTGCCCCCATAACTGACCCTTAACCCGAGCCTGGCTCCTGAAAAAGACTCTAGGAGTACTCTACCAAAGAGCCGGGGTGCTGACAACGGCTGCAACACCCGCCGCAGTCTGTGACCACCTGTATTTGACAATACTACAAACTGTTATGCACCCATAACCTTAGTCTGGCTCCTGACAAAGACTCAAGTAGCGCTCTGCCACAGAGCGTTGACAACGACTGCAAAACCCGCAGTCTGTAACCTCACACTGTACTACATACCACACTGTACTGCATACCACACTGCACAACGCCCATAATCCGAGCCTGGGAGCTCCTTTTTGCGGCCATCCTCCAGACGCCGCACGCGCGTCCCATGTGTGGGACGAGCCAGTTTCAGGCCTTGCCTGCTTCCCCTTGATGATGATGATGGATGTTACAGTCAGGGACACCTCTAAAGGCGTATAAGACCGTGCTCGGCGCGTATGGCCCGAGCACCTTACTGAGATGGCTGGCTGTTGGTGGTAGGGAACCCCAACTCTGTAAAGAGCGTGGGCGCACCCCTAGGTCCCCTACCGCAGCGGCAGCAAACGCTTGTTGAAGTCGGTGAGCGCATGTTGGGAAACGGAAAACGCAAGGCAGGTTCGTCGCCAATTGCCAGAAGAGACATCCCCCGTGGGGAGAAAGGCCAAGACGTGGCCGAAAAGGATATCCAGCCGGGCCGCAACCTCTAACGTGTTAAGGGGTTTTCTAACTGGGATTTCAACCAGCATTCACAGGATTCTCAACCTGTTACCCTTAACCCGGCTCTGAGCAGAAGCTGACCCCTTGTTGTTGCACCGAGCACGACATTGGACGTGTCGCAGGCCCCCCCCCTGCTGAAGGGGGGAGGCACAGAAGGACTCGGTGAGGGGCACATCCCTAAGCCTAACTACCTAGAAAGGGGCTGGAAAAGGCGGTCAGTAGTAGCGCCTCGTGGTTGACGGCGAGCGGGTGGCTGCACCTGTTTGCTAGTTGGCATCCCCTCTGGGGGTGTGTTGAAGGGGAGGTGGCGCCACACGCGCGCGGTGGCGGGTGCGGTGTGGTCGCTGAGTAGAGTGCTGCGGCGGTTGTGCTACTAGCCCCGCTTCCGGTGGTCTGGGGGAGGGCTTTCTGGTCCCTTCATGGTTTTATACCTTGGGCCCGCCCTCTGGCCATTTGAGGGGCTGGGTGTGCAGCCTGCACAGTGGTGCTGCTTGCTTGGCGCCCGCCACCAAGTGTGGATGGCGTTACTGTGGGCTACTTGTAGCTTGACCTTTTGTGGGCCTTGAGCCTTGTTTCTCTAAGTCCCACTGGAGCTTTGGAACCGTACGTGTGACCGCCAGAAGTGGATTGTAACCAAACATCATCAGTAGTGACCAACAGTGTGGGATTTGGTAATAGGTTAGAAAGCAAGCTTGCCCCCCGATTATAGCGGATAAATATGTTCCTTCTGCGTACTCCGTTTTGAGGTCGTCATCTTTGAGGCAGCTTTCACGTGTGAGACCCAGCGTGGGCATTTCTCAGGTGCGCCAGCTGCGGTGCACTGCAAACGGCACAGTCCACCACAGCTCCTCGGGAACCCACGCTTGGGTCCCCGCCACTATCGCGGCTGCCTCATTGACTCCTAATTCAAAACATCGTTCGCTTCAGGTCAATTATTCCTCCCGATCCTCTACCATCTCCAGGCTTGTGTTACGTATATCAAGGCACGAGACCAGAAAGTTGGCCATGTCACGCCAAAAACAAGGGTAAAGTAGCCCCGGGCTGGGGTTCATAAACGCCCGCATCTTCGCATCCAAGCCTTTATCGTCCCCAGGGACGCTCAGGCAAAGGGTGTGGAACTGTACGCGTGTCTCCGTATACGCTGGACACTCAAAAATCACGTGTGCCTCATCCTCCCGCATGCCACAAAGGCGACAGAGCCTCTGGCTGCGTGGCTCTGCCTGCGCCGTGTGGCGCCCCTTCTCTATCTGCAGTTCATGCAGCCCCATTCTAAAGCGTGCGAGTGCCGTTAGGCAGGGGCACCAGCATGTGAAACGACCTCCGTGGTGGCGACTCGTGGGCCAGTGTGTGCAGACGAGTGGCCTTACGAGGTGGGGACATCGCTGCGTGGCCTTGCGGGCTCTCCTAGTAGAGCCCCCTAAGACGTGTAGTGTAGGCCTGAACTCACGCCCCGGGGTCCTCCGGGCGCGAACTTGTAAAACCTGTAACACCGGTGCAGACGAGTGCCTCACGAGGTGGAGACGGGCATTTGAAAGCCGTGTTGCGAAATCATGACGAGGGCTGCTCACTCATAGATGCCGGCGTGCAGCTGCAGTCCGTCAACTGAATTTGAGTTGTGTTCTGCGTGCGCCCCCAATTCCTTGTACATGTGCCGTGGATGAAGGAACTCCTAGGGCCAGCGCCATCCCCAATCGTGTATCGTGTATCGTGCTGCGGCCGGGGATACAGACGCTCCCACATGGAGCAGTATTCCTGGCGGAGCGGGACACTGGCGCAGTGCAGCGTGCGGAACATGGAGGAGAGGGGCGGGGAGGGCGGATGCGAGACTGCTGGAACTTTGAGAGAGAAGAGGGAGAAAGGGCAGGTCCCACATGCAAGGTTAATTGGCCAATTGGGTGGCCAACCCTCAACGGTCGTTTAGGGGGGAAAAGGGGTGTGCGTGCAAACCGTCACTCGAGGCTGCTGGAACCTTAAGAGAGAGAGCAGCTTCCAGGCAGCTGCCAGAACTGCGGGGTCGTCGCTCCAACGTTGCTCCCGTTCTGGGAGATCAGGGGCGCCGACGCTGTCGAGTCGGGCACCCGAGTGTGTGTGTGTGTGTGTGTGTCGAGCGGCCTTGCGCTGGCTGCCCATTTGGCGGGAGGTGCTGGGTGGTGCCAGCGGGCGCGCGCCACACGGAAGCAGAGGGGGGAGCAGAGGGGGCGATCTCGCGTGGCCACCTAGCTTTGGTGGGCTGGGGCGTACAACGTTGTGTCCTGCATGTAGCCTCCTCCGGTCGCCTCCTGCCCAGCCCCTCGGATGACGATGCCCGGAGTGATGGTCACTGAAAGTCAACCTAGCTACGCTGGCAGTCAACCCGCCGCTGCCGCCTTTGTAGAGCTTCAGGGATGTAGGGTTCAGGATGTGTGTCAGGGTTGAGGGTCAAGGCCTGCAGGGTTTAAGATTTGTTAGGGTTTAGGTTGTAGGGTCAAGGGTCAATTCTCGGGGCGCCCCTTCTTGTCTGCTGCCTGCTGCCTGCTGCTGCTGCTGCTGCCTGCTGCTGCTGCTGCTGCTGCCTGCTGCTGCTGCTGCTGCTGCTGCCTGCTGCTGCCTGCTGCTGCTGCTGCTGCTGCCTGCTGCTGCTGCTGCTGCTGCTGCTGCTGCTGCTGCCTGCTGCTGTTGCTGCTGCCGCTGCGACAGGTCGATCCAGGCCACTGAAACACTGCTGTAACACTGCTGTGTATGCGCTAGGAGTCCTGTAGCAACCGAGGGGCGCGACTGAGAGCGGGTGGCAGCGTGCGCAGTGGTGGTGTGTATGCGTGCGTGTGGGGGAGGGCACTGATGTCCAGTCATCCGTATGGGCCTGATGATGATGCAGGCCCAAGCACCACTGGTGGCTCCTCCTGCTCTTGATGCATGATGCAGGCTCAAGCTGAGAGCGGGGTGGCAGCCACGGTGGCAGCGTGCGCAGTGGTGGTGTGTGTGCGTGTGTGTGGGGGGAGGGCGCACTAATGTCCATCCATCCGTACAGGCCTGACGATGATGCAGGCCCAAGCACCAGTGCACTGGTGGCTCCTCCTCCTCCCGGGTGCGCGTGGCACACATGTGTGGCGAGAGGGACGCGGCGGCGTTGAGCACAGGTTTACAGGATTACAGTGCGCACTGCTAGGGGCGTGGGATTGAGAGAGCCACATCAGGAGGCAGTCACAGCACAACAGAAGCACAAGACCAGGAAAAGGCCTTGGAAGGCCAGCCTCTACGGTCCAGCCGCGTGCATAGGCGCCCCCGCAACGCACGCATTGTCGACGTCACCGCACCAACCCGCGTCGTCGGCGGCGCCCGCTGCATGGCACCTAGTGCCCGCTGCGCCACCACCACTTGCCCTTCCCTACGGGCCCTCTCCAACGTCGCTTAAAGTCACGCCAGGCTGGGCCGCTTGCGTGGGTACAGCAGGAGGGGGGATGGGCGACAAATCTGCAGGTGGTTCACCCCCGCCCCCGCCACTGCCACCACCACCCTGTCCAACGTCGCTCAGGGTGACTTGCGCGGATTCAGGAGGGGGGCTGGGCGAGATATCCAGGGTCACTGCCACCGACCCCCCTTGTACCTCGACCCGCACGCCCGAGTCTTGGAGTGCGGCGATGAGGCTGTTCAGATCGCCGTTTGGCTCTGGCTTTGACGGGAGCCCCCGGGGGTCGGTGTGGTCGCTCACCAGCCGCCGCTGGTGTGTGTCGGGCGCTGCGCGCAGTGGGCTAGGAAGCACTGCCAGAAGCATCCATGAGGACACCGCCAGCAGCAGGACGAGGGCCGCCAAGCGCGAGAGGTCCCGGCGTGAGGGTGGGAGCATCTCCTGCGATGTGGCTGCAGGCGTGCACGCAGAGGCGGAGGGGACGCGTGCCCGTGGGTGCATGGGGGGATCACGCTGCATGGCACAGAGCAGGCTCTGCGCGCATGCGTGCCGTATGCAGACTCTGATGATTCCATCAACATACATAATCTAGATCCACAGGGCCATGGCATGCTCTCAATGGGCAAATGGGCGCGCGATTTGTTTTCATCGTGGCTAGCATAGCATGTCACTTGCCTGCTCACGACCGCAGGATCTTCACGTAAATGGTTGGCATGCGCACGCAATTTGGAGACGACGATGACGCGTCCGTAACGTGGCTGGGGCGATGATGATGTCGGGAGACAAGGCGCCCACCCAAATGCTGAGATCTCGTCCTTTCTGTTGCTGATCCTGACGCTCCGGGGCGAACGCCGGAGTTTACCGGCGGTACTGGCAAGGTAGGGTTCCAGCAGCAGGTCGCGAGAAGCTGCAAGTGTGATGGGCATCACGTGTTGAGATCCACACTTTGCAGATCCAGAGAGGATCCAATTCCATCCATCCAAGCCCAAGGCAGATGTAATAGCACAATTTCGTACAGGTGGCATGCACGGAGGGGTTGTGGGGCCGTGGGGCCGTGACGGTGAGAGATGGGAGGGCCCCATCCTACACCACTGCCTTGTGCAAAGGAGCGTGACCACAAACGGCAGGCTTAGAACTCCAAGCTCTGAACAACCGAAGCCAGGAAGCGCTTAGATGCTGGTGACCATGGTCGATGCATTGTGGCAGCGCCGAGGTGTGTGAGCGTGCATGTGTGCAAGCTGTTTGCCTACATTATTCGTTTTTGGAGCGTACGTACTAACTTGTGGTACGCTAGAAGCTGGTGCAGCCCCCCCACCCGGGGATACTTGTGGGAGGGGGGCTGTGTGTGTGTGTGTGTGTGTGCGTGCGTGCGTGCGTGTGTGTGTGAGGGAGCGACGCTGGTGCCTCTGGTGCTGCTCCGGCTCCTGCCGCAATGCCCAAGCGCAGACTGCAGGTGTGTGTGTGTGTATGTGTGTGTGTGTGTGCTGCCGCGTGTGCGCGTGCTGCATCCTGCAGGTTTCTGTGTGTGTGTGTGTGTGTGTGTGTGTGTGTGTGTGTGTGTGTGCTGCCGCTGGTGTGTGTGCTGCAGCTCCCCAGCGCAGCCTGTGCCGTAAGTTAGGGTGCGCAGTCTTGACAGCCGAGATAGAGCCGCCGGGGTGTCAGGTTTTCCTAGGCACCCCCCAGGTATGGCCCAGGTTACGCGGTGGCGCTGAGGTGGCAGGTTCCTTGGGGGCCCCAGGCCGCCCAGGTCCATGTCAGGCCTAACTGGGCGGCCTGGAGGGCCTGGGGGGGGGGGCAGTTTCCTGGGCGCGGTGGGGGCGGCCCCAGGCCGCCCAGGTCTAGGGCAGGCCTACCTGGGCGGCCTGGGGGGCCTGAGGGGGGGGGGGCAGTTTCTTGGGCGCGGTGGGGGCGGCCCCAGGCCGCCCAGGTCCAGGGAAGGCCTACCTGGGCGGCCTGGCGGGCCTGGGGGGGGGGTCCTTGGGATGGGTGGGGGCGGCCTGGACGTACCTGGGGGACCTGGGGGGTCGGTTGGGTGGGGAGGGCGCCCGGGAGACCTGTGAGACCTGGGGACCTGGGGGACCTGGGGACCTTGGGGGGGGGGGGGGTCGCCAAGGGACGGCACGAACAAGGAAACCTGGGGGACCTGGGGGACCTGGGGACCTGGGGGACCTTGGGGGGGGGGGGCGGGGGTCGCCAAGGGAGGGCACGAACAAGGAAACCTTGGGACCCTGGGCAACCTGAGGGACCTGGGGGACCTGCGGGGGGTGGGGGTGGGGGCGGGGCGACCCCCCAGGTCCCCCAGTTCACCCAGGTCCCCCAGGTTTCCTTGTTCTTGCCCTCCCTTGGCAAACCCCCCAGGTCCCCCCGGTTGCCCAGGTCGCCCAGGTCCCCCAGGTTTCCTTGTTCGTGCCCCCCGTTGGCGACCCCCCCAGGTCGCCCAGGTCGCCCAGGTCCCCCAGGTTTCCTTCTTCGTGCCCCCCCCTGTGGTCTGAGGAAGGCGACAAAAGTGGTTCCTCTCCGCGGACGTATCAAGTGCTGTGGGCACGACGAGGAGAGCAATGGCCCAAGTCCAATTCTGATGTTACATACTTTGCAGTGAGGTTGGGTTGAAGTTGGCATTTTGGTTTTGACTTGGGGTTCGGATTCAGGTTTGGCATTTGGGAGTTTTGCATACGGTTTGGGGTTCTTTCCGAGGTATTTAAAAGGGCACGAGAGAAAAAAACGCACGCGTGTGATTTGACGGCCGCCACGGGGGGGGGGTAGGGCACGTCCGGGGTGGCTGAGAGGTGCAGTGCTGCTGCCCGTGTTATATCAATGCCTGTCTGTAAGACGAGGACACTTCATCCTGCCATCGCCATTTCACAAGTCGGGGAACATGATGCCGCCAGCCAGCCGCCACCGCCCATGTCTCAATCTTCCATGTCGCCATGAGCTCTACGCCATGAGCTGGTCACGGATCTCACCGGCCGGGTTCATCTGCAAGTGAGTGTGCGGCCAACAGCGTCAGATGTCAATCACAGCACTACAGTACCATCGCAGCACCATCGCAGCACCATCACACCACCATCAGAGCACCATCAGAGCACCGTCTGGGCACTATCACAGGCAGGTAGGTGTATGCCCCCTGCCAACCCCCACCACCGCATGCCTCCCCCCAATCCCCACGGCCATCTCACGCAAGTGCCACATTTGAGGCGTGCACACACTACCAACCTTGGAGTGCACGTTGACGTAGGCGCTGTCGGACGTAACCATCTCGATCAGGCCAGGGAATGCGTTCAGGTCAAGCATCACCGAGGTGGAGAATGAGCCGGAGATGTACTGAAGGGGTGGGTGGGTAGGAACAGAGAGAGTCAAGAGCGAGAGCGCGTAAGCAAGAGGGCGCAGGCGAAGCAGAAATGGTGAGGGCGGGGCAGGGCAGGGCGGGGGACAGAGAGCGTGGGCACACCTACTGACAGGTCTTGGCGCAGTGCTGACAGTATCCTCTAGCCAGTTTCCAGCCACCTTCCGGCAACCTTCCGACCACCTTCTTGCCACCTTCCGACGCACCCACCTGCAGGCCACCGTTGACGGGGTCGGTGAACGAGAAGAGCGTCACAACGACGGGGCCAGCCTGACCCTCCGTGCCGTTGTGGATGTGCCCGGCCCAAATGTCCATGCCCTGTGCGACCTGCGATGTGTGTACATGAGCGGTGGTTGGGTTAAGGCTTGGTGTCGCTGGGTCATGTGTGCATGTGTACGTGCACCGTCAGCGATGTGCACGCCCCTGGTCTTCAGGTTTGTGTGAGGGGGGAGGTAGCACCACACGTGTGGTGGTGTCTGCACACGCAAAAAAAAAACGCATCCACCTGGACGGTGACGAGTGCAGTGGTGGCGTTCCACTCGAACGCGGCCGCACCCCACGTCTTGGTCATCACTTGCTCTGGCTGGTTCTTGCCCTTGAGGTAGGCCTGTGGTGTGGATGCCGTTAGTACACATCAGGAGAGAGAGAGAGTGAGGCCGGTGCTGTGTGTACGCCCCATTGGCAGTGAGGCTGTGTTCCTCTCCCCGCAACCTCCCACAACAGCACCCACCCACCCACGCACGAGTGCAAGCGCACACGCACACACGCAGATACACGCACCGTGTACTTGTTTGGGTACCCATGGGCGGCATCAGCCATGCCGGCAAAGGCAAAGATGAGCATCACCGCAAGGGCCATGGTGGACTTGGCGAGCTTGGTCATTGTTGTGAGAAGTTGGCCTGCACGAGGCAGGCGAGGGGGGCAATCTTTGAGGCCAGGGACCTGCGTGGGTAGCCGCACAGTCAGCATCCTCAGGTGCGCAGCACAAGAGGCAGTGCCATGGTGGAGAGTCTCTCAAGAGCGGTGGACGCCATCGTGGGGGTCCAAAGGGCCGTGGGCAGCACTGTGCTTGGCGAGGTGCTGTGGGATTAGATTTCATTTTTTTGCAATCGCAATGCGCATTGCGCATCGCCTGCGCCAATGCCCCCCCCCACGCCCCAATTAATCAGGTCACATGAATCCGGCGTGGTGATGGTGGAGGAAGAGGGGAGGCGGAGTGGGGGATGGGACGAAGTCGCTCGACCGGGCTGGATGAGGGGGGGGTTGCATGCTGTGGCCAGTGGGGCCAGACCCACCTTGTGGAAGTGTAGGTGAAGAGCAGAGGTGTCGTTCGCGAAAGGTTATGCTTCAAGAACTGCGTGTTGAGCCGGCGATGCAGAGTCTTGGAACACTCCTGGTCCACACCACCCACCACAATCTCGACCAGATTCCGCAGGAAGCTCCAACGAACCCAAGACGGAGCGGCCCCCTTTTCGGCATTCGTTTTCAAGGCAAATGCAGCCTCGGTGCAACCTTTGGGTTGCGAGACAGCCCCCTGGAGTGTGCTCAGCACAGGCTGAGAACAAGCTGTTTTGAGGGTTTTTTGCAGTTCGAGCTACCCACTCTCTCACTGCTCTTTCACCCCATCACGCCACCCCGTGTAATATTCATGTGTCACCTACGTGCAGGCTGAGCATGCGACATGATGCCTCCATGATGGTCTGCAGCAAGCAAGCGGAAATTTCACCCACTAGAATTCACCGGCAGCTGCGGCGACGCGCCAGCTGGGGTCGTGCGTTACCGGCCACCTCTTCAACTCCACCGGCATGATTGCATGATGCGCGTGCGTCGTTGACGGCTGCTCATCTTCCAGGATGTGGCGCTCATCAATGACGACGGTCACGAACCCTGCTGGTGGCGCCGCGCCCGGCCTGCGCTCGGCCTGCGCTCGGCGCCTACGGGTGGTGCCCTTCCCTTGCAGTCGCCACCAGGATGGAGCTGTTTGATGACGTCACGGCGTGTGCACGGCGTTCCTGGCAGCGCACCACATGCAGCTGGTGGGCAGCAGTCTGGCAGCCCGCCGCGCGAGGCAGCTCCCTCAACCCCACACCCCGAGGCTGCGTTCTGGTGGGCAGCGCCGCGGCACTTGGTGAATGCTGCGTGGCCAACCGAGCTGCGCGTGTCCCCGGCTTGTCTGCTGCTAGCGCTGCGGCATGCTGTGGCTGGGTTTGGGCTGGGCTGCTTCAAAACAAAACGTGGGGTGGCCACTGCCTCTGCCGCCTCCCACGGGCTTCCAACCTCTGCAATCCACAGCCATCTGATAGGGGGAGTCAGAATGTAGGTGTGCACTTGGTGGTGGTTGTGGCGAGGGGGGAGGGGGGGGCTGGATGTGGTTCAGGCTGGGAGGCTGGTACCTCTCTGCCTACTCCGGTACCGTACCTAGGAGCCTAGGTGTACCTCCTATGCCTCTGCTGGTACCACACTGCCTTCTCCTCTCTCCCCCTCAAGCCACCCGTGACGCCACCCCTATTAACCCCGTATGCGTCTGCAGGCTGAGGATGCTTGCCATTATGGTAGTGGGGAGTCCTGCATCTCAAGGATCTCATCAGCCTGCCTGGCTGCCTGGCTACGGATCTTGTGTGCATCTCATGTGACACGGCACAAGGTCTGTCAAGACAAACGCTGATACGGCACGGTATCTGTTAAGACTAATGCGAACGAACGCGACCGAGACTGAGCGCTAGTGCTAGGGCTGACGTCCCGTGACAATGTGTGCATTTTTTCTGCTTCATCCATGCATGCTGACTCTGGCCGGGCGGAGCCAGATAGTGGCGTCGTGTCTGCGTCATTCCCCAACTCCAAGGCGCGCCGGCACCACTCCAGATGGTTCGAGGTGGTGACAACTGGAGGAAGCATCACCTCCGGTGGCAAAGGTTGCAAAGGCCCGCAGAGAGACAGAAGGGCACGCGCACTGGGCGGGATGCATGCAACGTGCTGATGGCCAAACATATCAGCTGCTGAGGGCGCGAGGGGGAGAGTACGAGAGCCTGTGTCCGATTCTGGTTTTACATACTTCGCCGCGGGAAGGGCTAGGTACGTTGAGGTTTGCATTTTGGCTAAGACTTATGATTCGGGTTTGGCATTTGGTAGTTTTGCATTCGGTTTGGGCTTCTTTCCGAGGTATTTAACCACACGAGTGAAAAAACGCACACGTGTGGATGTGGGACACTAGTGCTGCCAGTCGGGGGTGGCTGACAGCTGCTGTGCGATTGCTCGTTTTATATCAATGGCTGTTAGTATCGAGGTGGTCACTTCGTCATCATCCTGCCGTCCCGCTATCACAAGTCAGGGAAACTCTGTGCCACCTTCCATGTCTCAATCTTCCATGTCTCCACCGATGCCACCATCCATCTAGGCCATGAGCTGGTCACGGATCTCACCCCCGGGGTTTACCTGCAAGTGCAAGTGCGTGTGCGGCAAGCACAGTCAGAGCTGAGTCACAACATCATCACAACATCATCAGAGCACCATCAGAGCACCATAAGAACAGCATCACCTCACAGCAGGCATACATGCCTTCACCAATTTCCCCCACACACAAACACCACATCAGCGGCAGGCACACACCAACCTTGGAGTGCACGTTGACGTAAGCATTGCCCGACGTGACCATCTCGATAAGACCAGGGAATGCGTTCAGGTCAAGCATCACGGTGGTGGAGAAAGAGCCAGAGATGTACTGCATCGAGGGAAAGGAGGGAAGTAAGCGAGCAGAGAGATAGGGAGGGAGGGGGTCAGCAAGCAGAGAGAAAGGGAGAGAAAGGGAGAGAGAGAGAGAGATGATAGGAGCGCACCGACGCAGCAGCAATGATGAGGGGCAGGAGGGGAGAGACAGCGCAGGGGCAGAAGTGACGGTGGCAATGACTGTTCATGTCTGTTCAGAGGCACCTTCCTCCCACCAACCAGCCACCTCCCTGTACCTGTCCCTAAACCATAAACCCTAAACCCTAAACCCTAAACCACCAACCAGCCACCTCCCTGCACCTGTCCCGCGTACTCAACGCTCCCAGCAATGCAGAACAACAGCAGGTGCAGCGAGGCAGGAAACAAGAGGTAAGACTGTCAACTGCGCACCTGCAGGCCAACGTTGACGGGGTCGGTGAACGAGAGCAGCGATCATGGCGTTCTCTGTTCTCTGTTTATCAAGGCACCTGCTGCTCACCTGCCTCCCCACCCACATGAGTCTGTCCCGTGTAGGCAAAGCCCCCAGCACACCAAGAGCACACAAGAACAGGATAACCAACAGGAGAGAACAGACCCATGACTGCGCACCTGCAGGCCACCGTTGACGGGGTCGGTGAATGAGAAGAGCGTCACCACGACGGGGCCGGCCTGGCCAGCCGCGCCGTCGTGGATGTGCCCGGCCCAAATGTCCACGCCCTGTGCAACCTGTGTATGTTTGCATGTGTGCGGTTGTCGGGTAAGGGTTTGGTGTCGCTGGTTCTTGTCTGAATGTGCGTGCGGTCGCCCCGCCGGCATGCGCTGTGCATGCCCTAGATCTTCAGGTTTGAGTGAGGGGGGGTGGTAGCACCACACGTGTGTGGTGGTGTCAAAAACGCACCCACCTGGACGGTTACGAGTGCAGTGGTGGCGTTCCACTCGAACGCGGCAGCACCCCACGTCTTGGTCATCACTTTGTCTGGCTGGTTCTTGCCCTTGAGGTAGGCCTGTCAGAGTATGGTGTGGCCGCCGTTACACACCAGGAGAGAGAGAGTGAGGCCGGTGCTGTGTGTACGCCCCGTTGGCGGTGACGCTGTGTGCATCTCCCCACAACCATTTACAACCACAACAGCACCCCCCACCCATGCACGAGTTCAAACGCACACGCACACACACAGATACACGCACCGTGTACTTGTTTGGGTACCCATGGGCGGCATCAGCCATGCCGGCAAAGGCGAAGATGAGCATCACCGCAAGGGCCATGGTGGACTTGGCGAACTTGGTCATTGTTGTGAGAAGTTGGCCTGCATGGGGTGTGGGGGGGAAAGAGGAGGGGTGAGCAACAGCCTGTGGAGTTTATAGGTGATGGGCTTGTGCCGAGGCAGGCGAGGGGGGCAATCTTTGAGGCCAGGAGCTGCGGGGGAAGCCGCACAGTCAGCATCCTCAGGTGCGCAACAAAAGAGGCAGTGCCGGTGGTGGAGAGTGGCGCAAGAGCGATGGACGCCACCGTGTGTGTCCAAAGGGCCGTGGGCAGCACTGTGCTTGGCGAGGCGAGGTGCTGTGGGCTGTAGATTTCATTTTTTTGCAATCGCAATGCGCTTTGCGCATCGCCTGTGCCAATGCCTCTTCACGCCCCAATTCATCAGGTCACATGAATCCGGCTAGGTGATGTTGGAGGAAAAGGGGAGGAGGGAGGGAGGGATGGGGCGAAGTCGCTCGACCGGGCTGGATGAGGGGGGGGTTGCATGCTGTGGCCAGTGGGGCCGGACCCACCTGTGGAGCTGTAAGGATGTGTAGGTGAACAGCAGAGGTGTCTTTCGCGTGTGCGTATGCTTCAGGAAGAATGGTGTTGAGCCGGCGATGCAGAGTCTTGGACACTCATGGTCCACACCCACCACAATCTAGACCAGATTCCGCAGGAAGCCCCCCGGAGCTGCCCCGGAGCAGCCCCCTTTCGTCATTCTTTGTGGCCCGGCTTCCGCATTCTTTGGGGAGCGAGGAAAAGAAAATGTCTTGCATTCCTGCAACCTGCTAGCAACCACTGGCAGTGATTTGCGGCGTGTGCCAGATTTTCAGTCAAATGGCTCCAGATGGGCTCCAGAGAAAAAAAACAGTCAAATGGCTCCAGATGGTCCCCAGATGGACCTCAGATGGACTCCAGTGAAACAATTCAACTCATGAAAAAGGATGATGATGATGAAGAAGTTGTTTTACAATCCACTGCCGGCGGCGGTCATAGGATGTGTCAAGGCCAAGGGACAGGTTGTCCAAGATCTGTGGGAGTGGCAAGGACGTCCACCTTTGTGGGTTGGGCGCTGAGAGCAGGGGGGGGGAGGGGCGCAGCAACACGAAAAAACATCTTTGACAGTGAGATGGCTGCACGGCAGCAGGTGGCGGGGCGGCTCTAGAGATGATGAGTTCGTTACAATCCACTTCTGGCGGTCACACGTGCGGTTCCAAAGCTCCAGTGGGACTTAGATGAAGCAGTCCTGAAGACCTGCCAACAGAAAAAAGGGGGGGTGCCCCACGGCAACGCCATCCACACACGGCGGCGGGCGCCAAGCAAGCAGCACCACAGTGCAGGCTCCACACTCAACCCCTCCAGTGGATGAAGGGCGGGCCCAAGGTATAAAACCATAAAGGGACCAAAAAAAAAAGCCCACCCTCAAAACACTGGAAGCGGAGCAGGTGCGCACACCCACCACAGCACTCTACCCAGCAGCCACAACTCATCCCGCCAGCGCACGCGTGCGGCGCTACCTCCCCTCACATAACTCGTCCCCTCAGGGATCTAGGACGCCTTGTTCAGAATGAGCTTGCCGTCCACCACTCCAACATAGGGGTGGGTCGGGCCCACCACACCCGCCCAACCTCGCGGCATCACGCCGCCCTCAGCAAAGGACGCCAGCGCGTTCCAAAGGTCCATCGTCGCCAGCGCCCCCGCCCGCTCAACCGACACCGTGCGATCAGGGGGCAGCACACCATCACGCGGACGCGTGATGCGCCACAGGTGGCGGCATCCGCGCTCCATAGCGTCCACCACGAGCGCTGCCACCACAGCCCACACACCAGCACGCACCCCAGCGGGAGGCTGCAGCAGCCACACCTGGCAGCACGTGATGACCGGCGTAGGAGCAGGGAGAGCGTGCACGCGTGCATTGTGTGCGGCGCACGCGCCTCTCTGATGCACTCGGCGGAACATGTTTTGTGTGTGTGTGTGTGCGGGGCTGTACCGAGCTTGAACGTGCCGCAAGGTCCACATCGACCGAAATCTCATGCGCCCGGCCCAAAGCACTACGTAATCAAGTGTGCATGCCGCGCATCCTCCGTCGTGGAGTACGGTATGCCTATTCTAGACCAGATGGCGCCGAGTACGCAGGCCTGCGCATCATCATGAGTGTCTACTCAGCGAGTGGGCCGAGTTGGTTGCGTGTGCGCGCAGAGGGGCTCTGGTGGAGGTGGTGGTCGGGGCGAGAGACAACATACGTCCGTGTTAACAAGCGTTGCGTCCCTCCTCTGCCTACTCACTACAGAAACCCATCCCGGCTCCGCGGCGCACCCCCGCGCGTGCGCGCCGTCTACTGGCCATGCCACCAGCGGTCACGAGTGATCCCCTACGGTGGGGGTGAATAAAAACTCTCTCGCCCCGCTCACTCAAGGGGCACCTAGCCCAAGGTCACCATCGCCTGTGGTTGCGCCAAGCGAGGTCCACCCGCCCAGCTGCTGCCACAGCCAGCCCCCTCCCCGCACAAAGCATCGTGTGCTCCCTACTGCATCCACCCCTTCGGGGGTTGCGTGCGCACGGCAACTGGCCGCCTGCCATGTGCCCCCCGATCCGAATCCTTGAATCGCGCGCCCCTGCGCAGCAACCGCCCCCCCCCCCCATCCCCTCTCACGCACGCACCGTACGTGATTCCCATATATTTCCTCGGGCCCCGTGACACCCATATATCCCCCAATATTCCTCTGGCCCCCGTCACCAGTCCAGCTTGGTGTTTGGCGCGCCTCGGGCCCCGTCCCCGTGACAACTCCCCATCCCGAATAGGGCCCATCGTGCTCAGTCGAGCTTCCAAGTGTTTTGCGCGCCGCAGGGCGCGCGCCATGTCAGGCCCAGCCAAGTGAGTCTCGGGCCATGCCACCAGCATGGCCGTGCGCACGCGCGAGCTTGCTGGTGGGGGCTTCATGCCATGCCACCACGACCACCATGCCCGGCCTTTCGCGAGCTTGCCTTTCGCGGCTTGCCTTCCGCCATGCCACCATGCTCGCTCGAGCTCGGCCTTTTGCGTGCGTGCGAGTGCGCCGAAGCGCCTTGGGATCGCGCCCACCGGCTCGACACCCGCTATCAGCCCAACAACAACAACAGTGCATGTCGTTGACCTGGACGAGCAGATCACTCTCGCGCACGCCGAAAAAGCCGCGCCCGAGGCGCCTCGGGCACCTCGTCGACGAGCCTGTCCAGTCCTGTGCCGCTCTGTCCAGTCCTGTGCCGCCATCATCTGACCGACGCTCAATAAGTTTGATCATGCGCACGCCGAAGAAGCCGCGCCCGAGGCGCGATGGGCACCTCGTCGATGGGCCCGGCCGGCAGCGCACACGCGCGCCAACTCGGCGCCGCTCGGTGGCAATCTGTCCAGTCTTGGGCCATGCCGTCTTCCGACCGACGCTCAGTCGAGCTTGATCTTGCGCACGCCGAAGAAGCCGCGCCCGAGCGCCTTGAGCACCTCGTCGATGAGCACGACGGGCAGCGCCCACACGCACACGAGCGCCCACTCGGCGCCGCTGAGCGGCACGATTTGGAAGATGGCCGCGAGCACGGGCACATACAGGATGACGCAGTGGAGGCCGATCGAGATGAACATGGCGACGAGCAGCCACGGGTTGGCCCACGGGGGCATCTGCGGGGGGGGGGGGGGGCGGGGGGCAAACAGCAGCGGCGGTCAGTGGGTGGGCAGCGGCAGCAGTGGGGGGGCAGCGGCGTCAGCAGCGTCAGCGGCAGCAGCAGTGGGTGTGCAGCGGTGCGGCTACCACAAGCTCGCCCAACGCGGTCACAGCATACGCGAGGTGTCACCCCTAGGAGGTCGCTCGCCCAACGCGGTCACCCAACACGCCCAACGCTCGCCCAACGCCCAACAGTCACCCAACACGCGCCCAACGCGCCCAACGCGGCCGCCCAACGCGGTGTCACCCCTAGGAGGTCGCTCGCCCAACGCGGTCACGGCATACGCGAGGTGTCACCTCCTAGCAAAGCCCCCCCCCCCCCCTGCCTGAGAGACAAGAGATGGATTCGACACAGTTTGAGAGAGACAAGTTCGACACAGAGAGACAAATTTGACACATGAATTCGACAGATGCAATTCCCCCCCCCCCCGCGAGAGAACGAGAGATGATTTCGACACAGTCCCCGCCGCACGGGCAACCTCGGCACTCACACACACACAAACACACACCTCGAGCAGCGACGCGTCCTCAGATAGCGCGTTGAGCGCGTTGGCCATCTCGATGACGACGATGACGGTGAGCGCGAGCGTCGTGGCCTTGGTCTTGCCCTGCATGGCCACAGGTAAGCATGTGCGTCTGTGTGTGGGGGGGGGGGGGGCAGCGCAGCACAGGCAGAGCACAGAGCAGCGCGTTGTACCAGTCGTGCACACCCACACATGCACACCGGGAATTTCCTTGGGGGCCAGGTTGTCGGGTATCCTGGAGAGGGCCTCCCGGACTCTCCCTGTGCGCTCTCCGGGCAGACATCTCTTTCCGAGGGCTTCGCCCCCGGACCCCCGCTTTTTCTCCGGCTTTTCCGAACTCCCCTCTCATCCCCCATCGGCAAACCGCCTGTTGGGCGGTCTCCTCATCGGAATCCGTTCGGTTAGGAAACCACTGATGCACACCCACCCACACGCACGCACCTCGGTGAAGTACTCGCACAGGTGGCGCACGAGATCGTCGCGCCGCCCCCCCCCCTCCCCACACACACGCACACACACACACCTCGGTGAAATACTCGCATGGATGGTCGAACGAGCGAGCCAGTCGTGCACACACCCACACCCACACCCACAAACACATTGCACACCCACACACACGCACCTCGGTGAAGTACTCGCACGGGTGGTTGAACGAGCAGCGCGTTGCACCAGTCGTGCACACACACACACGCACACGCACACCCCCACCCCCACCCACACACCTCAGTGAAGTACTCGCACGGGTGGTCAAACGAGACCGTCGCGCCACCCGCGACGGTGTACGACGACGCGGAGAACCCGTCCCACGTGGGGCAGTCCTGCCAGTGCGTGAGCTGCGAAAACGTGACGGTCGAGTGGCCGTCGGCCGAGAGGTCGATGCCCAGGAACGAGTCGTACATGTACCACGAGCAGAACGCGCCGACAGTCGCGGCGCCGACGTAGAGGCCGACGACCTATGGGGGCCATAGGGCACCGGGTGAGGGGGGGGGGGGCTGAGGGGGGCTGAGGTAGGGGGGGGTGGTACCACGAGCAGAACGCGCCGACAGTGGCGGCGCCGACGTAGAGGCCGACGACCTAGGGGGGGGGGCATGTGTGTGTGTGGTAAGGTGTGTGTGCGTGTGTGTGTGTGTGTGTGGTCGATTTTACAGTCTTGTAGGACGCCTTGAATTCATGGCGTATCAGACGTGTGCTTCCGCACTGAACCCCTGGGGGGATGCAGATCGTGCCCGCACTAGTTCACTGAGTGGATGCACATTGACGGGTGTCCATCCCACTAGCTCTACATCTG
Source organism: Chlamydomonas sp. UWO 241 (assembly GCA_016618255.1). Lineage (NCBI taxonomy): Eukaryota > Viridiplantae > Chlorophyta > Chlorophyceae > Chlamydomonadales > Chlamydomonadaceae > Chlamydomonas > Chlamydomonas priscui. The sequence continues at coordinate 130,069 of VFSX01000314.1, read as the reverse complement.
GTCGCGCCATGCGTCTCAGTTCGGGCAGCCGGCCTGGCCACCCTCCTCCTCCGTTCATCGCGTGTGTGCGTGTGTGTGTGTGTGTGTGTGCGTGTGTGTGTGTGTGTGCATGTGTGTGTGCTGTGTGTGTGTTGTGTGCACCGAGCAAAACGACCTGAACTGAACAATGGCCGTGTGTGTGTGAAGTGTGGAGTGTATGTGTACCATGAGCAGAACGCCGACGTAGAGAGGCCGACATCCTGAACAGGTCACGAGGTATGTGTCTGGGCATAGGCAACAGAATATTCAGTGGTTATTGTGTGTGTACCGTGAGCAGAGCACCGACGTAGAGGCCGACACACTCTATCTACGACCCAGTCAGGAGGAGCCTGCCGGCATACCGCCCCACTGCCAAGCTCACCATGTATCGGAAGAGCACCCACGGCGTGATGAGCACCTCGTTCGCCGTGCGCGGCGGATTGAGGGCTGCGTCCCTAAACCCTCTGCAATCTATTAGGAGGGGCATGCCGGCCTACTGCCCCAGTGCCTCGCTCACCATGTACCGGAAGAACACCCACGGCGTGATGAGCATCTCGTTCGCCTTGCGCGGCGGCTTGGACATGATGTCCTTGTCTGCCTTGTTGAAGCTGCGCGTGTGCAAGGCAGCGGCAGTGTGTGTGTGTGAGCGTGCTCAGTTTAACAGTCACCTTTCGTGGCGTAGCGTGTGAGTGTGTGTGTGTGTGTGCAAGAGAGGCAGCTGCGGCGACTTGGACATGATGTCCTTGTCGGCCGTGTTGAAGCTGCGCACAAGGCAGTGGCAGCGGCAGTGGGGGTGTTTGTGTGTGCAAGAGAGGCAGCGGCAGTGGGGTGCTGGTGAGCGTGGTCGATTGTACAGTCCGCCAGACGCCTTTCATGGTGTAGCGTGTGAGAGAGCGTGTGTGTGTGCAAGAGAGACAGCTGTGGCGACTTGGACATGATGTCCTTGTCGGCCGTGTTGAAGCTGCGTGCGCGCAAGGCAGTGGCAGCAGCAGCGGCAGTGTGTGTGTGTGTGTGTGTGTGTGTGTGTGTGTGTGCAGGAAAGGCAGCGGCAGTGGCGGTGTGTGAGCGTGGTCGAGTGTGCAGTCGCCAGACGTTTGTCATGGCGTAGCGTGTGTGAGAGAGTGAGTGTGTGTGTGTGTGTGTGCAAGAGAGACGGCGCTGCGTTTGGGACATGATGTCCTTGTCGGCCTTTTTTAAGTGTGCGTGCGTACCAGGCAACGGCAGCGACAGTGGGTTAGGCTTTTGGAGCCTAGGGGGGTAGGGTGCTTGTGATCGTGTGATTGTGTGTGTGTGTCATCCACACACACGCACAGACAGGATGACACACGCACACGCACACACACGCACCTGAGCGCGGGCGGGCCGTACGTCACGAGGCAACAGCAGCTGCACCGGGATGAGGCTCTCACGCACACACGCGCACCATCACACACACACACATCCACACACACGCACAGACATGATGACACACGCACACAAACACACACGCACCCGAGAGCGGTCGCCGGAGGGCCGTCGGTCACAAGGTTGACCCACAGCAGCTGCACTGGGATGAGGTTCTCGGGGAGGCCGAGCGCCGCAGTCATGAAGATTGCCGCGACCTCGCCGATGTTGGAGGAGATCATGTAGCGGATGAATGCCTGTGTGTGCGTGTGCGTGTGCGTGTGCATGTGTGTGCGTGTGCGTGTCCTTCTCGGTCATAGGGTTAAGGGCCATAGGGTTTAGGGTTTCCAAACCCCGAGGGCCCAGCATTCAAAATCCATCATGTTGCAACCACACCCACCTTCATGTTTCTAGGATCCCCCTAGGGTCGAGGGTTTCTAAGCCCCAAGGATCCAGCCCTGAAAACCAGCGTGGGGCCCGTAACCCCACACCGCGTGGCCCGTAACCCGTAACCCTCGTAGCCCTTCCCGTAACCCTCCCGTAACCCCGAGACAACGCTCTTCAGGTACAGTCAACGGTGTGAGGCGCACTTCCACACTGTTTCACACCTTTCTCGGGTTACGGGGCGTTACGGGGCACTTATCGAGGGATGGCCCGTAACCCCCGTAACGTTACGAGAGGTTACAGATACGAAAGGTTACAGTTACGGGCCCCACGCTGCTGAAAACCACCCACGATCGACGTTTCACGTTTAGGACGCCCCCTCGGGTTGAGGCCGCACGAGGGTTTCTAAACCCCGAGGGCAAACCCGAAACGAGCGAATCCGAAACCAGAACCCCCAAGCCGCCCACCTTCATGTTGTTGTAGATCGAGCGACCCTCGGCGACGGCCGACACGATCGACGAGAAGTTGTCGTCCGCGAGCACCATGTCGGCGGCCTCCTTGGCGACCTCAGTGCCTAGCAGGGGTGTGCGCGTGCGTGTGTGTGTGTGCGTGCGTGTGTATGTGTGCGTGTGTGTAAGCGTGTGTGTGCGTGTGTGGGGGGGGCACCATGTCGGCGGTCTCCTTGGCGACCTCGGTGCCTGCCATGGGTGTGCGCGCGCGCGTGTGTGTGCGTGTGTGTGCGCGTGTGTGTGGGGGGGGGCACCATGTCGGCGGCCTCCTTGGCGACCTCAGTGCCTGATAGAGGGGGGGGGGGGGGGAGCAAGGGGGGGGGGATTCAAGAAAGGATGACACGATCGGCGAGAAGTTGTCGTCCGCGAGAACCATGTCGGCGGCCTCCTTGGCGACCTCAGTGCCTGGCATGGGTGTGCGCGCGTGTGTGTGCGTGTGTGTGTGTAAGCGTGTGTGTGCGTGGGGGGGGGGGGGGCCATGTCGGCGGTCTCCTTGGCGACCTCGGTGCCTGCCATGGGTGTGCACGCACGCGCGCGCGTGTGTGTGTGTGGGGGGGGGGGAGCACCATGTCGGCGGCCTCCTTGGCGACCTCAGTGCCTCATAGAGAGGGGGGGGGTCAGAGTTGATGGCAGGGGTCAGAGTTGTCCTCCGCGTCCATGTCGGCGGCCTCCTTGGCGACCTCAGCGCCTGATAAAGGGGGGGGGGGGCAAGACACGGGGGGCGGGGGGGTCAGAGTGGATGGCATGACCGACGAGAAGTTTTCGTCCGCGAGCACCATGTCGGCGGCCTCCTTGGCCACCTCGGTGCCTAGCAAGGGGGGGGGGGAGGCACACAGAAGGGCACAGGGGGGGGGGGCACACAGAGAGGGCACACAGAGAGGGCGCACAGAGAAAGGGGTTGTGTCAAGATCGATTGGAAGTTGTCCTTGTTCGACCCCGGTGCCTGGGGGGTGGGGTGGGGTGGGGGGCATGCGACCACGGTCACACATACAGAGGGGTCACAATTTGCAAACTCTGCCGCCGCTTACCTGCAATCCCCATCGCGATGCCGATGTCGGCGAGCTTGAGCGCGGGCGCGTCGTTGACGCCGTCTCCGGTCATCGCGACCACATCACCCAGATCCTGTGCGTGATTGGGTTCAGGATTATGTGGTAGGGTTATGTGGTGGGGTTCGGGATAATAAGGGCTCAGGGACAAGGGTTTAGGGATGAGGGTTTGGGGACAAGGGTTCAGGAAGCGTTGACGCCATCTCCGGTCATTGCAACCACATGACCCAGGTCCTGTGCGTGGTAGGGTTCAGGGTTATAAGGGCTCGGTGAAAAGGGTTTAGGGATAAGGGTCTAGGAACAAGGGTTCAGGCAGCGTTGACACCGTGTCTGGTCATTCCATTCCATTCCAGATCGTTACAAAGATAACGGCGACATCGTTCCAGAGGCCTGCATAAGGGCGTCTGTCAAGAGCGGGTGACCACTCGTCGCTATGTCTGGTCATTGCAACCACATCACCCAGGTCTGGTGCGTGGGATGGTAGGAGGGGGGGGGGAGGGAGGAGCAGGGGGGGGAGGGGGCGAGAGGGGGGGGGGGGGGGAGAGGGGGGGGGGGCTGACCCCGCCTTGGGAAGAGGTAAACACCAATCCAACACCCCTGTGCAACACCCCTGAGCAACACCCATGTGCAACACCCGAGCGCAACCCCACGTGCAACAGCATGTGCAACACCCCTGAGTTACACCCATGTGCAACACCCTTGTGCAACACCCCTGAGCAACACCCCCTGAACAACACCCATGTGCAACACCCCGTGCAACACCCTTGAGTAACACCCATGCGCAACACCCCTGACCAGCACCGATGAGCAACACCCATGTGCAACACCCATGCGCAACACCCAACGAACACCCTTGAGCAACACACCCCTGATTAAACCCCCAGTGTTATGTTCACCACTAAGATAGGTGGTGCGGATCAGCGTGATGGGTCACAAAATACACCACACACACACACACACACACACACACACACACACATACATACACACACCTTGAGCAGGCGAACGATGTCCTGCTTGTGGCGCGGCTCTGCGCGAGAGAACACGCGACCGCCGCCGCCGGCGAGGAAGGCGACCTGGGTGTCGGGTGTGCGTGTGTGTGTTGGTGTGTGTTGGTGTCGGGTGTGTGTGTGTGCTGGTGTGCGTTGGTGTGTGTTGGTGTGTGTTGGTGTGTCGGTGTGTGTCAGTGTGTGTCGGTGTGTGTTGTTGTGCGTGTGTGTGTGCGAGAGAAAACGCGTCCGCCGCTTCTGTCAAGGAAGGCAACCTAGTGTTAGGTGGTGGTGTGTGTGTGTGTGTGCGTTCTTGTGCAAAATGAAATGTTAACACTTTTTGGATCAGCATTTGCAAAATGCCAATCTTAACCCGTAAATTCACTTTTGCGGGTTGCGGGCTGGCGAGCGGAAACACTGATGCCCAACTGCTTCTCGCGTGGCAGCGTCACAAACACGCACACACACACGCACACACACTCGTCAGCTCCACCCTCCCCACCTGCTTCTCGCGCGGCAGCGTCACGAACTCACGCCCGGACAGCGACTTGTCGGTCAGGTCCTCGTCTGCGCGCGTGTGTGTATACGTGTATGGAGGGGGGGGAGGGGGGGCATGTGTGTGTGTGTATGTGGACGACTTGTTGGTCAGGTCCTCGTCTGCGTGTGTGTGCGTGTGTGTGTACGTGTGTGTGTGGACGACTTGTCGGTCAGGTCCTCGTCTGCGTGCGTGTGTGTGTGTACGTGTGTGTGTGTGTGAGGGGGGGGGCATGTATACGTGTGTGCGTCTGTGTATGTCCGGACGACTTGTCGGTCAGGTCCTCGCCTACGTGTGTGTGCGTGTGTGTGTGTCCGTGTGTGTGTGTCCGTGTGCGTGTGTGTGTGCACGTCTGCGTGTGTGGATGTGTGTGTGTGTGTGTGTGGGCTTGCTGGGGAGGTCCTCAGCTGCGTATGTGCATGCGTTTGTGCGTGTGTAGGGAGGGAGGCCCAGGGGGGGGGGGGACTTGCCGGTAGGTGTGTGCATGCCGGTGTGTGCTCACGGTGCATGGACCACTCACCTGCCCCGAAAACGCCGATGTTCCGGCACACTCCCTCCTCCCCACACACCCCACCACACACGTGAGGTAGAGAGAGGTAGAGAGAGAGAGAGAGAAAGAGACCACCAACACTTCCCTTTCACCTCACCCGCCCCGAACACGCCGATGTTGCGGCACACGTTCTCCTCCCCACACACCCCTCACCCCACCACATACACGTGAGGAAAAGATAGAGAGACAGAGAGAGAGAGACACAGAGAGAGACACATGCACGCACACCCTTCCAACTCACCCGCCCTGAACACGCCGATGTTGCGGCACACGCTCTCCTCCCAACACACTCCACACCCCACCACACACATGTGAGAAAGAGAGAGAGAGACACAGAGAGACACATACACGCACACCCTTCCAACTCACCCGCCCCAAACACGCCGATGTTGCGGCACACGCTCTCTGCGGTCAGCTTGTTGTCGCCGGTGATCACAATCACGCGGATACCAGCCTGGGGGATAAGGGGGTGAGGAAGAGCGGGTTGTTGTTGTCGTTGTTATTGTTGCTGCTGCTGTAGTTGTTGTTATTGCTGTGGAGGGGGAGGGTGCTTGCTCTCCGCGGTCAGCTTGTTGTCGCCGGTGATGACAGTCACGCGGATGCCAGGCTGGGGGATAACGGGGTGAGGGGGAACGGGTTGTTGTTGTTGTTGTTATTGTTGTTGTCATTGTTATTGTTATTGCTGTGGAGAGGGGGTTGCTCGCTCTCTGCGGTCAGCTTGATGTCGCCGGTGATCACAATCATGCGGATGCCAGCCTGGGGGGCGGGGGGGGAACGGGTTGTTGATCTTGTTCTTGTTCTTGTTGTTATTGTTATTGCTGTGGAGGGAGGGGTGCTTGCTCTCTGCGGTCAGCTTGTTGTCGCCGGTGATCGCAGGCTGGGGGATAAGGGGGTGAGGGGGAATGGGTTGTTGTTGTTGTTGAGGGGGGGGTGCTCGCTCTCTGCGGTCAGCTTGTTGTCGCTGGTGATGGCAGTCACGCGGATGCCAGCCGGGGTGGGGGGTGGGGGGGTAAGTGGTGTTGTTTCAAGACTTGAGTCCCTGTTGAGAGGCGATGCTGACTCATGTGGCGTGTCGCCACCAGATGTGCACCTGGGTGCCTGTTTGTGCGTTTGGGGGGGGGGGTCGTGGGTGCGTTTATGTGCATGTGTGTGTGTGTACTTGGGCGCGGCGCGTCTACTCACGAAAGTGTCCTTGTTTTCCTTCATGCTCTGACTCTCCCTCTCAATATTCGGTTTATAACTGGCCAAAGCTGCTAAAACAACGCACCTGGCGGCAGCGCTGGGTCGCGGGCGCGACCTCGGGGCGTGGCGGGGCGTGAAGCAGCGCGGCCAAGCCAGGTCTGCTCAAGAACCGGTCCCCATTTGTATGACCCCATTCTCCTGTCCCATCTGTGTTTTGCTCGGCTTCTGGTCAAAAATGCTATGGGGGGGCGCACCTGGCGGCAGCGCTGGATTGCGGGCGCGACCTCGGGGCGCGGCGGGTCGTGCAGCGCGGCGAGGCCGATGAACGTGAGGCCGCTCTCGAGCTCGGCGTACTTGGAGGGGTCGGCCAGGATGGCGGTGGAGGCGGGAGTCGCGGTGCCGTTGAACCTGTGAGTGTGCGGGGGGGGGGGAGGGGGGGGGGAGTATGTGGGAGGTGTGTGGGCGAGCGTGCTCAGCGTACTTGGGAGGGGTCGGCAAGGATGGCGGTGGCGGCGGGAGTTGCGGTGCCCACACCGCCACACCTCCACACCTCACAACTACCCCACACGGCCACGCCTCTGCCTCCACACCCCACACTGACTCTACACCCTCAACCCCCAAAGCCTTGCGGCTGAACCTGTTAATGTGCGGGGAGTGTGCTGTGGTCAGTGTGCGGAGTGAAACATGGATGGGCAGTATGCTGTGTGGGCACGGAAGGTGTGTGTGTGTGGGGGGGGTGAGCGAGCGTGCTCGGCATACTTGGGAGGAGTCGGCCAGGATGGCGGTGGCGGCGGTAGTCGCGGTGCCGTTGAACCTGTGTGTGTGTGTGTGTGTGTGTGTGTGTGTGGTGAGTGTGCGGTGGTCAGTGTGCGGAGTGCGAGATGGGATGGTCAGTATGCTGTGTGAGCACGGAAGGTGGGTGGGTGGGTGGGTGAACGAGCATGCTTGGCGTACTTGGGAAGGGTCGGCCAGGATGGCGGTGGCGGCGGCAGATGAGGTGCCGCTGAGCCTGTGTGTGTGTGTGTGTGTGTGGTGAGTGTGCGGTGGTCAGTGTGCGGAGTGCGAGATGGGATGGTCAGTATGCTGTGTGAGCACGGAAGGTGGGTGGGTGGGTGGGTGAACGAGCATGCTTGGCGTACTTGGGAAGGGTCGGCCAGGATGGCGGTGGCGGCGGCAGATGAGGTGCCGCTGAGCCTGTGTGTGGGGTGTGTGGGGGTGGGGTGGGGGTGAGTGTGTGGGAGGGGTGTGGGCGAGCGTGCTCGGCGTACTTTAAGGGGTCGGCCAGGATGGCGGTGGCGGCGGCAGATGAGGTGCCGTTGAACCTGTGTGAGTGGTTAGTGTGCGGCAGTCAGTATGCTGTGTGGGCACGGAAGGTGAGTGGGGTGGGGGTGGGGGTGGGGGGGTGAGCGAGCGTGCTCGACGTACTTGGGAGGGGCCGGCCTGGATGGCGGTGGCGGCGGCAGATGAGGTGCCGTTGGACCTGTGTGATGGGAGGGGTCGGTGGGATGTGAGCATGGCACGAGAGGGGGGGGGGGTATTCTTCTTGTTCATATCTTCTTATTTTTCTTGCTTTTCTCTGTAACAATCTCCCCCCTACCCCTCCCTATCTCCCTCCCTCTGTCCCACGCGCTCTCCCTCTTCTCTCGCCCTCTCTCCCTGTCCCTCTGTGCCCCACTCACTTGGCGAGCGGGCTGGGCGGCAGCTCGGTGCGTTGTGCTAATGCGAGGCAGCGCAGCGAGCGTGCATTGTTTGTACAAACTGTCCATCCCTCCTCCTTCTCACTCACTTTCCCCTCTCCATCAGATAGAGGGTCTCTGCCCTACTACTCACTTGGCGAGCGCGGGAGGCAGCTCGGTACGCTGTGCGAGTGCGAGGCAGCGCAGCGAGTGTGCAGTTGCGTTTAAACAATCTCTCACTGTCAACCCCTCTTTCTCTGCTTCTCTCTCAGTCCCTCTCTGCCCCCCCTCTGTGCCCTACTCACTTGGCGAGTGCGGGAGGCAGCTCGGTGCGCTTGGCGAGTGTGTACGTGTGCATTTGTGCGGTCTCCCTCCCTTCCTCTCTTCCCCTTTCCTCTCTGTATCTCACTCCCTCCCTCTCTGCACCCTACTCACTTGGCGAGCGCGGGCGGCAGCTCAGTGCGCTTGGCGAGTGCGAGGCAGCGCAGCGCGCCCAGGGCCATGCGCTGCACGTCGGCGAGCATGGCGGCGCGGCCGGCGGCGCCCAGGGGGACGACCTGCGAAGGAGGACACATACAAACACAGTCACAGTCAGCGTGCAACTGTGGTTTGTATGTTGTGCTTTGTGCGTGTGCACGCCGGCGAGCATGGCGCGGCGAGGGAGGCGGCCTGCATCGGTCGCGCGCGTGTGTGCGTGTGTGTGTGTGTGTGTGTGTCAGGGGTTTCCTTTGGGTCTGTCAGGCTGTCGGATTTCCTGGAGAGGGACTCTCAGGCTCTCCGGGCCTCCGGGAGAGCTCCCCGGTGGCTCTTCAGGCTGGCATTTTTTCCCGGGGCGCACGCCCTCTGCCCCTCCTGAAACGCCCTCGGCCCTGAACCCACAACCCACCTTTCCATCAGGCAGCATGCAGTGTGAGCAGCGCTCGAGCACGCACTCTGCCGCGCCCTTCACCAGCAGCACGTTGTCGCCGCCGGCGTCTGGCCGGCACAGTACCGACATTGACTTGCGGTCGCGGTCGAACTCGAGGAGGGAGAGCAGGGGGAGGCGCGCCTGGGAGGGGGGGAGGGGGGGATTGTGTGTGTGTATGTGTGTGTGCGTGCGTGTGTGTGTGTGTGCGTGTGTATGTGTGTGTGTGTATGTGTGCGGCACAGCACCGACATTGACTTGCGGTCGCGGTCGAACTCGAGGAGGGAGAGCAGGGGGAGGCGCGCCTGGGAGGGAGGGAGGAGGGAGGAGGGAGGGAGGAGGAGGGAGGGAGGGAGGGAGGGAGGGAGAGTGTGTGTGTGTGCGATTCAGGCGCTGGTCGGTCACGGGCTGTTCGAAAGACATCCCCGTGCACAGGTCAGACATCGTAACAATTGCCGGGGTGTGTTGCTGTTAGTAGTACAGGCATTGGCGGTGCATGCGGACGGCCTCATGTAACGCTTGGTTGGTCGTGTGTGTGTGTGTGTGTGTGTGTCGGTCAGTGATGCCTCAAGGCGGTACGCTGGTGCGTGCGTCACACGGGAGGGTCGTTTGGCGGGTGCCTCGCGTCACGCCGGAGCGGGGCGCGCACACGCATGCGCACCCACGCACCCACGCACCCATGCACACGCATAAACGCACGCACACGGTAAGCCTTGGAGATAAGGCACTGTCTGCCCCAGCCCACCCACCCACCCGTCCCTCGTCACCCCTTAGGAATGTCGGATGGAGCTGATTCTTGGCCCATGGGACAGCCCTTGATGAGTGGCACACACACACGCCAACGCCTTGCAGACGGGGCACGGGTAGTCCTCTCGGGCCGCGTCGTGCGCTGCTATGCTGGATTCACCTCAAATCCCCTTGTTTTTTTTGCCAGCTGCCCACGCCCTCCAACCAACAACCCCACACCACACACACACACACACACACACGCCAGTGAACCCTGGGAAGGATTTCGGTAATTAATTACTCCCCGGCTCGAGCAACATTGACCGATCATACCAGGCCTTATATTTGGCGGGTGTTCACGCAACACACGTTGTGCTGCTCTTGGCAAGACGTTTCCAACGCACCCCTCCGCGCCCTCTCCACCAAGTTTGGGGTGGTTTTCTGGGGAATCGGAAATCCGGAGGGTATACGGCTTGCATGGGGATCACTGACACACGCACACCTGGTATGCCTTGGAGACTGGGCACGGGAAGTCCTCGGGCCGCGGCGTGCGCCCCCCCCCCCCCTGTCCCACCCCAAGTTGAATTGTCGGATGGAGCCGATTCTTGGCCCATAGGACAGCCCTTGATGAGTGGCACACACACACACACGCCAACACGCACCTGGTAAGCCTTGGAGACTGGGCACGGGAAGTCCTCGGGCCGCGTTAAGCGCTGCTGCGCGAGCGTGCGCGTGGTCGCAGCGTCCGGGAGCCCCAGCTTCTCTGCAAGAACGAGCAACGCTGCCTCGGTCGGCGCGCCGACCGCCTTGAACGCGCCGGCCTTGTACTCGAGCAGCGCTTCGTTGCACACGGCACAGACCTGCAGTTTGTAGGGTCAAGGCTTACGGTTTACTACTAGGAGGATCTAGGTTGCACATCCCCAGCCCCAGTCTTAACTCAGGCTGCAAACGCATGATGGATGGTCACGACTGTGAAAAAGCACGAGGGACTCCTACGCACCTCGGCAGCAGCAGCCAGCGCAGCGTCGAGCGTTGGCAGCAAACACCACATACCCAGCCCCAATTTAAACTCAGGCTGCAAACGCATGATGGATGGTCAAGACTGTAAAAAGGCACGAGGGACTCCGACGCACCTCAGCAGCAGCAGCCAGCGCAGCGTCCAGCTTTGGCAGCGCGACGACGACGCTCTCGTCCAGGTTGTACGTGTGCCCCTAGTCCTCATGCAAACTCAACTATTTCTGCATGCATGCATGCACGCATATACATGGGGATGTCCACCTCAGCAGCAGCAGCCAGCGCAGCGTCCAGCTTCGGCAGCGCGACGACAACGCCCTCGTCCGGGTTGTACGTGTGCCCCTTGACGGTCCACGTCTTTACGGTGTTGGCGGTGTCCATTTGGGAGAGCTGGACCACCGACATCTGGTTGGTCGTGAGCGTACCTGGGGGAGGAAGAGAATGGGTGGGTTTTGTGGGTTTTAATCAAGGGTTTGATGGTCGCTGTTACTCAAGGGCTTGGTCCATGTCTTTACGGTGTTGGCGGTGTCCATTTGGGAGAGCTGGACCACCGACATCTGGTTGGTCGTGAGCGCACCTGGGGCGGGGGGAGGGGGGGTTAAGGGTTCACTGCTAGTTACAATCTAAAGTAACCTGAAGGTGGCAGTTACAGTTACATCGGCTTTCCAGCAAATACTACCTCTAGTCCTAGTACCACCGCCTAGACCCAAGTCCAGTTCTGGCCCTAACAATTACTTGTGAGGGGCGGTAGCCACCAGCCGGCTGCCTGCCAACGTGTAGTCCCAGAGCAAAAAGGAGAGCTATTGTGCGACGCCTCCAAAATAGGTCCTAACTGCTTCTAGGGGATAGGGGGTCAAGTGGCGCTTGCCAATCTACTTGACCGCCGTGGTGGAGGGGCCGGCGCCTGAGGGGCAGCCGGACAGTACACCACGGCTCTCCACCCCACCCTATCCTGAGCACGCTCAAACGCTGTGTCCGAAAAAGTCTTCCAATCAGAACGAGTGCCACTAGTTTCGCCTAGCTGCTGAATCAGTAGCTTAAGAAAATAGTGTCGGGAGGAGGCTGGAGGCCGGCCTTGCTGCCGAGCCACATCCATTGTGCAGTCAAAAGTCGTACGAGGAAGACGAGAAGCCGGCATGCGCATCACATGGCCTAGCCACTGCATTGATCGCTTTGCCACAAGGCTCTCAATTGGCTCAGTGTCGCACGCCTGCCGAATATAAGTTAATCTGTGCCGGTCGACCAGGCGCACACCCAGAATGCGACGAAGGCAGTTAGAGTGGGCAACCTCCAATCGAGTCAGTTGTGTTTTAGTAGGGGCCCATGTTTCGCAGCCGTACAGAAAGTGGGGCAGCACGAAAGTGTTGTAAACCCGCATCTTAGACTGCACTTGCATCTTCTTGCTGGCCCAAATCTTATCAAAAGACGCAAACACGCCCAGCGCGCGACCGACACGCACACCGATCTCCTTTTCCACACCACCACTCTGGGTTATCCAACTCCCTAGATACTTAAATGCAGAGACGGTCTTCACTTCACCACCAGTCAGCGCAAACGCGGGCAGATCCGCGTCAAAATCTGCTGGCAAAATCATCACTTCTGTCTTGGCGGCGTTGATTTGCATGCCATAGCTAGAGGACACTTTGTCAAGGATTTTCAGCATAAGCGCCAACTGAGCTGGGTCATGCGAGAACAAACATAAATCGTCGGCATACATCAGCATTACTATGCGCTCAACCGACGACGACAACACAGAGCCGCCGGCTCGGGTCACGACTGACACGCCAGCCCCCTCTGGCATCATGTCTAGCGCCTTTTTCACTATGTGGTCAATAAAAACATTGAACAACACAGGAGCAATGACGCACCCCTGTCGCACACCAGACGACACGGGGAATTCGTGCCCGATTTTCCCAGCCAGCCGCACGGCAGCTGCGGTGTTGGTGTGAAGATCCTCCAACAGATCAATAATGTGCGGATGAACACTATATAATCTAAGGACTCTCCACAGTGCCGCACGGTTTATGCAATCGTAAGTTTTAGAATAGTCGACAAATGCCACAGCCATGCATTGTTTGTACTCGGCATGTGCCGCGCTCAGCGAGCGCAAAGTAAAAATCGCATCAACAGTGCCTCTGCTTTTTCTGAAACCACACTGAGCCTCATGCAACTGACCATCAACCTGCGTGGAGACGCGGTGCAGAAGTATGGCAGCGTACACTTTCCCGGCAATAGAGAGAAGGCTTATACCGCGGTAGTTACCAGGGGAGTCACGCGGACCCTTCCCCTTATATAACGGTGTGATAATAGCAGTTTTCCATTCCCTCGGGGCTCTCCCCGACCGCCATACGGCGATGATGACCCGGTGGAGCCATGCGATGGCAGGTGGGCACCGCAACAGCATGGCGTCCAGCTGGTCACCGCCCGGAGCGGCGGCCGAGCGCAACGCTCGCACACACGCATCCGTCTCAGCCAGGTCAGGGGGGCGCCCGTGCGCCTCGTCCACCTCTGTGGCGCGTGTGAGCTCAAACACCGCTACATCGTTCTCCAGCTGGTTCAGGGTCTCGTCGCTGAGCTTGGTCTCCCCGCCATATAGCTTGTCGAATGACTCTGTCATGGCCTTCAGCACCCCGTCTGGACCGCTGTGCAGCGCGCCCGAGACGTCCCGCATGGCAGGTGAGATCTGATGGCTGCGGCTGCGGCCCGCCAGCCTGTCGCATGCGCGCGCAAACTGGCGCAGATTCTTCTTGCGTAGCATGTCTTGCGCCTCCGCCACCTGCTGGCCGATCCACCTCTCCCTGTCTCTCTGCACAGCTGCGTCGGCCGCGCGGTTGGCGCGGTTGCGCTCTCGTTTGGCAGCAGCAGACTTGCTCCTGAGCCATGCCGAGTGCGCGCGCTGCCGGGCGTCCATGAGCCGGAGAGTGCGCTGCGACAGAGTGAACTGCAAGCCGCGCCGCCGGCGGCTGCCGCGTGGAGCGAGGTGGTTGGTGGCCACCTCGTGAATGGCAGCAGCCATCGCGTCGTACTCCGCCTGGGCATCAGCGCCCTCGGGCGGCACGGCCTCCAGCAGCCCAAAGCGATCGGACAGTTGGAGGTTGAACTCACGACGGACAGCCAGGCGCCGCAGTTGTGAAGAGTCCCATTCGCGCCGCTGAGAACCTAAAGGTTACTTTAAGTTTACTGCTTCTTCACAGGGATTGGGCGACGGCCATTTGGGGAGAGCTGGACCACCGACACCTGGTTGGTCGTGAGCGTACCTGGGGGAGGAAGAGAATTGGTGGATTTTGTGGGTTTTAATCAGGGGTTTGATGGTCGCTGTTACTCAGGGGCTTGGTCCACATCTGCACGGTGTTGGCGGTGCCCGTTTGGGAGAGCTGGACCACCGACATCTGGTTGGTGGTGAGCGTACCTGGGGGCGGGGGGGGGAAGGGGAGTTGGGGTAGGGTTGACTGCGAGTTACGTTGGGCTTCTTTAGGTGTACTTCTTCTATACAGGGTTTGGGCGATGCTCATTGGGGGCAGCTGGACCACCGACACCTGGTTATGGTCGTGAGCGTTCCAAGGGGGGAGGGGGGGGGATCCAGGGGTCAGGGTTAACTGCTGTCCAGGGTAACCCACTTTGTGACGTGGTGTGGGCGTGTCCATTTGGGACCACGGGCATGTGGTTGCTACAGTTGCACAAAGGCACGCACACCATGCGCCACCACACGCATGCACCGGTCTTGGCAGAGCAGACGACGGTCGTGCGGCCGACACGCACACACACACACACACACACACACACTGTGTGTGTATGCCACACACACACCATCACACTATCACACAGACGCATCGGTCTTGTCAGAGCAGAAGCCGGTCGTGCAGCAGACACACACACACACACACCATCAAAACACAACACACGCACCGGTCTTGTCAGAGCAGGTGACGGTTGTGCAGCCGAGCGTCTCGACGCTGGGGAGCTTGCACACACACACACACACCATCACACCGCCACACACACGCACCGGTCTTGTCAGAGCAGATGACAGTCGTGCAGCCGAGCGTCTCGACGCTGGGGAGCTTGCGCACGATGGCGTTCTCCTTGGCCATCTGGCGCGTGCCTGTGGAGTGCAAGTGTGTGAGTGTGTGTGGGGGGGTGAATGTGTGGTCGATTTTACAGTCTTGTTGGACGCCTTTAATGGCGTATTAGACTTGTGCTTGCGCACTCAATCCCTGAGGCAGGCAGATACTATCACCCGCACTAGTCCACTGAGTGGATACGCATTGACTGTGTCCATCCCACTAGCTCTAGTACATCTGGTCGCGCCATGCGTCTCAGTTCGGGCAGCCAGCCTGGCCACCCTCCTCCTCCTCCGTTCATCATGTGGCGCACGCCCGACATGCCGCCAGCCTCCATGCATGGCGCTTGCGCTGCGAGGGCGCTTGCTGCCAGTGCACCTCCGTCGTCATGTGTCTCATGCAAGTAAGATTCGCCCTGCATGGAGAGACCCTCCATGCAGGTCACTGAAGTGCCCCGCGATTCGTGCCATAGCTGCAGTCCGTAGGCCGAAGCCGTCGCCGCAGCCGATGTAAGTAGCCGTGGCCGATGCAGATGCAGATGCCCTGAGGGCGGACGTGTAGCCTATGCGATGTGAGTGCAGATGCAGGATGTCCCTAGCCGTAGCCGAAGCCTTAGCCGATGTCAATCAATAGCCGATGCCCATAGCCGGTGCCCTGGCTGTAGCGTAGCTGCAGCCTCTGCCCGGTGCCGGTGCCCGTGGCTGCATGGGGGTACCGACGATGGCGGCGCCGACTCCTGCCAGCAGCCCGCCCTCCGTCCCCGCATGCCTCGCAGTTGCCTGCCGTATGACGCCGTGCCTCAAACAGCCACTAGCGCTCTGGATCAGGGCAAATCGGCGACATAGCCGATTTTCCAAAACCCAGAGTCGCTCACGCTGCAGCAGCACCCTGTCAGCCCAGTTGGTCCGCCATTGGCGGCGTCGGGGCGGGAGCCCCCGACGATTTTGACACCACTTGAAGTTTTAGTGTGTGTGTGTGTGTGAGTGAATGTGTGTGTGCGGGAGCTTGCGCAAGATGGCGTTCTCCTTGGCCATCTGGCGCGTGCCTGCGGCGTGTAAGTGTGTGTGTGTGTGTGCCAGTGGTGCAGAAAGGCGTGACGCGGGTACGTGCGTCGCGCGGGAGGGTTGTTTGGCAGGACCCCCGCGTCACGCCGGGGCACGGGGCGCGACGTGTTTTTGCGTGCTACCTGTGAAATCGCGTCGCAAGATCGACCCCTATCGCTCCAAAGCGACCCTGCGGAACTCGTTCCGCGTCACAAGACCGCCGCCACGCCAACAACTGGGTGCATCACTGACGCAAACACACGCAGCTACCACTCACCCAGCGCGAGGCAGGAGGGGACGGCGGGCAGGCACACACACACACACACACAAACACACACACACACGCAGCCACCACTCACCCAGCGCGAGGCAGGTGGTGATGACGGCGGGCAGACACACACACACACACACACACACACACACACACACGCACACACAGCTACCACTCACCCAGTGTGAGGCAGGTGGTGATGACGGCGGGCAGGCACACACATGCGCACACACACACACACGCACACACACACACACACACGCACACACACACACACGCGCGCACACTCACACATAAACACACACACGCAGCTACCACTCACCCAGCGCAAGGCAGGTGGTGATGACGGCTGGCAGGCCCTCGGGAATCGCGGCGACGGCGAGCGCGACAGCAATCTGGGGGGGAGGAGGGGGGAAGGAGGTTAAGTTGAGGAGGGGGAGGGGCAGCTCACATGCAGCCGGTACACATGCACGCGCAAACACACACACATGCACACACACACACACACACCTTGAGGTAGTACACAGCCTTGGAGACGTTGACGACAATGGTGCGCGGATCCGGGAAGACCGTTCCCGGGAAGTTGCTCCACGAGAGGTACTGCTTGTAGTTGATGAGCCACACGACGACGCAGATCCAGAAGATGACCTGGCGGGTGGTTGTTGTTGGTTGTGCGGTCGGTTGTTGGCTGGTTGTGAGTTAGCATCTCCCCAAACTCGTTCAGCCTCTTTTTGGCCCGTGTCTCACCCCCCTCCCCTCACCACCACCGCCCCAAACACACGCATGCACACATGATGACAGCGGGCAGGCACACACACACACACTCACATACAAACACGCACACACACACACACACACTCACCCTCACATGCGCACGCACGCTCACGATCACGCACAAACACACACACACAAGCACACACGCTCACACACACACACACACACGCACGAACAGACCTGCGCGAGTCTCTCCCCAAATTCATTCAGATTCTTCTTGAGCAGCGTCTCGCCCTCCTCCCCTCACACACACATCCTCACCCCCGCACGCGCACGCGCACGCACTAACACGCGCACGCACACGTGCACGCACACACACGCACTCATATGCAAAACACACACACACACACACACACTCACCCTCACATGCGCACGCACGCTCACGATCACGCACAAACACACACACACACACACACCTGCGTGAGCATCTCCCCAAACTCATTCAGATTCTTCTTGAGCAGCGTCTCGCCCTCCTCCCCTCACACACACACACACACACCCTCA
>VFSX01000314.1:102500-110000 GCA_016618255.1 Chlamydomonas sp. UWO 241 | reverse complement strand
CTCACGCCACGTGCAGCGCACCATGGGAGCTGTGTACTTCTCACCACGGCCTAGGGTCACCATAGCCTCTGGAATGCTGACGGCCTGCCCTGTCAACTGTCTGTCAACTCTCAACTGCTCACCTTGTCGCCCACGTGCAGCTCCACGACGTCGCCCGGCACGAGCTCGCGCGAGGGCAGGTCGGAGATCTGGGGTGGGAGAGAGAGGGCGGGCGGGGACGCGGGATGGGCGTGAGCGTGGATGTGCGTGTGTGTGTGTATGCGTGCACGCGTGTGAGTGAATGCGTGTGTGTGGAAGGGGGTCGCATGGCACCCCGCGCATGCATGCAAATGTGCTCGCATGCATGCGCGCGCCACCCGCGCTGCGATGCCCGCTGCAGGTCCCGTGCTCACCATCTTGCCGCCCCTGATGACGCGCGCCGTCTCTCCCTGCAGCTCCTTGAGCGCATCCAGCGCTGCCTCTGCATTGGACTCCTGCCACACGCCGACTGTGGCGTTGAGCACCAGAATGAGCAGGATCACAAACGGCTCGATGTACGCCCGCAGGCCCTCCTCCTCGCTGTCCTCGAAGTAGGCGAGCACGAACGACACAACGGCGGAGAGCAGAAGGATCTGAAGCACGAAGACACGCAGTCATGGTACATATGTAAGCGCATGGATGTGCGTGCCAACGTGCGACCACGTTCTTCGTGGGCCTGCAGACCCTGCGCCCAGTCCCATGGGCCTCGCATATGTGTCATGGCACCTCCATCGGGGCCATCGACACACTGCCAAACCAGTTATTTGATCTGGGGTCATGAGCATCTTGGGTTGGGATGTCTCTTCCCACGCGCCCGCGGCACCCCCGCTTCACCCCATGTTACCTTGACCAGTGTATCGTCAAACTGCTGGAGGATGAGCTTCCAGAACGGAGTTGGAGCCTCTTTTTCGAGCTCGTTGAGCCCATATTTCTGTCTCCTTGTTTCCACCTCCTCATTTGACAGTCCCTCGCTGAGCACCACGCCCAGGTCGGCCTGAACCTCCGCGGGAGTCTTAGTCCACGCGGGGTAAGGCGCCTCCTTGCCCCCAGGCATTGCACGCAAGCAGCTTGATTGAGAGCTAGGCTCTACTTCTGGAGGCGCTTCTCGGCGCTACTCCTCCCAGTGCCGCACACGCACGTGCAGTTAAAGTGGAGGAGGCAGGCAGCAACGAAGCATAATTAGCGATTTTGCATGCACCCCACACCTACTGTTGCCATGCACAATTTCGAGTGCGCATTCAGTCGCACCGCAAACCGGCGCGCTGTAGAGTGCAACAACATGCCAGTACCATACGCGGTTCCCGCGGGTGAGCAGGGACGGAGGGAGGTGCAGGCTGGAGGACACGGACGCCAGTCTGCTCCCCCAGCGTGCGTCTGCCAACGATCTGGCCCATAGCTGACCCCACGCTGCTTTGGCAACCCGCAGTTGAGGACGCTGGTGACGGGTGGGGCCCGAGCGCGGTGCCAGAGCACCTCAAGGACGTGCCTTTCGCGCCGTTCTCAAAGGGAGACAAGATCGGCCGCGCCGCTGATTGGACGGCGTCCGCGTACCAGAAGTACCCAGGTAGGATAGCACGGCGCAGGGAGGGAGAGCACGGTGGCGCCAGTGCAGCTCGATCTCGTGGCGGCTGCGCGCGTCGTTCAGAGCCCATGCCCACGCTCTCCCCCCCCCCGCTCTCAGGACGTGGATACAACCAGAACCAGGGACCGACCGTTGCCGTGTTCAACTTCTTCGCCAACGATGAGGTGGGGCTTGGGGCGGCCAGAGGGGGGGGGACTGGCAGGTGTGGCAGCTGAGCACTGGTAGGTGGAGCTTGGGTCGGCAGCAGCGGCACACATGGGCACACAACGGCTCTGTGCTGCACGCACCCCTGATGTTGCTGGGCTGCAGCACCCACCGCGGGTGCATGCAACGCCATGCAAGGCATGCGCGCAAACGACGCCATGCAGCCAGCATGCGTGCCAGTGGCGTCAAGCAGCGTTCATGCGCGGCTGTCCCACCCTGACACACACACACGCGCGCATGCTTGCATGCACGCAGGAGGAGTCGTTCCATCTGGTGGACAACCGCCCAACCAAGCCGACAAACCGCTTCGGAGGGCGCCGCTTCCAGGTCGGTTTGTTTCTGCACCAGCTTGACATTAAGCTGTCACCCGAGTCGGTGAAGAGAGACGGCATAGGCGGGCATTTGCTCGCCCGATACATGCATTCAGTTCAATTCGCCATGCGCGCCCCGAGCGTGCGGCCCGTGGGGGTGCTGCATCGTTACGAGGCAGTGTGCTTGCGCCTCAGGGCACCGATGGAAGGCCTCAAACGCAGCTGTGTGCAAACACACAAGCACATCCACACACAATCCACAAGCACGCACGCACATCCACACACTCACACCCACACGCTGTCGCTCGTCCTCGTCCACAGGGCGGTCGCTTTGGCGCTGGCGGGCGCGGCGGGCGCGATGGACGCGGTGGGCGCGATGGAGACCGCGACGGCGGGCGTGGCGGGCCGGGCGGGCGGATGCAGAAGCGGCCGCAGTGGCAGAACAACTGGAACCGCGGGCAGGAGAGGCAGACCAACTACGTCGCGTCGGTCGAGGTGCGGACCCTGGACTGGCGAGCTCACGCGGCTCGATACACACACGCATGCGCATGCACGCACACACACATGTGTGTGCTTACGCGCACATGCATAGCCCTGGGCTGGCGAGCTCACACGGCTGAAACACGCACACACACGCACGCACACGCCCATGCACACGCCCATGCACACACCAATGCACACACACACACACACACACATCCATGTACACAACACCCATGCACACACACACAACACACCCATGCACACACTCATGCACACACACACACACACATCCATGTACACAACACCCATGCACATACACACACACACACGCACGCCCAGGTGCGGCCCGACTGGGAGCTGGTGGAGCAGATCCCCATGGCGTCCCTGGGCAAGCTCAGCATGGCCGTCGTGCCCGAGGGGTCGGACGTCGTGCGCTGCGGGCAGCTCGAGTACTACGACAAGATCTACGACCGGTTGGCGATCAAGGCCGAGACGCGCGTGCAGAAAACGACGCGCGCGTTCCGCAACGTGACGGCGTCAGAGGACCCCGTGATCCGGAAGCTTGCCGACACCAAGGCCGCCCAGATCTTCACGACCGACTCAGTCGTCACCACGCTCATGTGCGTGCGGTCGTCAGTGTACGGCTGGGACATCACCGCGACAAAGCGCAACGGGCAGCTCTTCCTCGACAAGCGCGACGGCTCGAGCCTCAACCTGCTCACCGTCAACGAGACGGCGCCAGACCCGAACGAGGAGAAGGTGAGGCGGGCTCAGTTACAGTAAAACTTTTCCAGCACGTCTTCTAGTTTTAGTACTAGGCGGGGGGGGGGGGGGCAGAAAACACAGGAAATGGAACACAGGATGGAATCCCATCTCCTTGCTGTAAATGTTCCAAAACCGTCAGTTTTTTTGAATTTGGACACCTGGGGGCCGAGATAAGAGGGCTCAAAGTTGGGGGGGGGGGGTCCAGAGCTTTCTACTGCGGGTTCAGAGCTTTCTTTCCAGTGGGCCGCTTTGGACGGAAAGACCACCATTGGAACCGCCTAGTAAGAGGAGCACAAATCCACTCTAAGAAGTGACCCTGTGTTCTAGCGCCGGGGTTCACACCCCCTCAACGCCCCAACTCCCCCGCGTGCACCTAGTGCCCACCTAGGGATTTGAGCAACCTTCATGGAATGAGATGGCACCGATGCCATCTGAATCTCCTTGGAGATCACAGCAAAACACCTCAAGAGAGCCAACCCTGAATCTGCCTGGAAAGTGTGAACCGGAGTGTCCACTCCTTGGTGGCGGCCGTCGAAGCCATCGTACGGCTGCATTGGGGGGGTATTTTCGGCTACCTTTTGGCGACTTAGACATTGCAATGGACAGCCCTCACTGTAAGGAAGCCTTGCGCATTGGTCCCGGCTCCATGCATGGCGTATTTTGTGAGGGGGGGGGGGGGGTAGGATGGGTCCAAATTATTTATATCGTGTGTTCCAGAATTTTTTTCCCCCCCCCCCCCCCCGTGGTACTAGGAGGAAATCACTGACCCCAACCGGCCATCCCCACCCAACCTGTGACCAAAATGTGGCCACACCCAAAATTCCAAAGTCGACAAAACAACCCCATCGCGCGTGCAGAATGACTTCTCGACACGTAATATAGACATGCGTGTCGAGATCGTGTGCTGGGATACGTCGTGGGGCCGTCACGGGCCTCGCGGCGCGCCATGCAACAGTCGCACCCAACCCCCTGCCGCGCCGCTGCGGGGAGGCAGCCCCCCGCGACGCCCCCTACCGATTGGTACCACCCGTGGCATGAGCTTGACGAGGCGCTGGGTCCCGTGCCGTGCCGCGTTGCCGCGGTCGCTGTGCTGGGCGACACCAAACTTTCGGCATGTTTTGCGGCGTCGCCTCTGGACCAAATCCACTTTTGACGCGTGCTTTTTAGTTGCCGCCAATCTCATTTAGACGCATGCGTTGTGGGTGACCGTGGCTTGGAGAGACAGTGAAATGCGGAACGAAATCGTTTGGCGTCAAACGTTAACGTCACGGTTGCGTTTGACGCCAAACGGTTTCGTTCCGCATTTCACCGTCTCTCCAAGCCACGGCCACCCACGACGCATGCGTCTAAATGAGATTGGCGGCAACTAAAAAGCACGCGTCGGAAGTGGATTTGGTCAACCAGGGAAGCCACAAGAAATTCCTAAAGTTTGGTGTCGCCCGTTTTGGCCACTTTGCCCCCTGGGGTGGGCCCAGGTTGGGTGGGGATGGCCAACCCTAAACCCCATACCTAAACCCAATCCTAAGTCCCAACCCCAACCCTAAACCCTGAAACGCACCCAACCGTTAACCCCGACACCCGAAACCCCCGTAGGACGGCATTACCGGTATCACGCCGCTCGAGGCGACCAGACCTTCAGCCACCCTCTACTAAACACCACTGTCTTATTACGAAACCGCAACCCCTGAAAACACACCCAGCCCTAAACCTCGAAACCTCAACCCCCCCGCAGGACGGCATCAACGGCATCACGCCGCTGTCGCTCGAGGCGACGGCCGTCAACCAGACCTTCAGCCACCCTCTACTAAACACTCACCTCAACCACTTGACCCCAAACCCTGAAACACACCCAGCCCTAAACTCCAAAACCCCAACCCCCCGCAGGACGGCATCAACGGCATCACGCCGCTGTCGCTCGAGGCGACGGCCGTCAACCAGAATTTCAGCCAGCAGGTGCTCCTGCGCGGCGGCGAGGTCCGCAAGTTCGAGCAGCCCAACCCGTTTGCCGACGGCAGCGAGCTCGCGTCGTGCGCGTACCGCTACCGCAAGTGGTGCCTCAATGAGGACGCGGGCGTCGACATCATCGTGCGCTGCGAGCTAGACGCTGTGGTGAAGCTCAAGGACGAGGACCACCTGATGTCGGTCAAGGCGCTCAACGAGACGGACCTACGCACGCAGGTGCGTGCGAGTCGGGGGGGGGGGGGGGGGGGGGAGGGGGGCGGATGACAGATGAGAACAGCGTTTATTAGTGCTACACAGCAGCAGCAGCAACAGTATCAGCAGGTGCAGCAGCAGGCGCGCGCTGTGCGCCCATCCCGCCGCTGCGTCACAGCACCTGCCCTTGGGAGTGGGCATCCATGAGCACACACACTCACGCACACACACATACACACACACGCACGCACACTCGCACACGCACACACACTCACGCACACACACGGTCTAATGCGCCATCAAAGGCGTCCGACGGACTGTAAAATCGACCACACGCACGTGCGCACACTCTCACACACGCACGCGCGCACACACGCACCCTCTGCAGGACTGGCGCAAGAAGATCGAGACGCAGCGCGGCGCCGTGCTTGCGTTCGAGACCAAGAACAACAAGAACAAGGTCGCAAAGTGGACGGCCGCCGCTCTGCTCGCGGGAGCAGACATGCTCAAGCTTGGCTACTGCTCGCGCCTCGCACCGCGCGATAACCACACGCACGTCATCCTCGGCACCCAGGTGGGATAGGAAGATATACGACATCTAGGTTGACACAGTGCCCTACCACATTCACCACGCCTGAGGTGGCGCCTCAGGCGTCTTATTCACTTGCGCGGATCAGGCGGCGCCTCAGGCGCTCCGACCGCCTCAGGCACTTGAGGCGCCGCCTCAGGCGCCGCTTGAGGCACACCCACGATTGCATCAGGCGTCGCCTGAAGCCCTATCCAAATCGCCACAGGCGCCACACCGACCGCCTCAGGCGCCCACCACCGCCTGAGGCGCACCCCGGACCGGTTTCCTGAGGCCTCAGACATTATGACCGCATTCACTTGCGTGGATCAGATTTTGAGATTTTGGTAGGGGTAGCGGAGAGGAGGTGTGTGGAGGGGTCGGGTGGTGGCTGGGTGTTGAGTGATGTTGTCGGGGCTGAGGATGACGAGTGACGGTACACAATCATAAGATGATGATGATGGCGCCGTCCTCGTTGTCGACGAGGCCGACATGCACGTGCACACACGCACGCATGCACACACACACACACACGCCAACACACACACACACGCTTACACACGCACACGTGCATACGCCAGGTCTGCAAGCCCAGGGAGTTTGCCGCGCAGATCAACCTCGAGATGGGCCACTGCTGGGGCGTCGCACACGCACACACGCCAACACACACGCTTACACACACACACACACACATACGCCAGGTTTGCAAGCCCAGGGAGTTTGCCGCGCAGATCAACCTCGAGATGGGCCACTGCTGGGGCGTCGCACACGCACACACGCCAACACACACGCTTACACACACACACACACACATACGCCAGGTTTGCAAGCCCAGGGAGTTTGCCGCGCAGATCAACCTCGAGATGGGCCACTGCTGGGGCGTCGTGCGCGCGCTCGTCGACATGCTTATGGCGCAGGACGACGGGAGCTACCTGCTAGTCAAGGACCCCAACAAGGACATGCTGCGCTGCTACCGCGTGCCGGCAGACGCGTTCACCACGGTCAAGGGGCCAGACTACGCGGACGAGACCGCAGGAGACGCATGAGCGTGCGAGCACGAGCCGTGCACACGGCCACGCACGCACGCGTGCCGAGAGCAGGGAGGGGGCTTCGTGATCTGCGGGCGCTCCGGACCACCGGGCATAGCCGGCGGCACGGGCTCGCGCACCGCATGATTTTGTACATGTCGCCCCACGCGCGGCGCGGCTGTGCTGCGCTGTGCACGGATGAGGCTCTGCGGGCGCGCGCGCGCTCGCTCAGCCATGCAGGGCGTCCAGGCGCACGCGCCAATCACACGAGGGATCCAGCGGCGGGGGTGGGAGGAGTTTAGATTTAGCCACAGAGTCCCCCGTGCGCGAGCACCGCACGCATTCGTGTAATGTGGCGGTGATGTTGCCTATCTTGTAGTTACAGCCGAG
>VFSX01000314.1:37500-97500 GCA_016618255.1 Chlamydomonas sp. UWO 241 | reverse complement strand
CGGGCAACAGGCGGCCGAGGCGCGGGTGGTGCAGGCTGATGCCAGCACAGTGGTAGATGGTGGAAGGCCTAGGGCCGAGGCTCGCGCAGAAGAGGCGTGGGTCGAGGCCGAGCGACGGGGCGGGGCAGACGCACGCGCTGCGATGGACGCGGCCATGGCAGAGCCGCAGGCGCAGGCGCAGGCGCAGGCGCAGGCGCAGGCGCAGGCGCAGGCGCAGGTGCAGGTGCAGGCAAAGTCGCAGGCGGCTGCGGCTGCGCGGGAAGACGCAGCAGCAAAGATGCTGGCAGCGGCTGAGGCCAAGGCGCGCGCGAGCGCCGCGCAGGCGGCCGCGCGCGCCAGGGTGGAGGCAGTGGCCAGGGCGCAGGTGGACGCCAGGGCTGCCGCAGCCGCCGCCAAGGCCAGGGCTGAGGAGGGCGCGTGGCAAGCGGGTGATGCGGCTGTGGCTGCGGCTGCGGCCGCTGCTGCGGCTGCCGACAGTGCGTGTGCGGGTGCGGGTGCAGCAGACGATGCAGCGCCGTCGGTGGCGCCATCGGCAGTGCGGTTAGCGGGCGCTGGTCCCACAGACAGACAGGCGGGGGCGGCGACACGCGAGGAGGAGCGCGTGGCGGCGGCGCGGCATCGTGGCGATGACGCCGCCGAGGCCGAGGCCGAGTTCCGGATGACCGCGGCGACGGCGCGCGCCGAGGCCGCCGACGCCGCCGCAGCCGATGCCCACCCCGCAGCAGCGCTGCCGCCAGGCAGCGACCCAGACCCGGACGCGCCGGATGGTGACGGAGAGCAGCGGATGGACTCGGACCCGGAGCCGCGCGCCACGCCGCCGGGGCGGGCCTCTGTTGCGTTTGCGGTGGACCCGCCCCAGCACGCCGGCGCCGCGCCGCTTCCGCGCTCCGCGAGCGCCGTGTCGCTCTCTCGCGGCGTGTACCGGCCGCCGAGCAGGGCGGGCTCGCCGAGCAGTGCACACTCTGTTGCGGGCTCGTCGATCGCCGCGCGCCTCGGCGGGGCGGGCGGGGCCGGGAGCCAGATGTCGAGCTGGGGCGGCAGCCCCGCGGGTGGCTCGTCCCCGCGCACGCTGAGCAGTGGGCACATGGCGTACGAGCGCGCCGCGGCTGCGCTGGGGGAGGAGGAGCAGGAGCAGGCGGCATTGAGCGGGGCATGGCCGGGTGAACCCCCGGACGGATCCCCGCGCTCGCCGCCGCCGCCTGCGCCGAGCCCCTTTTTCGACGTGCAAGCCGCACAGGCGCCACCGCCACAGCAGGCGCCACCGCCGTCGCCCTACGCGGCAGAGTCGCAGGTGCGGTATGGGCCGCGCGCGTGCCCACGTGCGCGCATGCTGGGCCTGTGAAATTTCACGATTCGGTGCGTCTTTCATGTGCTTGGATGTGGAGGTGCCGCCGCCGCCACGTGAACATGCACGCTCATGTGCACGTGCGTGCGTGCTGGGCTTGTGAACCGATGCCTCTTTCGTGTGTTCGGATACGAAGCAGTGCTTCCGGGCCGACTTGGATCCACAAGTCAGTGGTGGGTGATAGAGTGGGGGGGGGCAAGGGCAGGGAGGGAGGCTTCCTCGCATCACGTATGCTCTGCGGTGTGGCATAGCACCAATCATGACTGACGCAGACACACACACACGCACACACACGCACGCGCGCGCGTGCGCGCAGGTGGGGCGGCAGATGGCTGACGAGCTCAGGGTGCTGCTGCTGCGCGATGCGGCACGCACGATGCTCAGCGCCAGCGCCAGCGCGGGCCAGCCAGCGCCCGCGCCTGCGGCACGGCTCGCGACGCAGTACACAACGCAGGACCAGGTCAGGATGCTGCGGGACGAGGCGCGCGCGATGCTTGCCAGCGCGCCGATGGACCGGTCGTGCGCCGCCAGTGCGGCCGCGCCCAGCGGGCACGCTGCTGCTGCTGACGCGCGTGCGGCGCAGGTGGTGGCCCTGCGCGACGCGGCGCGCGCGATGCTCGCCAACGGTGCCATGCTCAGGTACGCGGACCCGCCCAGCGGCGCGACGGAGGGGCGGTACGCTGCTGCGGTCGCGCCGCAGCTGCCGCAGCCGGTGCCGGCGCCGCAGCCCCTGACCGCTGTGATGCTCATGCGCGAGGTCATGGTGCTACGGCAGCAGGTGGCGGCGTCCCGTGGCGGGTCAGACTCCGACGCGGGCGACGCCCCGCTGGTGTCGTCGCGCGCACAAAGCGCGGGCTTGGGCGTCGCCGGGCTGTCGTCCCCCCAGGTGCCGCGCGAGTCTCTGGCCGGCTGGCTGTCTTCCCAGGGCGCGGTCGCAGCTGCGCAGCAGTCGACGGCAACCGAGTATACGCCAGCGACTGGGCCGGTGATGCGCAGGAGCCAGAACGGGGGGGTGCGCCCGTGGCAGCCGGGCGACATCTGATCTGACTCAGGCACAGGCACAGGGTGG
Source organism: Chlamydomonas sp. UWO 241 (assembly GCA_016618255.1). Classification (NCBI taxonomy): domain Eukaryota; kingdom Viridiplantae; phylum Chlorophyta; class Chlorophyceae; order Chlamydomonadales; family Chlamydomonadaceae; genus Chlamydomonas; species Chlamydomonas priscui. The sequence continues at coordinate 95,086 of VFSX01000314.1, read as the reverse complement.
TCCTCTCCCAAGGAGTGGGGCCTCGTCGCTTAAGACCCCATGCCCCGTCCTGTGACGTGTGTCGCGCTGGCTGCCGTGGCGACACACTAGGATATCGTTGTATGGGTTTCATGTAGGCTCCACTGTAGGCCCCCCCTGCAGGGCTCCGAGGCGCGCTGGATTAGGGAACTCGCAAGGGCCTGCGCCAGGCCACTGGACACGGGGTTGCAGACGTGAGGGGCGGGGGGGGGGAGAGATCCCCGCATGTCGATGGATCCATTGGCGATTGCGGCGGGCGGCATCGTCGCAGCTGTGTTTCAACAGGCTCGGGACGTCGTGCACCGACCACCGCCCCCAATAAATTGCCACCAGGTGGCAACATTTCCTCCTTTCAGGCCACATCTTGGCTGTGCCCATGGGGGGGCATTAGCCCAAGATGCAGCCGAATTGCTAAGGGCTTGTGAATCCCGGATGTGCCGCCCCGGGGATACGCGGCTGGCACACTTCAAATCTGTGCCCAGGGGAGTCCCACCCGCGCCCCGACGTGCTAGAGGCCCCACCACCAGCATCTAGCCACCTGTCTTAAGTGCTCGAGCGTTGTACGCTGAGCAAAGTCGAATACGCTGCCTCTTGGGTGCGCCACACACGCCTGTAAAAGAAACACCATGTATGCATCATCCAGGCCAACAACTGCAGCAGCCACGAAGGCGAGAGCTTCACCCACTCCCAAAGGGGGGCACGCATGCCCGCTGGGCGCATGCGTATGCACAGAAGAGGTCAGTGCACACGTGCGAGGAGCTCCACCACGCAGCGGAGCCGGTTCGATGAAGGGAGAGGAAGAACACCGCTTTTGTAGACACCCTCCTGTTCCCACTCCCCCCCCTCGTCGTCAATCATTGACTGTCCCTGCGCGCGCACGCACCCCACTCGGCCCGGTGTACAGTAAGTAGTACACAACACTACAAAGTCCTGCCTACTGGACGCGACCCCCACTCCTGCGCTACGGCTACGCGTGCGTGCGAGCAGAGCAGCTGCGCTAGCTGCTCCGCCAACGACCACGACACTTGTCTAGCATGTGCACCGCCTCCGTTGTACACCAGGCAGAGCCCCCCCCCTCCCCCCCCTCCCCCTACTGTGCGCCCCCTTCTTCGCCGCCCCCCCCAGGCAGCTCCCCGTCCTCCTCGGGCAGCTCCCCCTCCTCGGTGTCGTCGTCGTCGTCGATCGTGATGACATCACCGCCTGTTTCCGCCTGCGCACCGCCGCCCCCCTCAGCGCCACCGCCAGCATCGCGCCCGGAAGTGCCAACGGCAACCGTACCGCTGTCGCCGAGCTCGCCCTCCAGGCCCTGCACGCGTGCGTGTGCGTGCGCGCACATGTTCAGTGTTGTGTCGTGTCTAGGTGTGCGCTGTGTAGTGCGTGTTGTGTTGCGAGTGCGTAGATGGATGGGTTGGGAAGGAAGGCTGCGCACGCTGCGCCTGCCTGCAAGCACAGCCCCCCGTCCTCCCCCCTCTGGGGACGGAGTTTTGAAGGAAGGCTGCGCGCGCTGCGTCTGCAAGCACAACCTCCCGCCTCCCTCCCCCCCTCTGGGGCGCACGGGCACATGTGTGACACTGCTGCTCTTGCTGGTGCTGCTCTACTGGTAGGCTGGCGCGCTGCGTGGCCTTGCGGGCTCTCCTTAGCAGAGCCCCCTAGACGTGCCTAGTCTAGGCCTTAAAACGCACGCCCCCGGGGTCCTCCGGGTGCACACATGTAACATGTGTGAAATCTGCTGCTGCTCTTACCTGCAGGTAGCTCGACATGAAGTGGCGCGGCGGCGGGAACGTCGACGCGGGCGGCGCGGGGCGGCCGAGCCGGCCGCGCGCGCCGCCGCGGGGGCCCCGCCCGCGGGGCGGCCGCCCCGGGGCTGCGCGCGCGTGCGCGCGCTCTCCCCCCCCACCCCCTCCAGCGTCAGTGTTGTCAGACTCGCTGTCACCGCCACCAGAGCCGCTGTCTGCTCCGCTGCGCCGCCGCGGGCGGTCGTCGCCGCTGCCGCCGCCGAGGTCAAACTGCTGCTGCTGCTGGTCGCGTGCGTGGTCGCGCGCGTTGGCGGCGTCAGACAAGTACGCGTGCGCGGCGACGCGCAGGGACGGCGCCTGTGCGGGGCAGCAACGGCGGGGGGCGGCAGCAGTGAGGCGGGGCGATATCAGTGAGGCGGGGGGGACTCTTCAGTCAAGCGCGCGATCGCATGCGTGCACGTCCACCCGCCCCCCCAAACTAGACGCAGCAGTGCAGCTGGCAGTGCAGCCCCTCCCCCCCCGCATGACTCAAAGCGACCCCTTGATAAGCGTGCAGCTGGGACTGCGGGCTGGCGCGAGCCCTAGCTAGGAGTTCCTAAAACCACGACTCGGGGACCTTCACAGGCACCTGTGAGCGTACGCGTAAACACTGAGAAACCGTGAAGCGCACTACGAGGTGACTAGGAGGGCCACCCTGGGGCATGGGATCCTGAGCTACGGTTCCTGAGCTTACGACCAGAGGGGGGGGGGCAAGGCACACAGCCAGGCAGCAGGGACCAGCTGGAATGTAGCCGAGTGGGATAGGTTGCCCCTTGCTATGATCTGCCCCACGTCTTCCTACGAGTTTGGCCCCGCTGCCCCCCCCCACCTGTGAAAGCAGCAGCTGCGCGGCAGCTGTCGCCGCGGATGCCTTTGCCAACTTCTTCGACTTCTCCCACAAGCCGGTCGCACGGATGGCGCCACCGAGGATGGTGAGCTCGCCTTGGTAGCGGGGGGCGAGGCTGGAGCGAGGGTGGGGTGGGGAGATGAGGGTGAGAGAAGCGGGTGCGGCCTTCCCGGGGTGGGTGAGCCCTTGCCTTTGGTGCAGCAGCCTGGGAGGTCGGGGGCTTACAGGGTGGCAGCAGGGGGGGGGGCAGCGTGCGTGTGTGTTGCAACAGGGGGGCGGCAAGGTGGCAGATCCCAGCTCAGGTGGCAGGGCGGCATCAGGGTGGCAGGGCGGCATACGGGTGGCAGCTCCCTTCCCCCCCCCCCCACAGCTCGCATGCGCGCCATGCGGCGTGTGCGCACCACCCCTCCCGCCTCTGGTGTGTGCTAGCATCTGTGTAAGTTGGGGTCACGCCTCTCCATCGTGTGTGCGTGCATGTATTGCCTGCTTTATATAGACGCACCTGTGCATGTCTGTGCGCACGTCGCATCGCACGTTGTCCGGCTTAAACTCCGCCACGAGCGCCGCCATCGCGTCGTCGCCGCACTTGGACGGGCCCGGTGTGCGCGCTGTAATGTCGGCGACGAGGGCGTCGGGCAGCTCGCCCGGCTCCATGTCCGCTGCGTTGGGGTGTTGCACAGATGTGGGTTTCGCAGAGAGCGAGAATGCAAAGGGGGGATGGGGTGTGCACGCTGTGATGTCGGCGACGAGGGCGTCGGGCACCTCGCCTGGCTCCATATCCGCTGCGTTGGGGAGATGCACCGATGTGATGTTGGAAAGGAGTTTGCAGAGAGGGAGTATGCAAAGGGGCGGTGGGGTGCTTGCGTGTGCATGCGTGCGACGAGGGCGGCGGGCATATCCCCTGCACGTGCACGGGGGTTTGAATCATACGTGAGGGGTGTCGACAAACCCTAAACCCTAAAACCCTAAACGCTCGCGTGCATGTGCACGGTAGAGCGTCCGTGCTTGTGATGAACTCCAACGGTGACGGTATGCGCGCGCACACACCCGTGCCGCCAGCCCTGGCCTGCCTCTCGACACACCGACGCACACACAGACCCACCCACGCACGCACACGCACACACGCACAAACACACACGCGCGCACACGCACACACACACACATGCACGCACACACACGCACACACACAGACACTCACCCGTGACGCCGAGCGCTGCACAGGCCTGCTGCGCGACGCCAGCTTTCGCCTCCTTCTTGGTGCGCGCCGCAACGGGGCCGTAGCGCTGCCCGCCGATGGCGACCTCGCATGCCCACGAGCGCTTGCCGTCGTCGAGCCGGCTCTCCTGTGTTGTTGTTGTTGTTGTTGTTGTTTGTTGTTGTTGTTGCTGGTTGTTTGTGTTTTGTCGTCGTTGTCGTCGTCGTTGTTGTTGTTGTTGTTTGTTGTTGTTGTTGTTGTTTGTTTGTTGTTGTTGTTTGTTGTCGTTGTCGCTTTTTGCTGCTGCTTGTTGCTGCCGCCGTTGTCGTTTGTTGCTCTTTGTTGTTGTTTGTTGTTGTCGCCTTTTTTCTTCTTGTTGTGAAGCAGGGAGTGGTCAAGCAGGGACGGTGGTGCATGTGGCAGTTTCCTGGACACTCCCTTCGCACGCGCGCACGCACGCGCACGCACGCAAGCACACACACCCCACGCACGCCCACGCACGCACCCGGTACACGAGCGGCCGCTTAGCTCGCTGCGCCACGTCGTTCAGCAGCGCCACGAATCGGAGCAAGTCGACCGCACCCATGCACGCAAGCCCCCCTCCCCCCCACACGCACGCCGACGCACGCACCCGGGTACACGAGCGGCCGCTTTGCTCGCTGCGCCACGTCGTTCAGCAGCGACACGAAGCCGAACAAGTCGACCGCACCCACGCACGCAAGCCCCCCCCCCCCAACACACACGCACGCACGCCCACGCACACACCCGGTACACGAGCGGCCGCTTTGCTCGCTGCGCCACGTCGTTCAGCAGCGACACGAAGCCGAACAAGTCGCCCGCACCCACGCACGCAAGCCCCCCCCCCGACACACACGCACGCACGCCCACGCACGCACCCGGTACACGAGCGGCCGCTTTGTTCGCTGCGCCACGTCGTTCAGCAGCGACACGAAGCGGAACAGGTCGACCACTCCCGCGCCGCCGCCAGCCAGCACCTGCACGCCGACTCCCTGGTTGGGCGCCATCTGCAGCCACTGCTTGAGCGACGGCTGCTGCGGCTGCTGCTGCTGCGGCCCTGCCCCTGCGCCCGCCAGCCCCTGCTGCTGCGCGCCGTCTGCGGGGCCCGCGTGCGCGGGGTGCGCGCCCCCGTGCGCGCCCACGCCCATGCGCGCGAGCTTGGCCGGGCCCTGGCCGTGCGCGCCGCCGCCGTTCCCGTTCAGATCAGAGCTGCGCTTGAGGCCCTGCTGCTGCCCCATGGTCATCTGGGCTCCCTCGGCCATAGCCACTGCGTCGGCCGCCGCGCGCCGCTGCTGCTCCTGCGGGTAGGAGGGTGTGGACGTGTTGAGGCGGTGTGTGCGTGGGGGAGGGTTGTGGTCGTGTGCGAGGTCGCGCGTGTGTGCGAGAGGGTTCACACAGACTGGCGCGGGGGAGCCTGTGTGAAGAGGGGAGGTTGTGCCCGGAGAGTAAGTGCCCGGGTGTGCCTGCCCTCCCCCCTCCCCCCCCCTCCCAAAGCTCTCCCTTGCGTGGGGAGGCTGTGTGGAGATGGGAGGTTGTGCCCGGAGCGTGCGTGCCGGCTGTGCCTGCCCTCCCCCCTCCCTCCTCCCAAAGCTCTCTCCCTTGCGTGGGGAGGTTGTGTCGGAATGGGAGGTTGTGCGCCGAGTGCGTGCCCCGGGTGTGCCTGCCCCCCCCCCCCCCAAAGCTCTCTCCCACCTGCTGCTGCCCCCACAGCTGCAGCTGCTGCATCTCCAAATCCGCCTGCAGGTTTGAGGCGGAGGCCGGGCGGAGCCCCTGCCCCTGCACGAAGCCCTGCTGCTGCTGCCCCCCGCCGCCCATCGACTGCTGCTGCTGCTGCATGGGCATCGTAGGCATGCCGAGCACGCTCTGGCCGCCGGGCGGCGGCGGCGCGCCGCCGCCACCGCGCGCGCCGCCCCCACCGAGCGCGACCGACACGCCGACGCTGCCCGGGTGCTGCTGCTGCTGCTGCATCTGCGCCGCCTGCTGCTGCTGCTGCTGCATCTGCGCCTGGATCTGCGCCTGCATCTGGTGCATCATGGCCATCTGCCCGACCTGCGGTCGCGCCTGCTGCTGCGCGTGTGGGTGCATCCCCCCGTGGCCCACGGCCACGCTCACCCCGCCTCCCATCCCACCTCCCATCATCCCCCCGCCCCCCGCCGCAAGCTGCAGCCCGGGCGGGAACATGGCAGGTGGCACGCCCGCTTGGATGAGCTGCCGAACGAGGCCGTCGTGCATATGCCTCGGCAGCGTGCCCGCCATCGCCATCGCGTGGATGTGCGCGACGCCGTCGGGGACGAAGCCCCCGCCGTTGCCGCCGCCAGCCTGGGAGAGCGACCCAGCGGGCCCAGAGTGGGAGAGCCCCCCCGGTCCCGCCCCTGTGGGTACGAGCGGCCCATGCAGCCCCCCGCCCATGCCCGTGGACCACGGGTGCGGGCCGCCGCCCATCGGGTGGCCGTGGCCGTGGCCGCCGGGTGGCACGTGAGGCAGCATGCCGCCGTGCGGGGGCGAGCCGCCGCCTGGCATCGGCCCCATGCCCGCGAGCATGCCGGCAAACTGCTGCAGCATCATCGGCTGCTGCTGCTGCTGCTGCTGCGCCTGCGTGTGTGTGAGTTTGTGTGATGTTGCACCTGATGCTACACACCTGGGCTAGGGAGAGGGAGGGAGGGGGGGAGGGCAACAAGGCTGCGGCCGCCCAAACTAGAAAGGCAGAGCACCCAAGAAAAACCCAACACAACGCACGCAGGTGCAGCATCAGCAGGAGCAGCAGCAGTTTGCCAGCATGCTCGCGGGCATCGGGGCGATGCCGATGCCGACACACACACACACACTGACACACCCACCCACCTACCCACTCACACCCACCTGCTGCTGCTGCACACCCACCCACCCACCCACCTGCTGCTGCTGCAGGTGCGGCGGCGGCGGCGGCTGCCCCCCAGGGGTTGAGTCACCGCCAGCGAGGGCTGCCCTGTTCTTGCCCTTGCCCGCGCGCGCGCCGCGGTAGGTGGTGGCGATGGTCTGCGACGTTTGTTGTTGGGTGGTTGTCAGGTGGCTGTTGGGTGGTTTTTGGGTGGCTGCTAGGGAGGTGGTGGCGATGATCTGCGCCGGTAGTTGTTGGGTGGTTGTCAGGTGGCTGTCGGGTGGTTGTTGGGTGACTGTTGGGTGGTGGTTGGGTGGTTGCTAGAGAGGTGGTGGCGATGATCTGCGCCGGTAGTTGTTGGGTGGTTGTTAGGTGGTTGTCAGGTGGCTGTTGGGTGGTTGTTGGGTGGTTATTGGGTGGTTGCTAGGTGGTTGTTGAGTGGTTGTTAGGGAGGTGGTGGCGATGGTCTGTGTTGGGAGTTGTTGGGTGGTTGATGGGTGGCTGTCAGGTGGCTGTTGGGTGGTGGTTGGGTGGTTGCTAGGTGGTTGTTGGGTGGTTGTTAGGGAGGTGGTGGCGATGGTCTGTGTTGGGAGTTGTTGGGTGGCTGTTAGGTGGCTGTTGGGTGGTTGTCAAGTGGCTGTTCGGTGGTTGTTGGCTGGTTATTAGGGAAGTGGTGGCGATGGTTTCAGTCAAATGGCTACAGAAAATCAATGAAACATCAAGATCAATGAATCAATCAATGAATCAATCAATGAATCAATGAATCAAGAAGGGATCAAGAAAATCAGTCAAATGGCTCCAGAAAATCAATGGAACATCCTGAAAACAACATCACTGCCCCCCAGTGGTCCCTGGGAAGGATTTTAGAAATTAGTTTTTTGCCGGCTCCAGCAACTTTGACCGCTCATACCAGGCACAGTACACAGTGGGTATTCATGCAACGCATGCCGTTGGGCTGCTCTCGGCAAGAGCTTTCCAACGCACCGCTCCACGCCCTCTCCCACCAAGTGTGAGGTGGTTTTCTGGGAAATGAGAAATCTGGCTCGGAGCGGTATACGGCTCGCAGGGGAATCACTGCTGCCCCCCCGCACTGACTGCGTTTCCGTTTTACCTACTTCAACAAGCGTTTGCTGCCGCTGCGGCAGGGGACCCGGAGGGTGCGCCCACGCTCCTAAGAGAGTTGGGGTTCCCTACCACCAACAGGCAGCCATCTCATTCAGGTGCTCGGGCCATACGCGCCGAGCACGGTCTTATACTCTTTTAGAGGTGTCCCTGACTGCAACATCCACCATTACCTGTGCGGTGCGTGCCGCGGCGCCCCCTCGGCCACATCCGGCGTTGGGTGCGTTCTGCTGCAGCGGTGGTCGCGCGCCTGCAAGAAAGCAACGGGGCAAGGGGAGGGGGAGGGGGGGGGGGCAGCGGGCGCGGCGTTCGAGGCAAGCGTCGTGCGGTCTGTTTTTGTCTTCGGCCGATGGAGCCGGATTTGGGAGCCATGGAGCCAGATTTTCAGTCAAATGCAGGTCAAATGGCTGAAAACATTCACTGCGTGTGGTACCCTGGGGGGTGCGACAGGGCATGGGAGGCGTTGATGGCGTTGTGCTGCAGCGGTGGATGCGCTCCTGCAAGGCAACAACGGGGCGAAGAGGGGAGGGGCAGCGGGAACGGCGTTAGTGGCGGGCGATCGCTCGTTTGGGTGCTCTCGCCTGCGTGCAGCTGGCCACGACAGCCCATCGCCCGTCTCCAGGTCTTGTGTAGGAAATGCTCTCCCGGCACGCTTGAACGACAGCAGATGTCAAAACTGCCCTGCGATGCCGCATCTCCCCTCTCCCTACCGCAACACGCCTGAACAACAGCAGATGTCCAAACCATGCTGCGATGCCGCACCTCCCCTCTCCCTACAACCCACCTTGCGGCGGCGGCGGCGGCAGCGTGTGAGGCTGCATCATCGCGGGGATGCTCATTGTGGGTGCCATGCCTGGCGCGCCAGCCGCGCCGCCCGGCACTGGTGGCGGCGGAGGCAGCCCCGCGCCGAGCGCGCGCAGCGACTGCTGCTGGGGCGCGCCGTGCATGGGCTGCTGCTGCTGCCCCTGCTGCCCCTGCTGCTGCTGCCCTTGCTGCCCCTGCCCCTGCTGCCCCTGCTGCTGCTGCTGCCCCTGCAGCCCCAGCAGCTGCTGCGCCTGCAGCTGCTGCAGCTTCGCCTGCTTGCGGCTCATGCGCACGCCCGTCCCTGCCCCCAGAGCTTGCTGCCCCTGCTGCTGCCCCTGCTGCTGTTGCGTGTGCGGCGCGGCTGGCGCTGCGGCGGCCGCTGCTTGCGGTGGGGGCGCGCCTGCTGCCCCTGCTGCGCCCTGCTGCTGCTTGCCGCCCTCCACCGTGGCCGTCTCTGATGCCCTCCACGGCGGGGGCGCGCCTGCTGCCCCTGCTGCGCCCTGCTGCTGCTTGCTGCCCTCCACCGCGGCCTGCTCTGATGCCCTCCACGGCGGGGGCGCGCCTGGTGCCCCTCCTGCCCCTGCTGCTCCGTGCTGCTGCTTGCTGCCCTCCACCGTGGCCTGCTCTGATGCCCTCCACGGCGGGGGCGCCCCTGCTGGTTGTGTGTGCTTCTGCGGCTGCTTGCTGCCCTCCACCGCGGCCTGTTCTGATACCCTCCACGGCGGGGGCGCGCCTGCTGCCACTCCTGCGCCCTGCTGCTGCTTGCTGCCCTCCACCGCGGCCTGCTCTGATGCCCTCCACGGCGGCGGCGGCGACAGCTGCGGCTGTGCATGGGCCGCCTGATCTGGTGGCGCCGCTTTCTGCACCGCCTGCTGCTGCTGCGCCTGCTGCTGCGCCTGCTGCTGCGCCTGCTGCTGCGCCGCCTGCTGCGCCTGCTGCTGCGCCTGCTGCTGCGCCGCCTGCTGCGCCTGCTGCTGCGCCTGCTGCTGCGCCTGCTGCTGCGCCTGCTGCTGCGCCTGCTGCTGCGCCTGCTGCTGCGCCTGCAGCTTTGCTTGCTCCAAGCCGACGCGGGCCTGAAGCTCGGCAGGATTGTTGACTAGCGCGACCATCGTCTCCATGGTGCCCCCTTCCGCCTGGAGGGTTTTAAACACCGCCTGGAGCAAGGCGTGTTGAGACAGGGCGGCTGCCGATGATGCATTGTCTGGTGCCTGGACGGGCGGTGGCTGCAGCGGCGGACCCAGGTGGGGCGCGAGCTGCGGCTGATGCATGGCGCCCGCCGCTGCTGCGAATGGCACGAGGCTGGGCATGTGCGGCTGCGCCTGCGTCAACTGGTGGGGGTAGGGGTGCTGCTGGTGCGCCTGCGCGGCGCTGATCGCAGAGTAGGGAGGGGATTCCGGTGTTGCCTGGACGGGGCCACAGCTATCGTCGCCGTAGCCGCGGCCCCGTCCATGCATGGCATCCCCGCCAGGTGGTTGTTGCTGGTTGGCGCCCGCTGCGCCTGCTGAGTCAGCGCCTGCGCCGCCCGCTGAGTCAGCACCGCCCGCAAGCAGCGCCGCAGGCTCGGCCGTCAGGCTCTCCAGGCTCCACAGCGCCGCGTTGCGCAGCTCGACCTTGGGCCCGCCCGCCGCGGCGGCGCCGCCGTCACTGCCATCCACCGCCCCGTCAGCACCTACCACTGCTGCGGCCGTCGGCGCGGCGAGCCGCGGCCGCTTGCGCGGATCAGCGGGACGCAGCGCGTCGGCGCCGCTTGCGCCGGCGGCCGCGCTGCTGGCGGCAGCTGCTGCTGCTGCGGCTGCCGCGGCGCGCGCGGCCGCGCGCGGGTCCACCGGTCGCAGGCTCTCCCCCGACACGCTGCCGCCGCGCGCCGACGCCGCCGTCGACGCTGCCCCTCCCCCAGGCCCTCCCCCATGCGGCGCTTGCGCGTCGCCCCCCACGCCTCCGCCGAACGACAGCGGCGGGCTGGGCTGGCGCTGCGGCTGGGCGCCAAACGCAGCGGGCCCGTTGGACGGGCCCGGCACGGGCGGCGGCTGCGGCGCGCAAGGAGGGGACGGGGGTGAGTGCGCGTTATAAAAACACGGGAAACTGAACGACTGAACAACTGAACAGCAACAACTGAACGTTGCACAACAACTGTACGACTGAACTGAACTGCCCCCGTTGGGGCGGGCCTGGCACTGGCGGCGGCTGCGGGCCGCAGGGAGGGGGACGGGGGTGAGTGCGCCGACAAAAAAACAGAATTGGGAAACTAAACAACAACTGCGGCCCACCGCGACTGCAGCCGCCGCCAAACTCCCACCACCCACCTGCGGATCGTTAGGCGACAGAAGAAGCGACACCGAAACTGCAACCCACCTGAGGATCAAGCACAACTGCGACTGCTGCTGCCGCCGCCACGGCAGACGCGACGCCCGGTACGCAGTAGAGCGCGGCGCAGCGGCGATCGCGCAGGAGCGCGGGCACGGAGAGGGTGCGTGGGAGGAGCTCGGCCATCGCCTCGGGGCCAACCTGCATGCAAGAAAGTGGAGGCATGACATGCGACGGGCTCATTTACAGCCTGAGAGCAGGAGGGCGGGCACGTAGAGGGTGGGCCGGAGGAGCTCGGCCATCGCTTCTGGATGCCCAACAGCCTGCATGGTGGGGCATAGGCGCTGACGCCCTCGAATCCTACACACAAAAAGACCACCTGCGTGGCCCCTGGCGAGCCCCCAACCCTGAACCCTTACTTGCGCCGTGCATGCCAAGCTTGAGCTAAACCCTCTTAACCCCTTGAACCCAAACCCGCACTCGCGTGGGCTCTGGCACGTCGCACACCGGGGACTGGAACTTGAGTTCACCCCTGATGCCTCTATCCCCGGAAGCCCTCACCTGCATGGCCTCTGGTGCGCCGTGGGGCTGGCCCAGTGGGGGACTGGAATAAACCCTTAACCCCTCAACCCTGTACTTGCGCCGCGCCTGCCAGACTTGAACTAAAACCCCAAACCCAGCACATTGAGGACCAGTTGGAATTTGAGCTTACCCCTCATGCTTGAACCCCTATCTAAACCACCACCTGCATGGCCTCTGGCGCGCCGGGCGCAGGGGACTGGGACTGAACTCTAAAAAACCCTGAAAGCTAAGAGCTCAGACCTTGAGCCCAAACTTGCTTGAAAACCCTAAACCCCATTTAAACCGAAACCTCGAGCCCAACCCCCCACCTGCATGGCCTCTGGTGCGCCGTGAGCGGGCGACTGGAACGAGTCGAGAATGTTCTTGACGACGACGTTGACCGACTGTGCGTGGGGTGAGTGCGGAGTGTGTGCGTGGTGGGAGAGAGAGTGCAGTGTGTGCGTGGTGGTCGATTTTACAGTCTTGTTGGACGCCTTTAATGGCGTATTAGACTTGTGCTTGCGCACTCAATCCCTGAGGCAGGCAGATACTATCACCCGCACTAGTCCACTCAGTGGATACACTCAGTGGATACACTCAAGTGGTGTGGGAGATTGTGCAGTGTGTGCAATGTATGCGGTGTGCAGTGTGTGCGTGGTGTGAGAGCGTGCAGTGTGCAATGTGTGCAGTGTGTGCGTGGTGTGAGAGTGCGTGCATGGTGGTTGATTTTACAGCCGTTGATGGCGTATTAACGGGGGCTCGATTAACGGAGGCGCGTTCTCGTCGCCGAGCCCTGGACCCAGCAATGCGGCGCTGCTGGTGACGAGGATCTCCGTGCCGCTGACAAGCGGGGTAAAATACGACTGGCCCGGCTCCTGCTAGACTGCCCCTCGGTGGAACACTTCAGGAGCGGCTTGCCCGGCGCTGCCATGGCTTGGCGAGTAGCCGCGGCGCTGCCGCGGCCCGTGCTGGGAGACGGCCCTTATCCTCCCCCCATGCAGGATGCCATGCGGCACCGATCTCGACGAGCGGAGGAGCTGGCGCCCGTCAATGCATGCTGGACATTGGTCAAGATGGCTGCCCGTGGAGGCGGGCTACCATCACGGCTTCAGCGGTGGTGACCGCCGAGGCAACACAGAGTAAATCCGCTTCACCAATCGCAGCGTTCGTCACCGCGCTCATCCTCGGGGTCGCTCGTCTGCCGGTGACTGGCGTTGGAGGGTCTTCAGGCAGCCTCCATGACAACTCTGTCGTCCATGCCCCCCTGGAGGGTGGGACCTGGCCATGCATGAGGCATGGGGCTCTGCTGGCTTGACTGGCCACAAGGCCACTACTGTGACCTTCAGGAAGGTCCTCTCCTATATGCTCCTTGCCAGACATCTCTCTCAGAGACCGCTGTTTGGGGTAGTCTAGCCGGCGGGAGCGGTAGTCTATCGGCCGTGAGCCGGCGGTACTCTAGTACTTAAGTGTGCTGGAGTATCGGCGGGTGTCTCTAGTAGAAGAGTAGCCTGCTTAGCTGGAAACCCCGTGTTACTTGTTACTTGTAATGGCGTATTAGACTTTATGTCAGAGAGTGTGCAGTGTGTGTGTCAGTGGCGCAGGCAGCTTTTTTGGCGTGGTGGCGGGGTCGCGTGGTGCGGACCCAGCCGCGCAGGACCGCTTTGGAGCGACCGGGGTCGATCTTGTGACGTGTGGAAGTGTGGAAATTTGACTCTTCCCACACAAAAACAACGCGCCGCGCCTCACGCGCGGCCGTGCGCCGCGGGGTTCTTCGCCAGTGGTTCCTCTGATGATGACGATGCTGTTTTTTTATACAGTCGTGTGTGACGCACCTACCGGCAGCGTATTCGACTACAGACGGGTGCCTGGCTACGAGTGGTGGGGGGCTAGTGGGTCGGGGCTCGACCCAGACAGGGCAGGCCTCTCAGCATATTGGACAGGCCTCTTAAGCATATTGGACAGATGGCGGATCAACCCGGCCTCACGGCTTCCTCAATCTCGCCCCGCCGCCTCCTTTCAAATGTAACACTTCCCTACCAAAATCCCAACGTCTGATCCGCGCCATGGAATGCGGTCATAACGTCTGAGACGGTCCGGGGTGCGCCTCAGGCGGTGGTGGGCGCCTGAAGCGACGCCTGAGGCGATCAGGGGTGCGCCTCAGGCGGCGCCTCAGGGCGGCGCCTCAGGCGGTCAGAGCGCCTGAGGCGCCGCCTGATCCGCGCTATGGAATGGGACGCCTGAGGCGCCGCCTCAGGCGGTGTGAACGTGGTAGGGCTTTCGCTTCCTCAATCTCACCACGTCGGAGGCGCTCCTTCCAAATTTAACACTTTCGGGTCGAATTTGTGCAGCCTCACCCCGCAGCACCAGCCCAAATCAGCCAATCTCACCCCGGAAACGCAGTTCTGCAAGGTGCGGGGTGGCTAACAGAAACACCGCTCCTCCCCTCCTCGCCAAATGAACCTCCCGAGCAACGCACGTCATTGGCGCCATGCCTTCAAGGCATCACTGTTGCGTGTGTTTCAAACGTTGAATAACGCACCTTGACCGCAGCCGCACGCACCCTCCGAAGCTCCGCCCCACTGATCGCCGCACCAGGCTCTCCTTTCCCCTTGCTCTTTCTGTTGCACTACCCCCTCCTCCCCCCTCTCCTCCTCACCCCCCTCCCTGTCCCCTCCCCTCCAACAGAAAGGCCTCTTGACCGCAGCCGCAGCCGCACCGCCATCCCACGCACCCTTCGAAGCTCCGCCCCACTGATCGTCGCTACAGGCCGCACGCACTCTCTAAAGCTCCGCCCCACTGATTTCCGCACCAGGCTCTCCTCTCCCCTTCCTCTTCATGTTGTCTAACCCCCCCTCCCCCCCTTCCCCCCCGTCCCCTCCCCCCCAACATAAAGCGCACCTGGAAGGCCTCCGATCGCAGCCGCACCGCAGCTGCGCGCACTCTCCGAAGCTCCGCCTCGCTGATCGTCGCCACGGTGTTCGAGAACCCCGCGCGCCGCTGCGCCTCGTCGTTGTAGTAGTTCCAGGGCAGCACCTGAGTGCTCGCGTGTGTGTGTATGTTGTTTGTGTGTGTGTATATGTGTGTGCGTGTGTGTCTGCGTGTGTGGTGTCTGGCTGCTCGGCTCTCACACCTCAACGTGTGCATGTGTGGGCACGCGCGCATGCGCGTGTGTGTGTGTGTGTGTGTGTGCGTGCGCATGCGTATGTATATGTGTGTGTTCCCACCTGCAGCACGTGCGGCTGGCTGCTCGTCCCCCCCCCCCCCGTGCATGTGCGTGCGCATGTGCGTGTGTATGTGTGTGTGTGCATGCATGTGTGTGCATGTGTGTGTTTCCCACCTGCAGCACGTGCGGCTGGCTGCTCGGCTCCCACACCTCCCATGTGTGTGTGTGTGTGTGTGTGTGTTTCCCACCTGCAGCACATGCGGCTGACTGCTCGGCTCGCACATCTCCCGTGTGTGTGTGTGCGTGTGTGTGTGTTTCCCACCTGCAGCACATGCGGCTGGCTGCTCGGCTCCTACACCTCCCGTGTGTGTGTGTGTGTGTGTGTGTGTGTTCCCCACCTGCAGCACGTGCAGCTGGCTGCTCGGCTCCGACACCTCCCGTGTGTGTGTGCGTGTGTGTGCGTGTGTGCATGTGTGTGCGTGTGTGTGTTTCCCACCTGCAGCACGTGCGGCTGGCTGCTCGGTTCCCACACCTCCAGTGTGTGTGTGTGTGTGTGTGTTTCCTACCTGCAGCACGTGCGGCTGGCTGCTCGGCTCCCACACTTCCACGCGGTCGTCGATCACGAGGGCCAGCGGCATGACGCCGGGGTGCGTGTCTGCGCGTGTGTGGGTGGTGGTGGTGGTGAGCTGGTGTGTGGGTGCGGGTGGGTGCGCACACATCAAGTCAGGGTGCATGTTTGCATGTGCGCGGGCGTGCGCGGTAGACGACCATTGAGGCCAAAGGTTAGCACGCACGCACGCACGCACGCGAGAGATAGCGAGAGAGACATGCTCTCTCTCTCTCACACACACACACACACCTGGGTCCACGTCCTCCTCCACATCCCCCCCACCACCCAGCAGCTTCAGTCCAGCGATCAGGCCCTTGGCAACACGCTGCCCGCTCGGCGTGCGCAGCTTATTGATGCCTAGCGTCTCGAGCACCGACTTGTCAAAGAGGCGCGTGTCCACGCTCACGATGCGCTTCTGGCGCTCCTGCGTGTGTGTGTGTGTGTGTGTGTGTGTGTGTGGGCGCGCGCGCGTGTGTGTATGTGTGTGCATAACAAAGTGTGAGGGTTACGAGCCCACTGAACCCACTGACTGAGGGATGAGCGTGCTGCTTGTGTCGAGGAGCCGCCACACTTCCACACTTCCATACTGAACCCACCGACTGAGGGATGAGCAGGCTGTTGGTGTCGAGCAGCCGCCACACTTCCAGGGCGTACTGCCGGTCGGCTGCGGTGCACACGTACACCTCAAACCTGCAGGGGGGGGGGGGGGAACAAGCACACGCGTACACGCATGTAACGATACGGTGTGTGTGTGTGTGTGTGTGTGTGTGTGCAGGAGTCCCATGTGTGTGAATGTGTGTGTGTGAGCGTGTCTCCATATCCACATCCAAGGATATCCACATCCAAGGACATAATCTTCTCGTACTATCTAGGATCTCTTAGATGTTGCTTGTTACTAGCGTTTGCGCTGACTGGTGGTCAAGTGAAGACCGTCTCTGCATTTAAGTATCTAGGGAGTTGGATAACCTAGAGTGGTGGTGTGGAAAAGGAGATCGGTGTGCGTGTCGGTCGCGCGCTGGGCGTGTTTGCGTCTTTTGATAAGATTTGGGCCAGCAAGAAGATGCAAGTGCAGTCTAAGATGCGGGTTAACAACACTTTCGTGCTGCCCCACTTTCTGTACGGCTGCGAAACAGGGGCCCCTACTAAAACACAGCTGACTCGATTGGGGGTTGCCCACTCTAACTGCCTTCGTCGCATTCTGGGTGTGCGCCTGGTCGACCGGCACAGATTAACTTATATTCGGCAGGCGTGCGACACTGAGCCAATTGAGAGCCTTGTGGCAAAGCGATCAATGCAGTGGCTAGGCCATGTGATGCGCATGCCGGCTTCTCGTCTTCCTCGTACGACTTTTGACTGCACAATGGATGTGGCTCGGCAGCAAGGCCGGCCTCCAGCCTCCTCCCGACACTATTTTCTTAAGCTACTGATTCAGCAGCTAGGCGAAACTAGTGGCACTCGTTCTGATTGGAAGACTTTTTCGGACACGGCGTTTGAGCGTGCTCAGGATAGGGTCGGGTGGAGAGCCGTGGTGTACGGTCCGGCTGCCCCTCAGGCGCCGGCCCCTCCACCACGGCGGTCAAGTAGATTGGCAAGCGCCACTTGACCCCCTATCCCCTAGAAGCACAAGTAATTGTTAGGGCCAGAACTGGACTTGGGTCTAGGCGGTGGTACTAGAGGTAGTCTTTGCTGGAAAGCCGATGTAACTGTAACTGTAACTGTTACTAGCGCATGCGGCTAGTCACCAGATCCACCAGATCCAAGGATGCTTTCTCGACTTCTGAAACGATCCTTGAGGTCTGGGCTTCATCGCAAGAGCAAGAGATGCCAACCAGGATACCCTAGCAGCGGGATCTGCAACGAGTCTCTCTTTGTGCGCATGCGCGAGCACACATGGGCGCGCGCACGTGTGTGCGTGTGTGTACGCGCGTGCATGACGCATGGAGCCTGGAGCATGCTGGGCGCCCGTTTGTTGGTTAAGAAGCTCAACTCTCGACTTATCAACCTAGGCAAGGCAAACCCTAAGCCCCCCTCCCACACACACACATCACTACTTTGGCTTCCTGTGTTCAAGCGCTGGACCCCAGCACAAACCCTGGAGCCCTAACGCCTACTAAGAGTCGAGACCCACCCACTGCTCTTTGCCCCTCCCTGCTGAGTTAAAGCTGAACACTAACCCTTGACACAGAAAATCTAGGCCTTAACTCACGCCCCGGGGTCCTCCGGGCGCGTACATGTAAACACTGTAAAAACTCGACAAAGACATCGGTAGTCTTTGCTGGAAAGCCGATGTAACTGTAACTGTAAAGACACCGGTTTTAAGGCCCACCCACCGCTGCTTCGGCTTCCTGCGGTCAAGCGCTGGACAACGACATAAACCCTGGAGCCCTAACGTCTTCTTAAGAGTAAAGGCCCACCCACCCACTGCTGCCCCCCCCCCCCCGCTGAGTTAAAGCTGAACACTAGGACTCCTAGCTCTGACGAAGACACCAAAACCTAAGGCCCACCCACCGCTGCTTCGGTCTCCCGTTGGGTAATCGCGGCTCGTTCTCTCCAGAGATGAACGCGCGCAGGTCGTCCCACCCTGCATGTGTGCGTATGTGTGTGTGTGTGTGTGTACGTGTGCGTGCGGCTCGTTCTCTCCAGAGAGATGAAAGACGCAGGTCGTCCCACACTGTCACACAGTGTGCGTGTGCGTGTGTGTGTGCATGTGTATGTCGTTGTGCGTGTGTGTGTGCCTCTGTCTGTCTCTCCGGCGACCAACGCCCGCATTCGTGTGTGCGTGTGCACGTGCATGCGTGTGTGAGGCTCATTCTCTTCAGGGATGAACGCACGCAGGTCGTCCCGCCTGAAACCAGTGATCCTTGCTATGGCTGTATACCGCTCGGAGCGGAATTTGAGCGGATTTTTTTTCAATTACTTTGTAGTCTATTCCGCTTTTCCTTGGGAAAAAAATAATTGTGCCGGGAAAACCCCGGGGAAAAAGCGGAATAATAATTAATTGCTCAATCATTCCCAAGGATAACTGCCTGAAACCCTAAAAATCAGGGGTCAGCCCTACCCCCCCCCCCCCTCACAAACTCTTAACAATCCGAGGTAACACCTTAAGCCCTTTGACCCCCTATCCCCTGGAAGCAGTTAGGACCTATTTTGGAGGCGTCGCACAATAGCTCTCCTTTTTGCTTTGGGACTTCACGTTGGCAGGCAGCCAACTGGTGGTGACCGCCCCTCACAAGTAATTGTTTTAGGGCCAGAACTGGACTTGGGTTTAGGCGGTGGTACTAGAAGGTAGTCTTTGCTGGAAAGCCGTTGAAACTGTACCTGTACCACGAAGACCCTTAGCTACGCCCTAAGCTAAGCCCTGAGGCAGGGCCCCGTACCTGGACGCGGCCGCAGGATCATGCTCGTCTCGCTCTTTTTGGGATCGATGCGCGTGAGCAGGACCTGCAAGGTGTGGTAGTTGTGAGTTGTGAGTTGCGCGGTCGTCAGTTCTCAGTCAGTTGTTAGTCACAAAGCGTTTGCGGGGCATCTGGGGGGCGTTTGGGGGTTGGAAGTGGAGGGTAGGGGGTGGTCGAGCGCATAGTTGTGAGTTGTTAGTTGCGAGGCAGTCAGTTGTCAGTTGTCAGTTGATTGTCAGTTACAAATTGTATGCGAGGCAGTTGGGAGGCATTTGGGGGTTGGTGGCGGCCACTGCAGTGGAGGGTAGGAGGTGGTCGAGCGCATAGTTGTGAGTTGTTGCGAGGCTGTCAGTTGTCAGTTGGTTGTCAGTTACACATTGGATGCGAGGCAGTTGGGAGGCATTTGAGGGTTGGTGGTGGCCACTGCAGTGGAGGGTAGGCAGTGATTCCCCTGCGAGCCGTTTACCGCTCCGAGCCGGATTTCCCATTTCCCAGAAAACCACCCCACACTTAGTGGGAGAGGGCGTGGAGCGAAGCGTTGGAAAGCTTGTGCCGAGAGCAGCACAACGGCATGCGTTGCATGCATACCCGCTGTGTATTGTGCCTGGTATGAGCGGTCAAAGTTGCTGGAGCCGGCAAAAAACTAATTACTAAAATCCTTCCCAGGGACCATTGAGGGTAGGGGGTGGTCTAGCGCGTGGGGTCAGTGCGCATGAGGAGGACCTGGAACAGTGGTTTCGTTAAGGATCGTGGAAAAATGATGGCTCAACCCCGGCCTCAAGCCCATTTTGCCAATCTCAACCCGACGGAGGCGAATTTTGACGGGAAAAGTGTGGGAATGACTCCCCCCCCGCATGCCTGCACGCCCGCGATCATTGTGCGAACCACTGGCCACATACACACACACACACACACACATAACCATTGGATAATAAGTTGCCCCGAAAAACAGGCACCTTACTTAAGCTTAATTAAGTCGGGGTAAAAACTCAACTCCCAGGGAAAAAATCCCAGCTGAAAACTGAAAGTTGGGCATCTTTCTACGCCAGCTATGGAGCTCAGAACCACGACCTAGACATGTCGACAATTTTTTGTGAGTCGTGGGAAGCAATACAAGATGCTGTGCGCTCGGTGGACGCCGCGGTAGGCGCCTATCCGCCGCGGTAAACGCCTTTCCACCCACTAAAGTACATACACCTTACCCCTACAGTCGCTGAATTCAGCACCCACCACCCAGCACACTTCACACGTGCCCCAGCTACGCCCAAGCGGGCATCATCATCAGGCGGGAAGCGGTATCACTAGTCCCTCACGATCCGGTCGACCGGCCCCGCTGCTTGCCCACACGCTTCAGCACGCTTCATCACCCTACTCCAGCAGTTGCTGACATATGAACCCAGCACACAACTCGTGCCTCAGCTGCGCCCACACGGGCAGCAGCATTAGACGGGCAGCGGCATCACTAGCTCACTGGCACAATCCGGCCGCCCCGCTGCTTGGGTGCCGCCGCCGCCGCCGCGGTGGCTGGCATCTCAGCTGCCTTGCGCCGCATTAGGTAGCCCTTGGACGTGTCCTAGAGCAGCAGCGTCGTCAGAGTCACAGCTTCGAATCAAGCATGCATATGGCGCGGCTCTGTCTCTCACTGCGTGCTGCGCGCGCACGATCGCATCGGCCGTCTCCCTCTTGAGGTTGGCGCGATCAGCAACCCCAGGACATGTCTCTTACTATGGCTGTCTTTAGGTCTCACTATGTTGCAAAGCATGCCAAGGCAGCCAGGGAACGCTCATGGCCACCTATGTGCCGCCCCAACCCACCCACCCACTGCATGGATGCAGATGCAGCCATGCCCCCATGCCACCCTGCGCCAAACGAAAATACATCGCCCCCCCTGCGCATTTCTGAGGCGTTGCAAGAGGTGGGACCCCATTTGGGGGTCCTACGAGCCAGCTGTTGCAATCGAACCGAGTGTGGGGGGACTCCCTCCGATGGCCGTTACCGCGACCTCCCGCGCTTCACGGCGACGCATTGGGTTCGTATGATCCCGCTAGTGCGCTGGCACAGCGCGGGGAGGCAAAAGTGCCCCGTTCGCGGCTTCTGCGACGAGCACCTCAATTAATGTCCCCGCAGTCGACACTATACGCGCAGCGCTCCGTGTGTATACCTTAATTAAGCTTTGTTAAGCTAATTGATTAAGGACTATATATACAGACCGCCGAACCTTACACACACACACACACACACACACCTGCATGCCCGCGATCGTCGTGCGAACCACTGGCCACACACACACAGACACACATTCATACACACACATCGACACATCGACACACACACACACCTGCATGCCCGCGATCGTCGTGCGAACCACTGGCCGCGTGACACCGCCACCGACCGGCTCGTAGACCGCGCGTACCACCTTCCCGCCAAATCTTACGTAATCCTGTTCCGAATACGACTTGAGCAGGTCCTGTGTGTGTGGTGTGGTGTGTGTGTGTGTGTGGTGTGTGTGCGTGTGTGTGCTAAATTGTGCTCATGGTCCAAATACGACTTGAGCAGGTCGTGTGTGTGTGTGTGTGTGTGTGGTGTGTGTGTGTGTGTGTGTGTGTGCTACATTGTACGTAATCGTAGTTCGAATACGACTTGAGCAGGTCCTGTGTAGTGTGTGTGTGTGTGCGTTTCTGTGCGCTTGTTGCATGCGTGCAAGCGCTTGCGTGTGCGTGTGAAAGCGAGTGCCAAGGGAAGCAGCATTCTCATGCAAATCCAGCCAGTCCTCACACCAACAGCAGCTCCTCCTCCTTGGCGTACACACACACACACACACACACGCACACACATGCACGCACCCACCCACACCTGGTCGACACAGCAGCGCCTCCTCCTTGGCATTCACACACACACACATACACACACATGCACGCACACACACACACCTGGTCGACACAGCAGCGCCTCCTGGCGTACACACACACATACACACACATGCACGCACACACACACACACACACACCTGGTCGACACAGCAGCTCCTCCTCCTTGGCATGCACACACACACACACACACACACACCTGGTCGACCATCAGCAGCTCCTCCTCCTTGGCATACGCAGAGTCGCTCATGAGTAGACGCTCACTGCACGGATTTAGGGTGAAGGGTTTTAGGGTTAACGTTTTGCCCTTAGCTAGCTCACAATGCAGCCTGCACGTGCATGCGTGTGTGTGCGTGTGTGTGTGCGCGTGCGTGTGTGCATGTGTGTGTATGTGAGTGTGTATGTGAGTGTGTGTGTGTGAGTGTGTGAGATGGAGAGAGAGAGAGACGCTCGTGAGTAGACGCTCACTGCACGGTGTGTGTGTGTGTGTGTGTGTGAGAATGAGTGAGTGTCCCCACCCACCACCACCACCACCAGCCAGAGCCTCACACCCAACACCATCACCACCACCACCAGCAGTTGCGTCAGCGTCAGCAGCCAGATCCCCCACACACTCCACACACACACCGTGCGGCCTCCGGGTCAGGCACTCCGCTCCCCGCGAGAGCCGCCAGCTTTTGCGCAAGGACACCGCGCGCGGTGCGGCACGCCGTGATCTGAGAGGCAGGGAGACGCGCGCGGGTGGGTGAATGGGTGGGTAAGCGCGCGCTGCGGCATGCCGCCATCTCGAGACAGGTACACACAGCGTGTTGGGTGGGTGCGCGAGCGTCGCCAGCTTTAGCGCAAGGGCACCACGTGCGGTGCGGCACGCCGTGATCTGAGGCACAGGCAGGCAGACACGCGGGGGTGGGTGGGTGGGTGGGTGAGTGAGCGCGTGCGCTGCGGCTCGCCGTCATCTTGAGACAGGCACACACGGAGTTTTGGGTGGGTGCGCGAGCGTCGCCAGCTTTTGCGCGAGGGCACCGCGCGGTGCGGCACGCCGTGATCTAAGACACAGGCAGGCAGACACGCGGGGGTGGGTGGGTGGGGGTGAGCACGCGCACGCGCTGCGGCACGCCGTTGACTTGAGACAGGCACACACAGAGTGTTGGGTGAGTGCGCGGGCGTTGCCAGCTTTTGCGCGAGGACACCGCGCGCGGTGCGGCACGCCGTGATCTGAGAGGCAGGCAGACGCGCGCGGGTGGGTGGGTGGGTGGGTAAGCACGCGCTGCGGCACGCCGCCATCTCGAGACAGGTACACACAGAGTGTTGAATGGGTGCGCGAGAGCCGCCAGCTTTTGCGCGAGGACACCGCGCGCGGTGTGGCACGCCGTGATCTGAGACACAGGCAGGCAGACACGCGGGGGTGGGTAGGTGAGCGAGCACGCGCGCGCTCTACGATATGCCGTCACCTGAGACAGACACAAGCACACACAAACACACCTTGTGCTACAGGGAAAACGAATATTTGGCCACCGGGAGCGTCTCATCTAGGTCAAAGCAACACGCCATCAAAGGCGTCCGACGGACCGTAAGATCAACCGCCATGCACACATTGCGGTCCCTACAAAGAGCCCTTTAAGAGGCCATACCAACGTGAGGATGGCACCGTGTGAACTCATCCCATCCACACCGTGTGGTCCAGGGAAGACGAAGAGTTGGTCACGGGCAGCGTCACTTTCAGGCCAAATACACACACGCGCACACACACACACGCACACACACACGTACGCACACACACACGCACAGTCACGCAAACGTACACACAAACACGCACACATAAACCTTGTGGTCAAGAGAGGACGAAGAGTTGGCCACCATCAGCGTCTCTTTCAGGCCAAACACACACACACACACGTACGCACGCACACACACACACTCACGCAAACATACGCACAAACACGCACACACAAACCTTGCGGTCAAGAGAAGACGAAGAGTTGGCCACCAGCAGCGTCTCTTTCAGGCGAAACACACACACGCACACGCACGCACACACACACGCACAGTCACGCAAACGTACACACAAACACGCACACACAAACCATGTGGTCAAGAGAAGACGCAGAGTTGGCCACCAGCAGCGTCTCATCTAGGCCAAACACACACACGCACACACACACACACATACGCACACACACACACAATCTCGTAAATGTACGCACAAACACACACACAAGAACCTTGTGGTCAAGCGAGGACGAAGAGTTGGCCACCAGCAGCGTCTCTTTCAGGCCAAACACACACACGCACACGTGCACGTGCACGCGCACAAACAAACCTTGTGGTCAATAAACTTTGTAGGGAAGACAAAGAGTTGGCCACTAGCAGCGTCTCATCGAGGACAAACACACGCACCCACCCACGCACACACGCGCGCGTGCACGCACACACACGCACACACACCTTGTGGTCAAGAGAAGACGAAGAGTTTGCCACCAGCAGCGTCTCATCGAGGACAAACACACACGCACCCACGCACCCACACACGCGCGCGTGCACGCACACACACGCACACACACACATTGTGGTCAAGAGAAGACGAAGAGTTGACTACCAGCAGCGTTTCATCGAGGCCAAAACACACACGCACACACGCGCGTGCACGCACACACACGCACAAACAAACCTTGTGGTCCAGGGAAGACGAGGAGTTGGCCACCAGCAGCGTCTCATCGAGGTCAAACACGAGCGCGAGGCGCCCGTCGGTGATCATCGTGGACACCATGCGCGTGAGCGCTGGCGTGATGATGTAGCCCCAAAAAATGGCCGTGCGGGTGCCGTCGTCTGTGTGTGTGTGCGCATGCGCACGTGTGTGTGCGTGTGTGCGCGCGTGTGTGTGTGTGTGTGTGTGTGCGCGCATGCGCGTGAGGGCCGGCGTGATGATGTAGCCCCAAAACACGGCCGTGCGGGTGCCGGCGTCTGTGTGTGCGCATGTGTGCGTGAGTGTGTGAGAGTGTGCGTGCGCGCACGTGTGTGTGCGCACGTGCGCGTGTGTGTGTGTGCGCGCATGCGCGTGAGGGCCGGCGCGATGACGTAGCCCCAAAACACAGCCGTGCGGGTGCCGACGTCTGTGTGCGTGTGTGCGCATGCGCGCGCGTGTGTGTGTGTGTGTGTGTGAGGCGAGATGGCACAGCCCCAGCCAGAACAAGGGCTCGCGGTTGCCGTCGTCTGTGTGTGTGCGTGTGTGACGTGATGACGTAGCCCCAACACATGGGCGCGTGGGTGCCGGCGTCTGTGTGTGTGGGGGGGGGGGCGGCGTGATTGCGCAGCCCCAAAGCACGGGCGCGCGGGTGACGGTGTCTGTTTGTTTGTGTGCGTGTGTGCGAGTGTGTGTGTTCTCAGCGTATTGGGGCTGGAGAGTCGGAGTGTGTGTGTGTGTGTGTGTGTGACGCAGGCGGGGGGTTCACGCGCCGCCACGGGCTAAGCGGGGGAGGCGGCCCCAAGGGGGGTTAGTGCGTGTGTGAGATTGTGTTCTGTGTTTGTGTGTGGTGGTGGGGGAGTTGGACGGTGTGTGTGTGCGTGTTTGTGTGTGTGTGTGCGAGTGTTGGGTGTGAGTGTGTGTGTGTGGAGAGGTGTGGAAAAAGTGGAGAGGTGTGGAGAGAGGTGTGGAGGGGAGAGGTGTGAAGAGGTGTGGAGGGGTGTGCGGGCAAGGGGGGCGGCCCCCCCCTGCTGATGGACGTTCCAGTCAGGCAGGCACCCCTGTAAAGGTGTACAAGACTGCTCGGCGCGTCGTGCCCGAGCATCTGGGATGGCTGGCTGCTGTTAAAAGGCCCCCCCCCCACACACACTCTGTGTGGGCAAGGCACACCACCCCCACGCACTGACGAGCCAGCCCCTACCTCAAGCGAGGTCTGCCAGGGGTAGAGGGGGGGGGGGGGGAGACATGTGCGCGTGTCCCAATGTCTCCACTAGCTGGCTGGCTGGAGATGCTAGTGGGGTGCAGGAGCCAGCTAACTGGAGAGAGATTGTGGTGAGGACGGGAGGAGACTCCCGGCCCCGCTCCCCGGGGGCCCTCGCACGCCCTTCGCGGGGGTGGAGGCCGCGGCGATAGGGTGGGTGGGCGCAGGGGAGCCAGGCAGATACAGGTGCGCGTGTCCCAGTGTCTCCTACTAGCTACCTAGAGTGATGGAGCTTAGATGGAGAGATTGTGTGGAGAGGAGTGCGGGAGGACACTCCCGCCCCGCGCTCCCCGCTCGCCTCCCCCGAGGTGGGTGTGACTGTGGCGTGGGCGCGGCTCGCTGCTATAGATGGAGACAAGGAGGGGGGGGGGAGGGCTGGCGTGTGCGCCCCGCGCGGGGTCTCCCAGTTGGCCCCCCCTCCCGTAGACTTCCAGCCTAGGCCTCGACTCGCGCCCCGACGCCCTCCGGACGCACACGCGTAAAACCGGATGAAGACGAAAAGTGAGGGAGGGGGGGCACGCCCTGCCGGCCGCAGGTTACGGGGGGGGGGGGGCATGGCTGTCGACAGAGCCACGCCAGCCACGCCGTCGCCGCGGCCATGGCGGTGGACACTCGTCCCCGACGACACACGCCCCGGTGGCACACGCCCCTCCCCTTGCCCCCCGCCCCCATCGAAAACCACAGCCCTCAAATGGGCGCGTCCCACTCCCACTGTATCGAGGCAGGCCCAGCGGTTGGCGGCCTGCCCCCTGTGATCCGCCCCTATCCTATGAACATGGCCTAGCAGCCCTAAGGCGGCCTGCCCCGTGTACTCCTATCCTATCAACATGGGCGTATGCGGGCGGCACGCAAGCACAACTACGCCGGCGCGGGCCATGTACAGTCATGCCGGCTACTGTGGCAGCAAAAGTGTGAAAAGTGTGGCACTCGGTATGAAAAGTGTGGCACTCAGTCTGTAGTAGTGTGCCGCCGCCGCGCGGGGCCACCGCATTTGTGATCTCGCCACCCGGCCGCGCGTCTACCGGGCTTGCGATGACACCCGCCGCCGCCCGCCGCCGCCACTTCCTCCCGGCGGTGCCGCCCCGCGCGCGTGGCTGTGTTGTGCGGCCCACCCTCGGTGCGACCGGCCTCGATCGGGCTCACACCAGGGCAGCCACACGCGCCAGCCCCCGCACGACACTGCCATGACCACGGGCAGACCCGGTGCCGGCCAACACCGCGTGCCTAAACACATCGCTGGAGACGAGTCGTTGGGCCTGCAGGTGGAGACGTCTCTGCCCCGGAGTGAGGGGGGGGGCGGGCGGGGCTCGGCTGGCCGTCAGCTGCGCGGCCATCATCCACCCGCATCGCCGTGGCAGCGTGCAGCCATTCAACCGTGCCACTGTGGCGACCAGCCAGCAGCAGCACAGCCACCATTGGGCGGTGGGCCCTTGGCAGAAGCGTGGGGCTCGTAGTGGGCCACGGTGCCCGGCCTTCATCACCCACCCACATTGAGAGTTGCCCGACAAAAAAGCGGCAAAAAGCGCGGCAAAAAAAATCCCCCAGGAAAATGGGCCCGTGCCTCCACCCCGCCCGCCCCCCTCATTCGATGGCAACAGCGAGAGACGCACCACACCTTCCCGCGGCCGCTGCAAAAGAGCCAAACGCGGGCTGGTCCGGCGCAGCAGGCATGCGGGCATGCGGGACATGCACCAGGCACCACGCGCGCAGGCACCCGAGGCACCGCGTGAGGTACCACGCCGCGAGCAAACCGCAGGGAGCGAAGACGACCACGTTGCGCCCTGCGTCGGCGGGGGCTCGCGGGCGCGTGCACGTGCGGGCCAGGAGCACGCATGCACGCGCACGCACGCAAGCACGCACGTGCATGCGTACACACGTACCGTTGGCCGTGTACACTGTCGTGAGCAGCAGCTCCTTGTCCTTGGTCTCGCCGTCGCCGCCCACTCGGATGACGAGCCCGCTGCACCACTCGTGCAGGTCGCTGAATTTGGCACGCGCGCTGTGCGTGGCCCGTGTGAGCATGTGCGCGTGTGTGTGTGTGTGTGCGGCACCAGATCATGCGGGTAGCAGGGCGACAACTGCGCGGCGCACCTGGCATCGTCGTCGCGCGGCAGCATTCTCAGCGCCGGCGGGGATCCTGTAGTGGTGGGAGGGGGCGACGCACGCTGTCAGGATCTCACCCAGGTGAACGCGATCGCTCACCAGACGCTTCCTGCATGGTGCATGAGACCCCTTTCTGCAAGCATGCTCACCACATGCCGCCACGTGCGCCGCGAGCAGCGTGTCCGGCTTGCCAGTCCTGCGATCATACCGAAACGTTCGTGTTTGGCGACGAGGGACGGTGGGATGCGCATGGAGCGTAGCTTTAGCCGCCGAGGACCTACCAATAATTGTGCACTCGCACGCCCGTCGGCGTAGACAGCACGGCGTCCAGTTGCTTGTTCCACGCGCTATATGACTCGATTTGCACCGGAACGGCCCGCTCCAGCCGCGTGCCACTGTCAAAGTAGAGACATGCCTCCATCCCCCATGTCTCCCCCTCAACAAACATCGCGCCCCTGGGCTTGCTCGCCCTCCCACTCCCCCCCCCCGGCGTGACGGCACGCACTACCGGGTGCAGCGCCTACCGCATGGCGCGGTGGCGCGCATGGGCTAAAATGGGGGCCACTGAGCTCTGACTGGCCCAGTGGCTCAAGGAGGGCTAACGCGCGTGCGCAATGCGAGGCTCCCACCCGGGCGGATCCTAGTAGAGGGTCTCTACTAGGTGAGGCGGACCTAGCCCGTCATGCAGCCAGGGGTGGCACCGAGGACCGAGAGGGCGACTGGAGATTGGTTGAGTCGGTGGAGAGAGCAGGGCGGTGGGGAGGGCAGATCAACGACGGGACGGCTACTATGTGGAGAGGCGAGAAGGTAATGGAAATTTGGGGCCGGCCACGTATGAAATGTGCGAGCGTGGTACGGATTACCATACCATTCGCACCTCCGGTCATGTTTATGACGAACCTGGAACCACGCTGCTGTTGCAGCTCCCTCCTTTTTGTAAATCGATGAAATCCCTTACGAGATGTCACAAGAGATTTTAAAAGTGAGACCGAAACCGCACCGACACACATGCACCCGATGTACCGACCCCATGGAATTTGGCACTTACATCAGAGCAGATCGACAGATCAGAGCAGTTGAACAAACTCACCGTTCACCGACACTATTCACATAACAGGTGAGGGGCAGACACATGGGCTGAGTAGTGGGACTGCAGGAAATATAATGCGAAGGATTTTTAGCCGCTTGTTTTGCCGCCTTGGTGAAATGGGTGCCTGCTTGGGTTTGAAACGCTGGGAGCTGGGCTTGAAGAGAGAGAGAGAGAGAGAATTCAGTGTGACCTGTTTAGTGTGGGTGCGAAATCGACCTGCTCCAATCGACTCCAAACCAAGGTTACGACTAGGGTGCGACCCCTAGAGACCATGCACGTTCTTAAAACCGGGGTCGGAGGCCTCCCAGGGGGTGCGCTGGGGAGTGTGGGGATAGCGGCGGCGGCGGCCGAACTTGAAGCTCCGCTGCGTCACGCGTCGCTGCCCCCTCGCGTGCCCCCTTGCCATGCGTGGCCTCTGTGTGGCTGTCTCCGATGTGATTGTGTGTCGCTGCGTGGCTGAACATGAACGTCGCGTGGCTGTCGGCGATTGTGTGGCTGTGGCGGCGTAGCTGTCATAAGTTAGAGCGTAGGCCCGTTCGGCTATTTCGTAAAATGCAGTACGGGTAATCCTTCGTAATAATCCTTCGTAAATACAGCTACTTCAAATTTTGTCGGCGGACGACGCGACATTTCAGTTGCGGGGGAGGGGCAAGAAGTGTGGGACCCCGCAAAAGTTGTGAACAGACATGACGTCAAATCTTGAAATTTCGACCGGACTTTCGACGTGCCCTTCCCCTCTGTTGACTGGATAAGGAGCTAAATATTGCCCGACAAAAACATCGTTGCAAAAGTAAGGGTGTCTAGACAGGTCTGCTCAGTAACAGTAACAGTAACACGGGGTTTCCAGCTAAGCAGGCTACTCTTCTACTAGAGACGCCCGCCGATACTCCAGCACACTTAAGTACTAGAGTATCGCCGGCTCCCGGCCGATAGACTACCGCTCCCGCCGGCTAGACTACCCCAAACAGCGGTCTCTGAGAGACATGTCTGGCAAGGAGCATATAGGAGAGGACCTTCCTCAGGGTCACAGTAGTGGCCTTGTGGCCAGTCAAGCCGGCAGAGCCGACTGGCGCTGACTGGAACGGTCCCCGCCTGGCAGTGCATGGCTGTCCAGCTCTCGTTTGCATGGGGCTCAGCCGGCGCCCCATGCCTCATGCATGGCCAGGTCCCACCCTCCAGGGGTGCATGGACGACAGAGTTGTCATGGAGGCTGCCTGAAGACCTTCCAACGCCAGTCACCGGCAGACGAGCGACCCCGAGGATGAGCGCGGTGACGAACGCTGCGATTGGTGAAGCGGATTTACACTGTGTTGCCTCGGCGGTCGCCACCGCTGAAGCCGTGATGGTAGCCCGCCTCCACGGGTAGCCATCTTGACCAATGCCCAGCATGCATTGACGGGCGCCAGCTCCTCCGCTCGTCGATCAACTCGTCGAGATCGGTGCCGCATGGCGTCCTGCATGGGGGGAGGATAAGGGCCGTCTCCCAGCACGGGCCGCGGCAGCGCCGCGGCTACTCGCCAAGCCATGGCAGCGCCGGGCAAGCCGCTCCTGAAGTGTTCCACCGAGGGGCAGTCCAGCAGGAGCCGGGCCAGTCGTATTTTACCCCGCTCGTCAGCGGCACGGAGATCCTCGTCACCAGCAGCGCCGCATTGCTGGGTCCAGGGCTCGGCGACGAGAACGCGCCTCTGTTAATCGAGCCCCTGGTCTGCTCAAACTGTTTCAAATGTAGCTGTTGTTTTCTGACGTCTGTTCGACGTGGGAATGGGCGCGTTGGATTCCCCTCGTCAACAAGACCTCCTCTGAATCAGACTCAAAATCCACTCGCATATGCATAATACCCCACACAGTAAGTTTTGCAGGGTTTCCACACCGGGCAGTGGTGTGGACAACTGATTCCCAGGGGTTGTGAACCAGTGGTTCAACACCAACCTCAAATTGGGCTGGGAGTGGACGCATGATAATGTGCATGCAGCCCACAGCTGGGCTGCCATGCTCCCCCCCTCCCCCCTCCCCACCCTTGCCCTCGATGTGTTGGTGAGCGGGCCCGTGCCCTCCGGGAGCCTACCCCTGCGCGCTCCAACGTACTTGCAGTTACGTGGTGATGATTGTGAGCATATTACAAGACATGCCCTGCCGCAGCTGCCTCTCGATTGCCCACCCGTGGCGCTGGACCCAGGTGGGCTGCGCGCCTAACGTCATAGCTTGGCTCATTACTTGGGAGCGAATCGGCAACCCTAGGCCGTGGCGCAAATACCCCCCGCCCTCCTCCACTCGTGTATGGGTCGCTCAAAGAGAGACAGCGGCAGACGTTGCGCGTTTTTGTCATCTATTTGTTCGTAGCCGGAAGTCAACCGCCGTTTTGGGTAACATCATGTTTGCATGGACGCGGCGACAGGGCCCACGAATGACTCCCTTGATTTTTTTTCATCATCCATCGCCTGAAATTGCCAGTTCGGCTGCACATCACCGAAAAGACAAATGCTGGACCGCGGTCTAGCCCAGGTCTGGCCGCGGTCGCGAAACGGGAGGTTTTCAATGCAAAACGGTCAAGGCCTGATCAACCCAGCCCATGGCCAAAGGCGCGTCAGTGGCTCCATCAAAGCCGCGTAGGACTTCAAGAAGGGCCCCTTTTTTATTATTGTGGTGGTCTTTGCTGCGAAAACCGATGATACTGTTACTGTTACGTATTATGGCCCTTCCCCCCAAGCCTGGGGCCCCTTTGTGGGCAAGCGCGACCAAACGGGCGACACCAAACTCTCGACATGTTTTGAAGTGGCGGCGCTCAACCGAATGCAGTTCCATAATATATTTTCCAAGATGCCGTCATACTCATGTATCATGCATCCTCAACGCAAACCCGCCCGGTGAGGGCAGTTAAACCGGGGGGAAGTGAGGATTTTGACGTGAACTCGGTAGCTCTCTATATGTATAGCTGTGGGAGGCCATGGCCGCCGTGGATTGGGCGTAGTTGCGCGCATGTGGCACAAGAGAGCAGGCACCCCATTGTTGCCCCATTGTTGCTATCATTATCGTCATCATAATCATGCGCGATATCGCATCGGCCCCCCCCTCTCTCCCTCAGACACAGCCGCTGTCTGGGTTACCCCGGGGGCTGCAAGCTTCATGCCTAGGCTGGGTTAAAAACCAAAGTAATGAGTGGTACCCGAGCTATAGCCACAGGTACGTAGCATGCAGCCCCGGGGGGACCGGGACAGCTGCTGTTGTAGGACCTCCCCTTTGCCACGGACAGGGCCATTGGGGGCCGTGGCCGGCTGGGTTCCCAAGGGGTTCAGGACAGCGTGTTGGGGGTGACCCCTATCAGAGGTAGTCAGGGATTCGATTGAACGCCCCAGAAAGTGGCCGTTGTTTCCAAAGTCGGGAGATGCGAGGACAGGTCCAGACTGTGCGCGCGTGCTTGCTCACGCCGGCGGCGGCAGTGTCGGCTCGCCAGCGCCGTCCCCAGCCGTGCCCCCCTGTGGCCCTGCCACAGGGAGCGCCTCGCACGAGTCGCGCTGTGGCGCCAGCGATGCCCCGACCTCGCAGATG
This sequence comes from Chlamydomonas sp. UWO 241, assembly GCA_016618255.1. Lineage (NCBI taxonomy): Eukaryota > Viridiplantae > Chlorophyta > Chlorophyceae > Chlamydomonadales > Chlamydomonadaceae > Chlamydomonas > Chlamydomonas priscui. The sequence goes on along the minus strand of VFSX01000314.1, from coordinate 62,870 downwards.
CCTCGCATTGGCCCCGTGGCCGGCGCCCCACCGAGCGCGTGCGCCTCAAACAGGCGTTGCATAGGCCATGGCGATGCCTCCCCGCGCACATGCCTCGCATGGGCACTAGTGGCGCCTCGCTCGGGTCGCGCACCGGACCCGCCGGGGACGCCTCGCAGACAACTCGCCCGGGCAGCCCCGCCGGCGCCTCGAACAAGTCTTGCAATGGCCACAGGTCATGCCTCGCCCTCGCGGATACTGGCACACGGACGCAGGGCACTAGTGGCGTGTTGCATGGGCTCCGCGGGGGGCGCCTCGACCAGCGCCTGCACCAGCCTGACCACGGGCTCCTCGCCTGCGACATCGCAGCCGACATGCGAGAGTGGCGCCGGCGGCGCCCCGCGCGACGTCGCGCCAATCCACGACGCGCTCGTGTCAGCGAGGAGCTCGCTGCCGTGGTCGGTGGCGTCGTCGCCCGGAACGAGGAACATGGCAGTCGACAGCTGGGCGTTGGTGGCCTGTGTGTGGGGGGGGAGGGTGTGTGTGTGTGCGCGGTGTGTGTCGTATTCGTCGGCCGAAGCGACGAACATGGCAGTCGACAGCTGGGCGCTGGTGGCCTGTGTGTGTGTGTGTGCGTGCATGTGTGTGTGTGCGTGTGTGTGCGCGTGCGTGTGTGTCGTATTCGTCGGCCGAAGCGACAAACATGGCGGTCGACAGCTGGGCGCTGGTGACATATGTGTGGGGGGAAGGTATGTGTTTGTGTGCGCGTGCGCGCGCGCGCGCGTGTGTGTGTGTGTGTGTGTGTACGGCGTGGTCGTCGGCCGGTGCGAAGAACATGGCTGTTGAAAGCTGGGCGTTGGTGGCCCGTGTGTGTAGGGGGAGGGTGTGTGTGTGTGCGCGCCAGTGTTTCCGTTAGCCAACTCGCAACCCGACAAAGTGCACTTTCGGGTTGAGATTGCCCGATTCGGGCTGGCGAGTTGGGTTGAGATTGCGCGAATTTCGACCTAAAAAGTGTGAAAATCGTCATTTTCACACTTGTCCCGCCCAAAATCGCATCCGTCGGGTTAAGATTGGCGGAATGAGCGTGAGGACAGGGTTGAGTCGTCTTTTTCCCAAGATCCTTAGCGGAACCACTGGTGTGTGCGTGAATGTGTGTGTGTATGTGTAGTGTGTGTGTGTTTGTGTGTGTGTGTGTGTGTGTGTGTGCATGTGTGTCGTCACACACAGCACGCAACACGCACACACACAGCAGACACACACGCACGGTACTGCGACACGCCGCGGGCCTTACACACACATACTGCTCTGTGCCACCCCGCACACACACACACACACACACACACACACACATACACCCACCACACCCACCCACCCACTGCAAACCCAGCATACACACATAACATGCCACACCTCGGGCCCTCCACTTGCGCGCTGCTCTCCCGTAGTAAGCAGCGACGCGCACCCCGCCATGAGCAGGCGCGCGCGTCCGCACTCGCTGCGTGTGTGTGCGCGCGCGTGTGTGTGTGTGTGTGCGTGTGTGCATGAGTGTCAAGTGCGCGCGTGTGTGTTTGTGTGTGTGTGCTTGCGCCCGTAAATATCTGAAACGATTGCCGGCATGTGTGTGCTTTTGAAACGATTGCCGGTGTGTGTGCTTTTATACAGGCAACAGCCAAAATCCATGTTGCCCGTGCGGTGGGAACTTATATACATGGCTTTAAAATCGCTCTCTGTTGATCTCCCTATCTCTCTCTCCCTCTCGTTTTCTCCGTCGTTCTCTCCCCCCCCCCCCCTCTCTCTCTTTCTCTCTCTCTCTCTCTCTCTTCTTCCTCTGTGCATCATGCACAGAAACAACACTGCCGTGCCGCCCCCCCCTCCCACCACCACCACCCACGCACGTACCCGCCGCGCAGCTCCTGAAGCGAGCGCAGCACTTCGGAGAACGTGGGGCGCTCCTCTGCCTGCGGGTGCCAGCATCGCTCTGAGAGCATCCTGTAGTCGGACGCGGTGCCTGCGCTCATGTGCATGTGCAGTAGTGTGTGTGTGTGTGTTGTGTATGTGTGTGTTGGTGTGTGTGGGGGCTCCGGCTGCGGGTGCCAGCTGCGCTCGGAGAGCATCCTATAATCGGGCGGGGTGCCTGTGTGTGTGTGTGTGTGGGTGTGTGTTCACTTGAGAAATCAAGCCGCTTGCCCTTGAACACGAGTGTGCGTCGTAGCACAAACAACCACGCAAACACACCCTCTCCTTCGCTCTCTCTCTTTATTTTTCTCCCTCTCTCTCCCCTCCTCTCTGCCACGCACCCTCCGGGAACTTTGGCCGCTTGCCCTCAAACACGATTGTGTGTGCGAGCACGACCCGCGGCACGCCCTTGAACGGCTTGGCGCCGGTGTACAGCTCCCAAAGCGTTATGCCAAACGCGTAGACGTCCGCGGCCTGAAAGGATGGGGGAGGGAAAGCAGGGGGGGGGGGTCAGGAAGCAGGTTATCACGGTTCATCTCAGGGCGTGTGTATGTGTGTGCATGTGTTTGTGTGTGTGTGTGCGATTGCATGAGCGGTGTCCAGCTCCCAAGGTGATGCCAAACGCGTAGATATCCGCAGCCTGAAACGTGTATGTGTGCGTGTGTGTGTGTGCTCGTGTGTGCCTGAATAGTGGTGCACAAGGTGAACGAGCACGCGTCCAATACTGCGACAACACATACGCGCCCGACAGGGTAAGGATTCTCCCACCGTTCATATGACGCCAAGCTTCCCCTCCCCTCTTCCGCTCCCGCCACGCACACGCACGTATGCACGCACGCACACACACACACACGCACACATGCCTCGCGAAAGCACACGCGCACGCACACCCTCGCAAACGTTGCGAGGTCCGACCCGTGCCATGGGATGTCTTTAGCATAGCGGGTGGCGCACACACACGCACACGCCATCAAAGGCGTACGATCAACCACACGCACCTTGGACTGCTTGCCCTCCATCAGCACCTCTGGCGCCATGTGAGTCAGCGTCCCGTGGAACATGCTGCTCACATGCGTCTGGTCAGAGTCGGCGTCGAGCGTGATCGCGAGGCCGAAATCAACCACCTTGGCAACGCACCCGCGGCCGTCGGAGCCGCCGCCTGTGTGTGCGTGTGTGTGTGCGTGTGTGTAAGTGCACCATGCCCTCAATCCCTTAGACCCTTCGAGAAAACTATGCCCTTGAACGATTTAAGGGGAAAGCACTCATTGCGTAACATCACGTTGGACGCCTTGATGTCAAGAGTGTAGCATGGCGTTTGTGTGTCAGGTGGACCATCAAAGGGGGGGGGTCCACCGCCAGTGTGACTGGACCCTTAAAACAGGGCTCCCCAACTTTGACTCACTCCCTGGGGCCCCGCCTTGCCTCCGGCACGCGCATCGCGTGTATAATAATGCACCCGAGTTCCCTTGCGTCGGTGGGGGAGCAGAGTGTGTGCCCAGAGCGCGGAGTGGGGGCCTGCCCGTCAGCGCGACTCCCGTCGTCGCGACAACGCGGCCTGCGGCCTCCTCCGTGGCTGTAGAGACGTTAAATACGTATATTATGGCGTTGCGCTGCTGTAGACGCGGGTCGGACACGCCAGGGCGTCGACATGGCGCCGTCTGTCACCCCCTGCCCACACTCACTGGGCCCCACGAAACAGTGCCCATCGCGTCGCCCTGCGTGTGCAACCTCCCACAATGACAACCAGAGTGCCGAGCATAGGACATTGTCGGCCGCAGTGGCGCCCGTTCCGCTATCAAATCTTCGTTTTGGTCCTCATTCAGGGGCATCTGGGAAAGTGGGCAAGGCATCCGGCATACTACCCCCCCCCTGCTTTGGTGGAGCTAGTGATTTCCTTTTCATGATTTTTTTTATTATTAATTATTCCACAGCCGGATTTTGCTTTGACTGCGTTGACCGTTGAACTCCCGTCAACCGTTTGTCCTCATACATAGGTCATTTGAAAGCTCTTGACATGCTCTGTCTGGTGGGCTTGTCAGACTTGCACTCCACTGGATGGGTTGAGGTGTGTGCAAGGTCAAAGTACAGCCGGCATACAGCCAAATGGCTATGTAGAGCCGAAAAGGAAATCACAGTGTGGAACACCGTGGACTATGCCTTCAATCCCTACAACCCTAAAATAACTAGACCCTTCAACCATTGCAGAGGAAAACTGTCGCTGCGCAACATCACGTTGGACGCCTTGAGGTCAGAGTGCGTCACGATGTGCGTGTGGACGTGCACCATGCCCTCAAATCATGAACCCTTGACTCACATCATGAATTCTCAAATCACGAACCCTAAAAAATCGTTAGCCTTGAACCCTGAAAAGGGAAAACACACTCACTGCGCAGCATCACGTTGGACGCCTTGAGGTCTGAGTGCAGCACGCCGTGCGTGTGCAAGTGCACCATGCCCTTTGCGACATCGGCGGCTGTCTCCAGCACGGCGGTGTAGTTGAGGCCTGGAGGAGGAAGATCGTGCGTGTTAGATTCAAATCTTATGGTCAGATTGCGGATTACACACGCACACACACCCATACACACCCATGAACACACGCATATACACACACGTACACCCACCCTCATCGTCGCAGACGATGCCGGCGTCAAGGTTCTCCCTCCGGCTGCCCCCCCCCCAAACAGACACACATGCACACACAAACACACACACACAGGCACACACACGCACACCCACCCTCGTCATCGCAGAAGATGCCTGCGTCAAGGTTCTCCCTCAGACTACCCAGGTCGCAGTACTCGAGCACCAGTTGAACCTGCGTGTGTGTGTGTGTGTGAGCGTGTGTGTGTGTTTGCGTGTGTATGTGCAGCCATATCGCAGTCCTCAAGCACCAGTTGAACATGCGTGCACACACGTGTGTGTGTGTGTGTGTTTGCGTGTCTATGTGCAGCCATGTCGCAGCACTCGAGCACCAGCTGAACTGTGTGTGTGTGTGTGTGTGCATGATATTGAATCCGGCTCACCGCAGATTGACGCTGCCTCATGGACCGCCTCCGTCAGCAACTCCAAATACACAGTCCTTCTTCCGCCATCCACGCCGCCCCCACGTCGACTTCCTGCGTCCCCCTGGCAAGAAGTCCCCCTTCACCAGCGCCTCGAGCGCCCATGCGGGCGCCCCATGCGCCCGCAGCGCCCGCAGTCCCCGCCCCATGGTGATTGCACCTTCCCACCTGCATCCCTCCACCCCTCCCCTCCTGCACCCCCTCTCCCCCTCCCACACCCTCCCTCCCATTCACAGAGAGCATGTCGTCCGCCACCTACCAACTTCAACCGGACGACCTCTGCGTACCTGTTCATGCGTACCTGTTCATGCGTACCTGTTCATGCGTACCTGTTAATGCGTACCTGTTCATCCCACATTGAAGATCAGCGGCGGCGATGATGATCGGCCGATGTCCTTCGACGTGTCCCTACCGAAATCCCCAGCCCACGGATATCCTCTCGTGCTAGCACATATGGCTGATCGCCCGCAGCAAACAAACTTAAGATCCAAGGGGCTTTTCGACTTCTGAAACGATTGCCGGGCTGTGTGCTTTAGTTTAGCATGAGCCGTAATCCAGGTTGCCCGTGCGGTGGGAACTGTAACAAATGTCTCTCTGTGTGCGTGTGCATGCGTGTGTGTGTGCGTGTGTGCACGTGTGTGTGTGTGTGTGTGTGAACCTCACCTCATAACCATGCTGGTGCGACTGGCCGTTGCCGTCGCCTCACGGCTCACCGTGGCCGTTGGAAACAAGACCGTCGGGAGGGTTGGGTAAGGCGGGTGGGGGGGGGGGGCGCACCTCGCAGCACACACACACTGGCCGCAGGGAGTGTGTGTTTGTGTGTGTGTGTGTGTATGTATGTATGTGTGGGGGCTCAGTGGTTGGTAAGGTGGGTGGGGGTGGGGTGGGGGGCTCACCTCATACCCATGCTGGTGCGATTGGCTGCCTTGCGTGAGCAGGTGTTGAGGCAGACGGCTTGTGTTCGCTGGCGTTGTCGGGATGCTCGAAATTCTGCTCGTGGCGCTGTTCGGAGGCTGCGTCATGGCGCTGGTCGGGGGCTGCGTGTTTGTGGGTGGGTGTGCGGGTGGGTGTGCGGCGTGTGCATGTGCATGTGTGTGTGTGTGTGCTGAGTCGTGTGTGTGGGGGGGCATGCGTGTGTTAACGTGTGTGTGTGTTTGTGTGTGTGTGTGTGTCAAAAGTGTGTGTGTGTGTGCGTGTGTGTGAGAGAGTGAGCGCACACACAAACGCAAACACGCTTGCGCACACATAATCAAGAACCGTGCCAAAAACATAGCGTCAGCCCTCACATAACGCACCTGCCACAACCACATGCACACACACACACACGTAGGAGGAGGGGGGGCAAATTATGACACTTTGCACTTTGCCCCCCCATATCTCGCTCCATACTAGGTATCTGCTGCTGATGGAGACATCCACGGACAGCTGGTGATAAGGCCTTTCAGATGTCACATTTGGTTCGACCTGAAACGGCCCGGAACTCCTGCAATTTGAACTTGAAAACGTTGCGCCCAAACCGCCCGCCCGACAGTATGTGGGGCTAATTATGACACTTTGCACTTTGCCCCCCCATATCTCGCTCCATATTGGTTTTCTGCTGTGGCTCCAAAACCGCTCGCCCGACGAATTCAAATTTCCCGTGTGAGTGGTGGTGTAAGCTTTTGCAGCACCAGTAGGGGTGTCAGGGCCGCTCCGTCCGACCCGCCCCTGTATACATGGGATTCCCTATGGTTCTTGAGCTTAAGTCTAGAGGGAGGGGGGCAGGCCCAAAGCCAAACAGCAGGGATCAGCTGGAACACAGCAAAGTGTCATGATTTGCGCCCGTCATAATTTGCCCCCCCCTCCTCCTAGGCAACGCACCTGCAGGCTCCCGCTCGACCCCTTGTCAACGATGATGTGGCCTGTGGTTGGTTGGTGTGTTGGTGGTTGGCGGTTGGTTGGTGGTTGGTTGGTTGGCGGTTGGTTGGTTGGTTGGTGGTTCTTGGTTAGTTGGCAGATGGGCCGCACTGTGACAGAGAAAAAAGGTGGTGGTGGCGACAAGAGACTAGAGGTTGTGGCAACACGGGGTGGTGGTTGTGGCGACAAGACGTGGCAGCCACACACACACACACACACATGCGGTTGGTGGTCGTGGTCGTGTCCGTGCCACTGCCACCGCACTTGCCCTCAGCCGCCGCTGCCGTCGCACACACACTCCCACACACGCACACCACGCACCTGCCCTTGGCCCCAACCGTCGCATCCATCGCACACCACACACCACACACGCACACCACACACCTGCGGTTCTGTCGCTCTTTGGTGCCGTGGCCGTGCTCTTGGCCCCAACCGCCGCTCCCGTTGCACACCATACACCATAGGCACACCACCCCAGGTTCTGGCAGTTGGCTGCCTTCCTTGTCGCTTGTTTTGAGACACGCACCACGCACACAGCAATCATGATGGCAGATGGCATGCTAGGGGTCGAATTTTGACAGCTGCCGGCCTCTTTACTAGGGTCTTATGCGACATCAAAGATGTCCGACGGACTGCAAAATCGACCACCACACACCTGCAATTGTGTCGCTCTTTGGTGCTGTGGCCGTGCTCTGTCCGGCGCCTCTGCTCCCGGTTGCCACCCCCGCCGCCACCGTGGCTGGGCGCACCGATGCGATCTTTGCGGAGTCCACGCTCGTGCGGCAAGCAGGCGTGCGAGGGGCCTTGGCGTCGGCGCCGCCCGCAACGAGCCCCTGCCAGTTTTTTTTTTGGGGGGCCGGTGAATGAGGCGGTTGAGACATCGGGGCGCCCAACTGACCACGGGCACTGCCCCCCCGACTGTACTAACATCCATCGCCATCAGTGTACACAGGAACATCCCCCGCACGCACTGCCCCCCCCTCCTGACCCTAAACCCTAAACCCCCAAACCCTGAACCCTAAACCACATTCACCATCGCCCACCGCCCGCCATCTCAAGATCGACCACCACCGAACACCCCAATCCTCTCAAGAACACCCCAACATCAGCGTATGCAACAACGACCCACACATTTGCCGATTCATCGCACCACCCTGGGTCTCCAGGTCTGGCAATGTCCCCCCTCAAAACCATCTATACAACATCCATCACCGTCAGTGCTTTTGTTAGCCAAAACCGCAACCCGATAAAGTGCACTTTCGGGTTGAGATTGGCCGATTTGGGCTGGCGCGTCGGGTCGAGATTGCGCAGATTTCGGTCCGGAAAGTGTGGAAATTTGACATTTTCACACTGTTTCCAGGGGGGGACAGGAAAGTTAGGAAAAGACATCATGTCGAATTACTTCGAATTTTTACACCGGACCGGCGCCATGCCCTTCCCATCCCTAGATGAGAGAGAATTCCACTCTAAAAAAATGGGAAATTGGGGGGGGGGGGTCTGGACCGTTTCTCAGATTTTTTATGTAACTTTTTATTCTGACATCCGTTCGACATGAGAGTCAGTGCGCTGGATTCCTCTCGTCAAGAGGAGTCCAAATCCACCCTCAGACCCCCCCCACACCCAATAGATATTGCACTGGTGTGGGGCTGTGAGAGGGTTCACACCGGGCGATTGGTGTGGACCACTGGTTCACACCCCCTCGGAGCCAGAATGTTCTGCAGACCTCCGATTGGGATGGGGAAGGAAGCAATGGATTTGTCTGACGACAGGGATGCCAAATCCATTGTCATTCATGTCGTTCAATAGTTGGGGTGTGTGGAAAGGGCCTCGGTGTGTGGGGCTGCACCAGGGCGTGTGGCCGTCTTCTGGGGCCAGTTTCAGGAGTAGGACTGGGCTCTGCAGCCTCCCAAATAGTGTGATGGAATGGGAACAACGTCACAAAGCTGCCCACCAAGTTTCGGCTCCAGCAAGGTAAGGTCTGGGTGTACTGGGGGGGGGGGTCAAGGCCCGTTTTGAAAATAAGTCAACATGAGGTCTGAGAACAACTATTTTGCCCGCCCCCCTGCTGTTTCGCAAGAAATAGCCCCCGTCGGGATGAGATTGGGGAGTCGGCCGTGAGGCCTGGGTTAAGCCATCGTTTCCTCAAGATCCTAAGCGGAACCACTGATCACCGTCCTCTGGTTACCTGCCCCACGAGGCAGCTCCCTCAATCCCACGCCCGTAAGGGGGCATAAACTGACGAATGGCCAGGCGCCCGTGCCCCCTCAATCCCACGCCCCCAAGGGGGCGTACACTGACTTGCCAGTCATGGCCGGGCGCCCACGTCATGAGAGATTCTGAAAACCAACCATCGGGGATAAGCCCCCTTGAGGGGGGGCGCCAAGAACTAGACACAGCAACGACACTCACATTTGCCGAGTCGTCAAACCTGTCGTTGCCCCCCCCCCCCAGCTCCCCTGGGTCTTACGGGTCTGCTGACGCTGTCCACCAGCAATGTCCTTAGCGCCCCCGTAGCCCCCGCAGCCCCCGCTGTGGGTGCAAAACGGAAAATTTGGGGGGAAACTGCGGAAGCGAATCGTGGGGATTTCGTCCCGGAAGGTGCGAAATTCTGCAATTTTCACACTTTCCCGCAAAAAAAAACGCCTTCTGCGGGGGCCATTCGGCGTGCTCCCTCCAATGTTGCGGGGGCAAATAGGACATTTTCAGTTTCTCTAAGGACACCACTGCTGTCCACCCACGCGCACTGCGATGATGAGGCAGATAGCATGCTAGGAGTTTAATTTTGACAGTTGACGCCCGCTTTCCTTGGGTGTGAACGCCAACTAGGGCGTCCGACGGACTGTAAAATCAACCATAAAAAAACCGACTTGCATGGAGAAACACCCGACTTGCATGAAAACCCACCCGACTGTCATACCCTGAATCACCCGACTGTCCTACCCTCTAGCATCGTCAACCAACATAGCAATGACAAGGGGCACACTCAAGCTGTCGCGTGGAACGTTGTGTGCGCACATGTTGGTTGGCCACAGCTTCAGAGAGGGAGTCGGCGACCAGCCACGAAGGAGGCTGCGGGCATCGTCGTCTCGACAGCGGGAGTCGCGCTGACGGGTAGGTCCCGCCCCGCGCCCTGGGCCACTCCCGCTGCCCCACCGACACAGGGGGGCTCGGGTGGATAACTTAAAGCTCGATGCACATGCGGGAAGCGGGGCGGGGGACCCAATGGGTGAGCTTATGTTGGGGAGGATCGTTTTGGGGGTACAGCAGTGACCCCTAAGAAGAATTTTGCAAACTGATTTTTCCGGGCTTGAGCAACTTTGACCGCTCATACCAGGAGCAATACATAGAGAGGGTACACGCAACGCATCCATCTGTGTGCTGCTCTCAACGAGAGCTTTCCAATGCACCCCTCCCACCAAGTGTGAGATGGCTTTCTAGGAAATGGTAAATCCGGCCACGAGCGGTTTATGGCTTGCGGGGGGATCACTGGGGTACAGTCACACTGGCGGTGGACCCGCCCTTCAGTGCTACTTCAATTGATTTCAACTTATTAATTCTTACAGCCCGGCCACCGGCGGCCGCAGGCTGCATCCCCGGAAAAAGGGAAAAACAAAAAAATAAATGGGAAAAACGAAAATAACAAACAAATCGGGCGGTAAACCGTGCGGTAAATCCTAAAAATAGATTAATTGTTTCCGCCCAGAAACCGCTTTAGGTGGTTAACCGCCCAATTGAGGAAGCACTGCTCCCCCCCCCTTTGGTTGGCGACCCCTACCTGTGCAGAGTCGTCGACGTCGTCGTTGCCGTCGCTGCTGCCCTTCAGCGGCTTGATCGAGTACGTGTACGTCTGCAGCATGACGGATTTGGGGGGTTTGCGCTTTTTGTGAGGCAGGTTTTAGGATGCGGGGTTCGGGGTTGTGGGCCTATCTAATGAGGGTCGCCCAGGCTGCTGCCTTCAAGCGGCTTTTGATCAAGTACGTGTGCGTCTGCGCAAGGGTGGATTTTGGGGTGAAGGGTTCTAGGGTTTAGAGCTCGGGCTCAGGGGGCGCAGTTTAAGGGTTTGGGGGGTTAAGGGTCGGGGTTAAAGGTTTCAAGGGCGTTGAAACACGTCCTGGCTTCGAGCACGGACGCTAGGACGCGGCGTGGTGTGCGTGGGTGCAAGGTTTAGGGGATTCTCAGGGTCAAGGGTTTAAGGGTAAAGGATCAGAGGTTTTAGGGCTTCACACACACACACACACACACACATACACACACACATACACAGAGAGAGAGAGAGAGATCGTTACAGAGAACTCTGCACGGCAGACCTAGATAGGCTGTTTCTGGTCATCATTGAGGAGATTCCATTTGGAGGCGAGTGACCAACCGTGCGCCAACAAGAGGGTGAATAACCTCATTCAAAAAGCAGTGGGGGAACGGGGCAAATGCGGGTCACTGACGGCTGTGTTCGTCACTCCGCTTCGACTGAGTTTAAACTAAGTCTCGGCAATCGGGGTGCTTGGAGATGTCGCGTTTGAAGTGGAAAAGTGGGTGTTTGCGGAGGAACGGAACTTGACGGAGTGGGCGAAAAAGTCGCCGGCGCTGAGCCGGTAGGATGTGATGGCGCCGCCGGCATAGAGCGAAGTCATGTCCGGTCGGCGGTACGCGAAAAGGGCGGCAGTGGGGGGGTATATGATGTCGGGAGGGAGTGGGGGGGGAGAAGGGACGGGCGGGTGTGTGGAGATGGAGGGGCGGGGGGACGGGGGAGGTGGGAGGCGGCGGATGAGGGAGCCGATGAACGTAGCACGGTGCCGATGAACGTAGCACGGTGCTTGTTGATCGTGTCGATGATGGGGAACGTACAGGGGGGGGAGGCATGCATCGTGGTGGTGGAGGTGTGCTCTGTGGTGTGAGGAGGGATGCCCTTGATGAGGCAGAGGAAACGGTTGTGGGTTACTTCAAGTCTGTAGATGTGGGCCTTGTTCAACGTCCATGTCTGGCAGCCATACAGTAGGGCAGAGATCACAAAGGCGTTGTAGAGGTGGATCTTGGTAGTGGGAGAGATTGAGTTGGAGTTCCAGAACCGGGGAGTGAGACGGTTGAAGGCCTACCAGGCACTTCCGATCCGGCGTGAGATCTCTGAGTCGAGGATGTCGGAATCAGACGTGTTGGGAGCGTCATCAGAAGGGGCGGCGGGGGAGTACAGAATACTTCCCATACACATACACACACACACTTTAAACACAAGCAAGTATAATCATCCATCAAGGCATCTGACGGACTGAAACCATGACTACATGCACGGACACACCTGCACCAGATGCGGGTGGGACATGGCCGATGAGATCGCCGCCTCGACGATCGCCATGCGCTCCACTTTGCACACAAACACACACACATACCCCCCCCCCCACACACACAGACACACCTGCACCAGATGCGGGTGGGACATGGCCGACGATATCGCCTTCTCGACGATCGTCATGCGCTCCGCTTTGCACACGAACACACGCACACCCTGCACCCACCCCCCACCCCCACACACGCACCTGCACCAGATGCGGGTGGGACATGGCCGACGAGATCGCTGCCTCAACGATCGTCATGCGCTCCGCATGCTTGCTGCGCGACATCGCACTCGGCATCGTCATGCACTTGACAGCGACGATCGTGCCGTGCCACAGGCCCTTGTACACCTGAGTGTGGGGTAGGGGAAAGTGTGGGGTGGTTCAAGTTGTGTCTTTCCGCTGCGCGACATTGCGCTCGGCATCAGGATGCACTTGCCGTGCTACAGGCCCTTGCATACCCTGTCGAGCGAGCCCGACCCGATCAGCTCTCGATGATCTCGATCCTTCCTGACTCTGCTCTCTTGTCGGCCCTAGACACTGCTTCTCCCCCCCCCCCTCCCCCGCCCCCCATACACAAAATGAAGCGACGCAACACCTGCGCCACCCCTGCGCATCATCACCTAGACTTCTTAGTCTCCCTAGGAGGGTGTCGTCCTCATTGGGTGCCTGTTAAGTTCCCTAGAGAAAGGAAGCAACGCACCTTGCCAAACGACCCCGACCCGATCAGCTCCAGGATCTCAATCTTTTCCGACTCAGCAAGAGCCGCCTCGCTCCGCTTGAGCGCCGCCCGCATGGTGTGGATTTTGCCGAGGGCACTCTTGACATCGTCGTCGACGCTGCGTGTGCAAGTGTGAAAGAGCGTGTGTGTGTGTGCGTGTGCGCGCGCGTTACAGGGGTTTCCTTGTGGGCTAAATGTGCGCTCTCGAGACCGCCATTTATTTCCCTATAAACACAAGTCGAATACACCATTATAGGTGCCCGGCGGATTGTGAAAACGACCACCTCCCCCAGACAGTGGCAAGTGCACCCACCTGGTAGACACGGACGCGTTGCCAAAGCAGTTGAGAAGGTCGAGTTGGCGCACGAGCAGCGCGTTGAGCCGTGCCTTCTCGTTGGTCAGCTCGGCGGTGCTCGCCTGCGTGTGTGTGTGCGTGTGTGTGTGCGTGTGTGTGTGTGTGTATTTGTGTGTGTGTGTGTGTGTGTGTGTGTGTGCATGTATGTGGGTGTGTATGTGGGTGTGCGTGCGTGTTTGTGTGTGTGGGGGTGCATGCGTGTGTGTGTGTGCGTGTGCACGCGTGTGTGTGTGTGTGTGTGTGTGTGTGTGTGCGTGTGTGTGTGCATGTGTGTGTGTGTGTGTGTGTTCATTGCGTTGAGTCACGCCTTCTCATCTGCCACCTCGTCCGTGCTCGCCCGTGTGCGTGTGCGTGTGTGCGTCTGTGATGTGAGCAGTTTTTTTGTAATGGCGGAACTCGCCCGCATGGCCGCTTTGGAGCGATTGCAGTAAATATTTTCTCGCGAACGTGTGGAAATCGCCAATCTGAACACAAAAACGCGTCGCGCTTTGTGCTCTGGCGTGACGAGGGCGTTTAGCCAAAGACCTTTCCATGGTACTAGCGTACTCTGATGAGTCATGAATTATACACACATGCAGGCTCACGACCACATTGCAAAACACCCACCCACACAACTGTTGCGGAACACATTCCATTCCATTCCAGATCGTTACATAGATAACGTCTACATCGTTCCAGTCGTCTGCATGAGGGCGTCTGTCAATAGCGGGTGACCACTCGTCGCTATCGCTACACACACACAGACACACACACACACACACACACACACACACACATAAAACGCACACACCTGCAGGCCCACGACCGCAACACGGCGGCGCTCCGAGTTGAGGAACACGAGGAAGATGAGGACTGAGGGGTAAGGGAGTGGGGGTGGGTGGGGTGGTGGGGCGGGGGGGGGCTGCGTGTGTGTGTGCGTAGGGGGTGGGAAAAACCGTTCCTACGTTGTGTGCGTGCGCCTAGTTTGTGTGTGTGTGGCATGCACACGTGCTCGGGCGATGCGTGCGTTGACAACGCGAGTACGCCCCCAGGCCAGAGCTTCGATAGCGAGAGTGAATCTGTCATAAATACGCCCAACTTGGGCACATGCTAGTTGCACGTGCCACCGGCTTTACTCGAATCACCTGTTTGATGCTTGGGGACCGCACCATTGGCTGTGTGCGTGCATGCGTGCGTGCGTGCATGAGCATGCGTGTGCGTGCGTGTGTGTGCGCGTGTGTGTGCGCGTGTGTGCACGTGTGTGTGAGTGTGTGTGTGTGTGTGTGCGTGTGCGTGCGTGTGTGTGCACGTATGCGTGTGTGTACACGTGTGCGTGTGTGTGCACGTGTGCGTGTGTGTGCACGTGTGCGTGTGTGTGCGTGCGTGCGTGAGCATGCGTGCGCATGCGCACGTGTGCGCGCGTGTGTGTGCGCGCAAAGTCCACGGCGTGATCATGTGGCCGCTCTTGCTGTTGAGGGTCTGGCCCGCTAGTGTAGGTAATGCATGCATAGCCTGGGCCGGGGCGGTTGAGGGGTACTTGTAGGGCTCCGTTTAGGGTTTAGGGTTTAGGGTTTAGGGGTGAGCGGTTAGGGTTTAGGGGTGAACGTTTAGGGTTTAGGGTTTAGGGGTGAAAGGTTGGCACACAAACACGCAAACACGACTCACTTGCAATAAGCAGCGACGCAAACACGGTGCCAATCTGCAGCGGCACCTTCCAGCTGGGTCCCCACCCGCCGTCTGGCACCACGCACAGCTCCCACTCAAGAACAAGGCGCCTGGTGTGTGGTTTGTGCATGTGTGTGTGTGTGTGTGTATGTGTGTGTATTGGTGGTCGATTTCACACTCCGGCACCTTCCAGCTGGGTCCCCGCCCGTTGGCCGGCACAGCGCACAACTCCCACTCAAAAACGAGGCGCCTGGTGTGTGGTTTGTGCATGTGTGTGTGTGTGTGTGTGTGCGCATTGGTGGTCGATTCCACACTCCGGCACCTTCCAGCTGGGTCCCCGCCCATTGGCCGGCACAGCGCACACCTCCCACTCAAAAACGAGGCGCCTGGAGAGTGTGGTTTGTGCATGTGTGTGTGTGTGTGTGTGTGTTTGTGTTTATGCCACTGCCGATTCTCGCCGCCTCTCCTCCTCCGTACGCCCTCTGTCGTCGGGCTGTCAATTCAGCAGCCAGTCGACGCATGCATCCAGGAACTCAGTCCATCCGCACTCTCTCGCACGCCCTCCACATGGCAAAAAACACGTGATGCCCTACCGCACAGATTTCCCTCCCCCCGCAGCTCTGCAGCTTCAGACAACGGAGCCCAGGTATCTCAGTGCCATCACTTCGACCGCCATGCGGCCCGAGCCAGCGCTCAACTTGAGCTACCGAGTTCCTCCAGCCGCCACCGTCCCGCCCACCGCCCACCGCCCACCGCCCAGTCGTTCATTCGACCCCACGCCCCACCTCAAGAGACCCACCGCTTATCCCACTGCTGCCCCGTCGACCTCCATACACCCACATGTGTGTCACATGGAGTTGCCCCTCCCCATGCGCCCCATGCGCGCACATGCACCCCATGCACCCCCCCCCCATGCTACCAGCGCCTATGTATGCGTTATGTGGCCGGGCCACAGTGTGGCTCCCTCCTCTCTCCCCTCTCCTCCCTCCCTTCTCCTGTCTTCCACTCCTCCATCCCCACTGCACCCCACCCCATCCTGTGCCCCCCGCCCCTCCTAACCCTCCCTCGCCCTCACCCTCTCCCTCCGACTACCCTCCCGCTGCCTCCCTCCCACTGCCTCCCACTTGCACGACTACCACTGTTCGGACACGGCTTCGCTCTATGCCGGCGGCGCCATCACCTTCTTCCGGCTCACGCCAGTGACTTTTGCGCCCACTCCGTCACGTTCTACGCCCTCCGCAAACATCCATCTCTTCAACTTCACACGCGACATCCCTGAGCGCCCCGAGTTCGCCGAGCGAGTCACCACCGAGTGGATCATCTTAGCATGATTTCCACAACTGTGGAAGTCCTTCTACCGACACCTAGTTTAAACTCAGTCGAGGCGGATTGACGAACACAGCCGCCAATGACCCGCCACTGCCCCTTTCCCCCTCTGCTTTACGAATGAGGTTGTTCACCCTCTTGCTGGCGCATGGTTGGTCTCCCGCCTTCAAACGGAATCTCCTCAATTGATGACTAGAAACAGCCTATCTAGGTCTGCCGTGCAGAGTTCTCTGTAACGATATCTCTCTCTCTCTCGTGTGTTTGTGGTCGATTCCACACTCCGGCACTTTCCAGCTGGTTCCCCGCCCGTTGGCCGGCACAGCGCACACCTCCCACTCAAAAGGAACGTGCCTGGTAGTGGTGTGGGTGTGTGGGTATGGGGTGTGGATGTGTGTGGGGGGGGAGAGGGGTGTGTGTTTGTGTGGGCGGGGGCTGAGGGCGTGTGTGTTGAAAGGTTTTTGAACCCCCTACATGGAGGGGTGAAGGCGTGCGTGCGTGTGTGTGTCAGTTTTGCAGAAAGGCGGTACGCGGACACTTTTGTTCCGTGGGAAGGTCGTTTGGCGGGGCGTGCGCGTACTGTGGGAGGGCGCGGCGGAGCCGCGCTCTGCCTTGCGCGTACTGTGGCGCGGCGAAGCCGCGCCACGGTACGCGCACACCTAGGATATACCGCAGAGAGCGCCGGATCTATCGGATGCAGCGCGCGCAAATAGCGGTGGTGGAGAAGCGGTGGCGGAGATGGTCACTCTGATTTCAGCAACATTGTTGCTTGATGCAAGTGTGACCGCCTCCAAGGTACCCCCCCCTGCCTGGCAATGTTGCAGCAGATCATTCCATTCTCTAGTATCACACACAATGCATCACTGGTTCTTATATCACCTGCGGGGGCTGCGCACCGGCGCCTGCTGCATGCATGCATGCAAACACGCCCGCTGCATGCAAACACACGTGTCCCATGCGCGACAGCGAGTCTGGGCGAGCATGAGCCCTCGCCAACGTTTTTTTGCCCCGTACAGGCTGCTTCCATAGACTGCAAACCATAGCATTTATTAGTTTGCCATCCAATTCAGAATGCTGTTGTGGCTCGCTGGCTTCCGCTGCGGCCCCCGGCCCCGCCGCTTGCGTGCACGCGCGCCATGCGCGGCAGTTGGGGGCGGTGTGTGTGGGGGGGGGAGGGGGGGGGGGGGACGCACCGTGCTACGCCCATGCTAGCTACTTGTCTGCTGTAGGGGAAGATTGGGTGTGTTAATCCACGCTGGGTCACGCAAGCGTGTGCGCGCAGAGGGCGGCGCAGGGGCGTAAGTTATGTGTACATGCAAATCTGCACCGAGAATTGACACGCTTTGTGATGTGTGAACGGCACCTGTGCCCTGTAGGGAAGAGAGGCAGTGGGAAAGTAAGAAAAAAGAGAAATCAGGAGAGAAAATGAGAGGGCAGCGCACAGAGCCGCGTTGAAAAGGCGACTACCGTTTCACCAATAATATTACTTTGAAAAGCGGGGTTCCGGGGGCGCGGCCCCCGGGAAAATCATCTGCGTATCAACGCATTGCAGCCCGCATACCAGCGCCGGGCCGGCAGGCCCGGCTGGGGCCCTCCGTGCGTCCCACGGCAGCAATCTCGCTAAATATTTTCTGCATCACTGGTGTGTGTGGGGGGTGTGGGGTGGAGGGGTCACACACACGCCCGCCCACACACCCGCTTGTATTAGCGGCGCCACCCTCGCTGCCGCTGCCGGCTGCCACCCAGTGATTTTGTTTTCACAATTTTTTAGTTGTGTTCCTTGTCGCCAACGTCCCGTTGACCGTCTTGACTGCTGCCTTAGCGTTGACTGTCAAATAAATGTAATTTTCAAGCTCTTGACGAGCACTATTTACTGGATGGCATCGCCTGAGCATCAAGCAACTTGAAAAACCACTTCATCTAAGGCTGCCAATAGCCCAAAACAAAAGCATTGCTGCCCCCCTTACAACAACTCACACGCTTGTTGGCGCTCTCGGAGAGGGGGTGTTGGTGATTGCTAATATAGGGAGCCCCTCCTCGCTGTCGGGTGTCTTCTACAACTCCACCTGTGTTCCATGGTGTGAAATCCTGGAGATTCCACCCTTTTCCCCTCACTTCGAGCATCCTCATACGAGATTTGGCTCAGGGTAAGGGTAAGTGGCACCTTGCCCCTCCCATGCTACACACACACACACACACACACACACACACACCACGCCACCCACGTACCCCGAACCGTACACGCTTGCGCACTCCATGTCGCTTTGCGCGTTGCTTGGGCATACTGCGTGGGTGGATGGGTGGGGACAGAAATGGTTTTGGGATAAGGGTCGGTTCACACGCGATGGGAGGGTGCGGGAGCGTGTGTGTGTATGTGTGTGCATGTGCGTGTGTGTGTAGGTGGAGCCAAATCAAGGTTGCATGGTTCACCGCATTTTGTGTTGGCTAGACACGGGCGACCCCCCTTCGGTCAGTTTTGGGTTAATTTGTTCTCATTTTTCCGAGTGCACGCTCGCGCACTCCATGTCACGGGCCGCCTTGCTTGAGCACGCTGAGTGTGTGCGATGGTGGAATGTTCTAGGTTATTTAGGTGTGTGTGTGTGTGTGTGTGTGTTGCGCCCTTGGCCTCCGTGCCCTCGTCGGGGTGCCTGCGGCCACTATACCCCCCCCCCACACACACACACGCACAAGCACGCACGCACGCACACACACACCACACACAGCTTGCAAGGCACCACACGCACACACACGCGCCACGCACACGCACCGCCGCCCAAGGGGAAGATGACGGTCGACCCGATGTTCGCCGTGTTACCGCCTGCCGCGCCCTTGGCCTCCGTTCCCAGGTCGGTCTGCCGCGTGAGGCAATACGCGTATCCAAAGCGGATCTCCAGCTCTGAGAGCAACTGCATAATCGCCTCGGCCGACACCGTGATGGTCACCGTGCCCCAGAACGCGTACGTCTTCCCGTCGATCACGCGCGGCGCGCACACGTCGCCGCTGGGGGTGCGAGGGTGTAAACGATGCGGGTGTGGGGAGATGAGGCAATGTTGACGGATTGGACAGTCGTGCAGGGGCGGGAAAAGCGGGGGGGGAGGGGGCTGGGCAGCCGCCGGTCGGTCGACGGCAACAGCTCTCTTGGGGCAGCCATCCCTGTCGGTCCATGATAGATGCATATTCTTGGGGGCCACAATACGGCCACAACACGGCCGCGGCACCCCCACCACTGGTTTACCCCACGGCCACCACACACACACACCACCAGGGTTGCACGGCACGCGCGTACTAGGGGGGGAGGGGGGGGGGGTCAGCGTCCTGACCGGTATCGGTACATGGTACGGTACCGCGGTACGGTACCACGTACCGTGCAACCCTGCCCACCACCACGGTTCCCATAGGATCCTACATGGCGCCTTGCGTACCTGGACATTCAAACCTGATAATAAGGAAGCCGTACAAGCTTGTAGACGGGGTGATTCTGTATAACCGCTGGCCACCACACTCACTGCAAGCCAGGACGACGCCAACGTCCAGAGCGGGGATGGCCACACGCTACCGACGGTGGGCCCAATGAGTGGGCCCACTGTCCCCACACACACTGCGCCCCCACACACACTGGGCACACGCCATGGGCACACGCCCTGGGCACACCACGCCACACCCACCACAAGGCGGGGTCAAGCGCAGGGTTGGCCACGCTTCCGACGATGCACGGGCCGGGCAAGCCGTCCACGGTGCACACGTCGCCGGGCGCGTACGGTAGCGGCGACGGCTTGTCGAGGCCCCACGTCTCGTTGCCATTGCCGGCCACAAACTGCAGGGCGGGTGCAAGCAGGGTTTGGGGGGTTGGGGTTTGTGTGGTAGGTTGCCCACCTCGCCACATGGCAGCACCCACCCACCCATGACCGGACACACACACACACACACAAACACACACACACACGCACAAACGCACACACATGCGTACACACACACACACACACGCACACACGTGCACACGCACGCACGCATGCACACACACACACACACACGACCGGCCGGTTGTGAGCACCTGCACCATCGAGATACCGAACCCGGTCCCAGACTCGGCAAGCAATTTGAGCGGGCCCGCGATGTTGACCTCGTCCATATCACGCTTAATGAGTGAGATCGCATACGCGTGGAAGGTCTCCGCCTTGATAGCGTTGAAGTTTAGCGTGCGCAGCTGTGGCGCGTTCACAGGCCACATCGCGCTGATCTGGCCAAAGGGGAGCAGCTTGAGCGAATATATGGCATCCTCGGGGTCGAGCGCCTGTGTGTGTGTGTGTGTGTGTGTGCGTGTGTGTGTGTGCGTGTGTGCGTGTGCGCATCATCCCCCCCCCCCTCCCCTTGTCAGCCACAACATTTTGACCGTCCTCCCACCCGTGGGGGGTAACAGTGGTCGCGGGTCGTTTTGGGTGCCGTACAGTGTGTCCGTTAGCCAACCCGCAACCCGACAAAGTGCACTTTCAGGTTGAGATTGGCCGATTCGGGCTGGCGCGTCGGGTTGAGATTGCGCAAATTCCGACCCGAAAAAACGTGAAACGGCATTTTCACACGTTTTCCGCCAAAATTTGCCTCCGTCGGGTTGAGATTGGCGAAATGAGCGTGAGGCCCGGGTTGAGCCATCATTTTTCCAAGATCCTTACCGGAACCACTGGTGCCGTAGTCACGCGTTGCTGTCACAAGTACAAGATGCTGATGGGGTGTCGCGACGGCCAAGAGATGCCTAAAAGGACAAGAAAGGTCCCCAAAGGAAAAGACTACAGGCTAACACGATCGTGTTGACATCGCGGAGTGTGTGTGTGTGTGAGAGAGTGCGTGTGTGTGTGTGTGTGTGTGTGTGTGCACACGTGTGCGTGCGCAGACTACCACCACGCCACCACACAAACCCTATTCCCCCCCCCCCCCACCCCCCACCCAACCCAAGTCCCACCTTTGCGTTGTTCATCACACTAATGAAGTTTGCGTTGAGTTCAGGGACGTTTGGCGTCAGCATGATGGCCGTCGAAACAACCATCATGGGTCCCTGCATCGTCAGCAGCGCAGAGTTGATGCCAGAGACCTGCGTTGGTTGGTTGGTTGGGTCGGTGGGTGGTTGTGTGATTGGTTGGGTGGTTGTGTGGGTGGTTGTGTGGTTGGTTGGTTGGTTGGTTGTGTGAGTGGTTGTGTGGGTGGGTGGTTGTGTGGGTGGTTGTGTGGGTGGTCGGTTTGTGGGTGATTGCGTGGTTGGTTGGTTGGATGGTTGTGTGGGTGGTTGTGTGGGTGGTCGGTTGTGTGGGTGGTTGCATGGTTTGTTGGGTGGTTGGATGGTTGGTTTGGTGGTGCTTAATTGATTGTGCGCGGTCATGCCGACAACCTGTGGCAAGGGGTGAGAAGGTGAGCGGGTGGTGGGTGGGTGGGTGAGTGAGTGGGTGAGTGAGTGAGTGGGTGGGTGAGTTACATGCACACACACACATACACTTACACACACACACACACACAATCCGTCCGCCCGTCCGTCAGTCAGAGTCCCATCCCACCCAGTCAAAATCGGCCGTTTCAGCTCATTCGGCTGCTTTTCAGTGGGAAATATGACAGAATCAGCCGATTTGAGCTGTGTGGGAAGGGGCTCGCGGTCAGTCATCAAGTCAGTCACACGGCCAGTAAGATGCACACACACACACACACACACACACACACACACACACACACATACACATGGGTCTAATGCGCCATCAAAGGCGTCCGACGGACTGTAGAATCGAACACACACACACACACACAGGCCCCTTCCCACCCAGCCGAGTCGGCAATTTGGGTCGATAAGACTCGGCAGTGCAATGGTACCGCAATGCCGAGCGTGTCTTCCCACCGAAAGCACTCGGCTATTCGGCTGTTGTGGTTGTTGCACTGCAGTTGCAAACCTGTCGCAGCCCAGCACCGTATGCTTGCCCGGACAGCCTTCCAATCCAATGGCACACGGCCACCAACGGGGAGGAGGAGCAGCAAAGAGGGTCCGGAGGAGTGCGGCAAAACAGCCGAACTGTCGACACCTCCGCAGGCACTCGGTATTTTGGCAGTCCACAGCCGAGATTCAGCTGATTCCGCCCAGCACAAACAGCCGATTATTTGCTTGGTGGGAACGCAAAAACTGTTGAAATAGTCGAAATAGCCAATTTCGGCTGGGTGGGAAGCCCCCCCCTCCCACACACACACTCACACGCACGCACGCACGTGCACACACACACACATGCTCACACACGCACAAAAACACACAGGACCCCCCACTCACCCACCCCCCCACCCCCCACCCACAAGCACACACACACACACAAAACACACACACACACACTCTCACACACACTATCACACGCACACACACACACACACACACACACACACCTTGTTTGCTATGATGTTCTTCGCCGTGGTCTTCTCCTGGTTGACGTAGGTGTCTGCCGCAAAACCAATCGCGACTTGGGAGACGGTGACGAGCACGAGGAACATGGCGAGCGGGACAATCCACGTGAGTGGCGCACGCGCACAGACCTGCGTGCGCGTGTGTGTGTGTGTGTGTGTGTGTGTGTGTGTGCGCGTCACACCCTGATATGTGTGTGTGTGTGTGTGTGTGTATGTGGGTGTGTGGGTGTGTGCGTGCGTGTGTGTGCGTGTGTGTGTGTGTGTGTGTGTGTGTGCGTGTGTGAGAGTGTGTGTGTGTGTGTGTGAGTGTGTGTGTGTGTGTGTGTGTGCGTGTGTGCGTGTGTGTGTGTGTGTGTGTGTGTATGTGTGTTGCGTGTGTGTGTGCGCGCGCACACAGACTTTGTGTGAGGTGTGCGCCGTGGCGGTCAATGCCTTTGGGTGCATGCTTTGGCCGTGGCGGTCAATGCCTTTGGGTGCATGCTGTGCTGCAACGCGTGGGGTGGCACCTGATCTGCTCGCCCAGCCTGACCCTCCACTTGGGTGCGGGCAGATTCTCTGTATCAGTATCCCCGACCATGCCCAGGCGGAACGCCCTCCTCCCCCCACCGCTGGACTGGGGGATGACACCCACGCGTGCGTGACGTGCGTGGTGTTGTGCGAGCTCACCTTGTAGACGCTGGTGCATTCGTGTTTGCAAGCATCCAGCGCCCCGACTGCCCAGCCCTTGGCCGGCACATCGTGGCCATCCTCGAGCAACTGGCCCCCGCCCCGGCTGGGAGATTTTGCGGCTCTGAGCGGCTCCTTGTTAGTCGTCGGGATTTCCTTTCCGCCTCCGCCCGTCTCCACTCCCTCCATAGCCTCCGCAACTGTCTGCTGAGCCTTGTTGTGCCTTCCCTGCGTCGGCAGAGCTAGCGTCCGTGCCGCGTACTGCTTTAGAAGCGCGCCGCAGTGCTGGTGCTGCGCATCAGGACAAATACAGAGTTGATATCGGCGATGTCCATGTACTTGGGTAGTGCACAGTGGGAATGCAGTGAGAATGCAGCCACACACTACGAGTTGTAGAAATGTGCTAGCACAACAAAAATAGCACAACCCACAAATTTCAAGCTCGAGTTTGGGGCCCGCAGTTTGTTGCCGCACGCTTCTTGACCACACATGCACACGCACATCTCCATGACTCCTTGGATGTTGCTCCACCCCACACCTCTGTCCCTCGCCCTCTTATATATTGCTTAGAGCCCGTCCCAGGGTAAGGGCAACACCCGCGACAACATTGAAAACGCTGCTACCGTGCAGCGACCCCTCGATTTGCGCCGGACCCTTTGCCTATATTGTTACTGCGAAGCCCCCCTGGTGGCGCGCTGCTCCTCCCTCTCGTGACGTGCGGCCACGAACATTAGTGAAATGACGCGCGTGCACCCGCTGCCCCCTCCCCCCTCCGGGCAGGTGAGAGAGAGGGTCCATGCCCATGGATGCACACCTTGGGGACACGGACGCTGGGGTACTTATAACCTTTATAAGTAGCAGGAAGAGGTAGCTGGGTGTGAGTATGCGTGCGGGGGGGGAGGGGGGGGGGAGGGAGGCTGGGAGGCTGGGAGGGGCCCGTCGCACACGCACGCACGCACGCACGCACGTGCTGCGCCCACCCGCCACGGCTGCAGGCGGAGTGGCTCCCGGATCAGATCCTCGACAAGTACATGCAAGAGATTGGCTATGCTGAGCAGACGATGCTGAGCCTGAAGGTGGGCTCGCGGCGGCAGGGGCCCGGATTCAGGCGTGCACACACACATGCACGTTTAGGTGTCAAAAACACGCACACACACCAGAAAGCACCCTCGAGCATACAATTTGTGCAAACAAATGCATGCCCAGAGCAGCGCCACCGTGCCCTGCCGCTGCAACACACACACACGCACGCACACACGCACATGCGCACAAACGCACACGCACGCACGCTCACACGCACACACACACACACACACACACATGTATGCACACATGTACACACACACACATCCACACGCTCACACACACTCAACCCCCACATCCCACACCCCACACCCCACACCCCACACCCCACACCCCGCACCCCGCACCCCACACCCCATTCATCACACATCACACCCCACACCCCACACACCACACACCACATACCACAACCATCAGGTGGCAACGGAGAGCGTGTGGAAGAAGCAGGTTATCGCAAACGGGCCGTATGAGACGCGCGACAAGGTCAAGAACTTCATGTGCGTGCGTAGGGATTTAGGGTTCAGGGTTTAGGGCAGTGTATCCGTTCGCCACCGCGCAGTTACACGGGTTTTCCAGCTAACCAGGCTACTCTTCTACTAGAGACACCCGCCGATACTCCAGCACACTTAAGTACTAGAGTACCGCCGGCTCCCGGCCGATAGACTACCGCTCCGCCACCGCGCAACCCCGTAAAAGTGCATTTGCGGGGTGAGATTGGCCGGTTCGGGCCGGTGGTGCGGGGTGAAATTGCGTGAGCTAGGACCCCAAAAGTGTGAATATCGTAATTTTCACACATTTTGCCCCTAAATCGCATCCGGCGAGGTGAGCCGAGGGAGATCGAGAAAATGAGCGTGAGGCACGGGGTGAGCCATCATTTTCTCAGGATGCTTAGCGGCAGCTTAGCGGAACTACTGGTTTAGGGTTCAGGGTTTCAGGTAAAG
>VFSX01000314.1:5000-32500 GCA_016618255.1 Chlamydomonas sp. UWO 241 | reverse complement strand
GAGGGGTTGCCACTCGGGCCAACCAACTTCAACTTTCAACTTCATTCAACCTCAATCGCGGCGTATCATCCCCCCATGGGCTGATTAATTCCATGGGGCGATAGTTGGGGGTAGGCAGGCCTAGAGGACGTCGGATCAGCTCCTCGATGGGGCGACGGGCGAGCGTAGGCGGGCCTGGGATAGGGGGCGGCGGCGGATCATCTCCATGAGCCAACGAACTCGATGGGGCGATGATGAACGTAGGCAGGGGCGCAGGGATGGGGCGGCGGATCATCTCCATGGGCCTCTGAACTCCGTGGGGCGATGATGTAGGTAGGCAGGGGGCGGAGGCAGGGGCGAGGGAGGATAGGCTGGGGCGTGGGGGGTGGTGAGGCGGATCATCTCCATGGGCCTGTGAAGTCCATGGGGCGATGATGTAGGTAGGCAGGGGGTGGAGGCAGGGGCAAGGGAGGAAAGGCTGGGGGGAGGGGGGGGGGAGGGAGGGCCAGCATGGGGTCGGCGCGCGTGAGGGCGCATGGGCGGGAGGCGCATGGGGCGGGGGTGCATGGGCCTGCATGGCGCGCACACGAGACGGCAAGCTCCATGTGGGGGTGGAGCGTGGGCGGGTAGTCGACTGTGGGGTGGTGAAGGTGGGGGATAGGTGGACTGTGTAGTTTGGAGCGTGTCAGTGGGAGTGAAGGGTGCTGAAGGGGGCACACACACACACACACACCACACACACGCGTGTGTGCACTCACACACGCACACGCAAAACACACACACACACGCACACACACACACACACGGCCAACACGCACGCACACCCTCCAGGCAAGGACCTGTTTGACAGGCTTTTTACACTACATGCCCTCCTCGCCCGACACACACACACTCACACACACACACACACACTCACACACATGGCCAAAAAACACACATACACACTCCAGGCGAGGATCTGTTTGAAACCACATGCCCCCCCCCACAAACACAAATGCGCATGCACTTACACACACACACACACGCATGCACACACTCACACTCACACAAATTAACACGCACAAACTCACACACACGGCAAACACACACACACACACACAAACACACACACACACACACTCCAGGCAAGGACCTGTTCGCAAATCTCCGTGCACTACAGCCCCCCCCCCCACGCACACACACACACGCACGTGCACTCACACACACTCACACACGTGCACATTCACACACTCGCACACACAAACACACACACACAAACTTCAAGTGGTGTCACAAAATCGTCGGGGGCTCTCGCCCCGACGCCGCCAATGGCAGACCAACTGGGCTGACAGGGTGCTGCTGCAGCGTGAGCGACTCTGGGTTTGGGGAAATCGGCTCTGTCGCCGATTTGCCCTGATTCAGAGCGCTAGAGGCTGTTTGAGACACGGCGTCATAAGGCAGGCAACTGCGAGGCATGCGGGGACGGAGGGAAGGCTGCTGGCAGAAGTCGGCGCCGCCATCGTCGGTACCCCATGCAGCCACGGGCAACGGCACCGGGCAGAGGCTGCAGCTACGCTACAGCCAGGGCACCGGCTATGGGCATCGGCTATTGATTGACATCGGCTAAGGCTTCGGCTGCGGCCAGGGACACCCTGCATCTGCACTCACATCGCGTCGGCTACACGTCCGCCCTCTGGGCATCTGCATCGGCCACGGCTACGGCCACGGCTACTGACATCGGCTGCGGCGACGGCTTCGGCCTACGTACTGCAGCTACGGCACGAATCGCGGGGCACTTCAGTGACCTGCATGGAGGGTCTCCATGCAGGGCGAATCTTACTTGCATGAGACACATGACGACGGAGATGCACTGGCAGCAAGCGCCCTCGCAGCGCAAGCGCCATGCATGGAGGCTGGCGGCATGGCGGGCGTGCGCCACATGATGAACGGAGGAGGAGGAGGGTGGCCAGGCTGGCTGCCCGAACTGAGACGCATGGCGCGACCAGATGTACTAGAGCTAGTGGGATGGACACAGTCAATGTGTATCCACTGAGTGGACTAGTGCGGGTGATAGTATCTGCCTGCCTCAGGGATTGAGTGCGCAAGCACAAGTCTAATACGCCATTAAAGGCGTCCAACAAGACTGTAAAATCGACCACACACACACTCCAGGCAAGGACCTGTTCGAGAAGCTGCGTGCACACGAGTCAAAGGAGCTCGCACGGCTGAAGCAGGAGGTGGGTCATATGTAGATGGCACATGCATGTGGCCAATCCCAATGGGAAATGGGGATTCCTTTTCGGCTCAACACAGCCATTTGGCTGTATTCCGGCAGTACTTTGACGTTGCACACAGTTCAAACCATGCAGTGGATTGTGAGTCTGGCAAGCCCGACAGACAGAGCACGCCAACAGCTTTCAATTGATTCATGTATGGGAACAAACGGTCAACGGGAGGTCAACGGTCAATGCGGTCGAAGCAAAATCCGGATGTGGAATAATTAATTTAAAATCATCAATACACACACGCACACCTCCCCCCCCACCACGCAGCTCGGGTTCCAGACGCAAGAGCTGACAGACATCAAGGACCCCCCCCCCCGGCACACACACACACACACACACACCTCCCACACACACAGATGCACAGACACACAAACACACACACACACACACACACCTCCCACACACACACAGATGCACAGACACACATGCACACACACACACACACACCTCCCCCTACCATGCAGCTCGAGTTCCAGACACATACACACACACACACCTCCCCCCCACCACGTAGCTTGAGTTCCAGACACACATACATACACACACACACACACACACACACACACCACACCTCCCCCACCACCACCACCACCACCACCATGCAGCTTGAGTTCCAGACACACATATACACACACACCCCTTCCCCAAACTCCCCACACGCAGCTCAAGCTCCAGACACACATACACACACACACACCACCACACCTCTCCCCCCACACACTACGCAGCTCAAGGTCCAGACACATATACACACACACACACACACACGCACACACCTCTCCCCCCACACGCAGCTTGAGTTTCAGACGCACATATGCACACACTCACACACACACACACACACACCTTCCCCACACTCCCCACACGCAGCTCGAGTTCCAGGCACACACACACACACACACACACACCTCCCCCCCACCACGCAGCTTGAGTTCCAGACACACATATACACACACACACACACACACCACACCTCTCCCCCCCCCACAATGCAGCTCAAGGTCCAGACACACATATAAACACACACACACACACACACACACACACACACCCCTCCCCACCACCACGCAGCTCGAGTTCCAGACACACACACACACACACACACACCGCCCCACCACCATGCAGCTCGAGTTCCAGACACATACACACACACACACACACACCACGCAGCTCGAGTTCCAGACGCGGGAGCTGACTAACCTCAAGGACCTGCTCGAACTCAAGGAGCTGAAGGACCGCATGCACGCCGCTGGCGACGATCGCAAGAGCGGCAATGGCGGCAAGGGCGCGGTGTGACTTGGGGGGTCTGCAGAGAGTCTGCAGGTGGTCGAGCAGCAGCCGCGTCGCGTCCGCATGGCCGTCCGTGTCCAGATGATCCCGGTATGAGGGCGGTAAATCCTCAGGATGCGAGGCACCGTCCTGGCTGCCGGAGCTCCTCAAGGATCGGGAGTAGGGGATGCACGCCACGGGTGACGATCGCAAGGGCAGCAACGGCGGCAACGGCGCGGTGTGACCCGGCTGCGCGGTCGTGATGATGATGGATCTTGATACAGGCGACGGCAGCAAGGACCTGCTCGAACTCAAGAAGCTGAAGGCCTGGATGCATGCCACGGTTGGCATGCGGGCGGGTGACGATCGCGAGGGCGGGAACGGCGGCAACGGCGCGGTGTGACCTGGCTCCGCGGCTGTGATGATGGTGCTGGATCTGGATACAGGCGACGGCGGCAAGGGCGCATTGTGGCTCAAGGAGCTGAAGGACCACATGCACGCCACGGCGGCGAGGGCGGCAATGGCGGCAACGGCAGCAAGGGCGCGGTGTGACCCGCCCCGTGGTCGTGATGGTGCTGGATCTTGAAACAGGCGACGGCGGCAAGGGCACGTTGTGGCTCAAGGAGCTGAAGGGCCAAATGCACGCCGCTGGCGACGACGGCGAGGGCGGAAACGGCGGCAAGGGCGCGGTGATACCCGGCGGTATGGCGTGGCAAAGATGGCAAGGGTGCGGTATGGCCCGGCCCGCGGTTTGTCCCGGCGGTACGGCCCGGCCTGCGGTATGGCCTGGTGATGATCGCGAGGACGATGATGGCCGGCCCGCAGCTCGCCGCGGCGGTTTGCCCCGGCCCCTCTCTCGCTCTCCCGCCCGCCCGATCTCCCTCTCCCTCTGTGTCTCTGTTTCTCTCACCCCCCCTCTCACTCTCTCTCCCTCCGCCCACCCCACCCTCTTCTCCCTCTCTTTCGCACGCCCAGCTGATGTATATCAGCGGTGTGTGATTCAGGGGGAGTGTGCGTGTGGGGGGGGGGGGGCGCTTGGGGTGCTTCCCTCGCGCGCAGAGTGCCTCTCACTGGTGGCTGGTGGGTTTTACAGGTTTTACACATACGCGCCCGGAGGACCCCGGGGCGTGAGTTAAGGCCTAGACTACACGTCTTGGGGGGCTCTACTAGGAGAGCTCGCAAGGCTACGCAGCGCGCCAGCCTACCAGAAGGTGGCTGGTGCCTGACCGATAGTAGCTTTGTTCTGTGCGCGACAACGTTGTCAAAAACTAGGAGGAGACGGGGTCAAGACGGGGTAAATTCTCAAAAGTGTAGGTTTGGCCCAGAACTCCCCCAGCCTACTGAGTGCCTGCTGGGCCCCCTGAAAAACGAGGGCATGCGCAAGAAGCAGTTTTGCAGTTTTATACGTGTGCTCCCAGTTCCCTGTGAAGGGCCCCCCGAGGCATGGATTAATTAATTAATTAATTAACTCCTAGGGCCAGCGCCAGCCCACCGTGATGTGCAGGAAGGTGCATTCCTCTCCAACTTGATTCCAGGGTGGCGTGGCGCCGGAAATAATGAAGAAAAATGTATTAAGCCATGGAAACAACACACTAGTAGCACAACCCCGTGTGGCCGTCGTGACGCGTAACCAGTTCTGCGGTCACTTTTGCTCTGCTTCTGCTCGCTTGTATTTGTTGTAAATCTGGCATCGCGTGCTCACACCGTCGCTGCTCCTTGTCCGTGCTATGCACATCTGATGCGGCAGTGAAGCTTCGTTGTTTACATGTGCGCGTT
The DNA here is from genome assembly GCA_016618255.1 of Chlamydomonas sp. UWO 241. Lineage (NCBI taxonomy): Eukaryota > Viridiplantae > Chlorophyta > Chlorophyceae > Chlamydomonadales > Chlamydomonadaceae > Chlamydomonas > Chlamydomonas priscui. Next base: position 27,212 of record VFSX01000314.1, on the reverse strand, counting down.
CGGAGGACTTGGGGTCTGAGTTGAGGGTGCACATAGACCAGCTGCAGATGGCTTGTAGTCTAGGCGGGGCCCTCCTAGGTGAGCCCGTGAGGCCACTCAACGTTTTCGTTTCGCAGCATGCCGCAGCGCTAGCAGCAGACAAGCCGGGGACACGCGCAGCTCGGTTGGCCACGCAGCGTTCACCAAGTGCCGCGGCGCTGCTCACCAGAACGCAGCCTCGGGGCGTGGGCCCCAGGCGAAAAGGAGCAGAGGGGAGCGACCCACGCCGAGCGCATCCTTGCCGAGATGATTGAGCTCAAGGGCCTGGTCGAGGCCCCCCTTGGGCGCAACGCGGGTGAGGCGCCGTCACTGGCGTCGACACCATCTCCGCGGAGTTGACTGCCCGTCCACCCCTTGATCACCATGCCAAACTGCTGGCACACAGACTAGGCATGTCCCACCCCACCCCAACCTCCCCCAAACTGTGGAGTGGTGATAGTTGCGGGTGCGTGCATGCCCAACTTGAGTTCTGATTGATCCTTGCAGTCTAGAGTGAGTGAGAAGTGATAAGCTATAAACCCCCGGGAATCAAGCAGGCCGATAAGGGGCGAATCCCGCTTGAATCAAGCAATGTTCAGGCGAGCCGCTTGAATCCTGCTTGATTCAAGGCCGCTTGATTCAGGCGCCCCCTTCGCTTGATCTATTAGTTGAATCAAGAGGCCCTTTTCAAGCGACATTCCGCTTGAATGAAGCGGGATTCAGCTCCTCGAATTTTACCGACGGGGTTGAGGGAGCTGCCTCGCGCGGCGGGCTGCCAGACTGCTGCCCACCAGTTGCATGTGGTGCGCTGCCAGGAAAAGCACCTTGTACACGCCGTGATTGCATCAAACAGCTCCATCCTGGTGGCGACTGCAAGGGAAGGGCACAACCCGTAGGCGCCGAGCGCAGGCCGAGCGCAGGCCGGGCGCGGCGCCACCAGCAGGGCTCGTGACTGTCGTCATTAATGAGCGCCACATCCTGGAAGATGAGCAGCCGTCAACGACGCACGCGCATCATGCAATCATGCCGGTGGAGTTGAAGAGGTGGCCGGTAACGCACGACCCCGTCGCTGCAGCTGCCAGTGATTTCTAGTGGGTGAAATTTCCGCTTGCTTGCTGCAGTCCATCATGGAGGCATCATGACGTATGCTCAGCCTGCACGTAGGTGACACATGAATAATGCACGGGGTGGCGTGATGGGGTGAGAGAGCAGTGAGAGAGTGGCAGCTCGAACTGCAAAAAAAACTCAAAACAGCTTGTGCTCAGCCTGTGTTGAGCACACTCCAGGGGGATGTCTCGCAACCCAAAGGGTTGCGCCGAGGCTGCATTTTTCTTGAAAAAGAATGCCGAAAAGGGGGCCGCTCCGTCTCGGGTTCGTTGGAGCTTCCTGCGGAATCTGGTCGAGATTGTGGTGGGTGGTGTAGACCAGGAGTGTAGACCAAGACTCTGCATCGCCGGCTCAACACCATTCCCCGCAGTTCTTGAAGCAAACCCGCTCGCGAACGACACCTCTGCTCTTCACCTACACTTGCACAAGGTGGGTCTGGCCCCACTGGCCACAGCATGCAACCCCCCCCCTCATCCAGCCCGGTCGAGCGACTTCGTCCCATCCCTCACTCCGCCTCCCCTCTTCCTCCACCATCACCACGCCGGATTCATGTGACCTGATGAATTGGGGCGTGGGGGGGCATTGGCGCAGGCGATGCGCAATGCGCATTGCGATTGCAAAAAAATGAAATCTAATCCCACAGCACCTCGCCAAGCACAGTGCTGCCCACGGCCCTTTGGACACCCACGATGGCGTCCACCGCTCTTGAGATACTCTCCACCATGGCACTGCCTCTTGTGCTGCGCACCTGAGGATGCTGACTGTGCGGCTTCCCCCGCAGGTCCCTGGCCTCAAAGATTGCCCCCCTCGCCTGCCTCGTGCAGGCCAACTTCTCACAAGAATGACCAAGTTCGCCAAGTCCACCATGGCCCTTGCGGTGATGCTCATCTTCGCCTTTGCCGGCATGGCTGATGCCGCCCATGGGTACCCGAACAAGTACACGGTGTGTGTATCTGCGTGTGTGCGTGTATGCTTGAACTCGTGCGTGGGTGGGAGGCTGCTGTTGTAAGTGGTTGCGGGAGAGCAACACAGCCTCACCGCCAATGGGGCGTACACGCACCACCGTTCTTATGTGCGTGTGTGCTTGTTGTCGTGCGTGGGTGTGGGTGTGTGCTTTTGTGGTTGCGGGGGAGAGCAACACAGCCTCACCGCCAACGGGGCGTATACACAGCACCGTCCTCACTCTCTCTCTCTCCTGATGTGTACCAACAGCGTCCACACCACACTCTTGACAGGCCTACCTCAAGGGCAAGAACCAGCCAGACCAAGTGATGACCAAGACGTGGGGGTCGGCCGCGTTTGAGTGGAACGCCACCACTGCACTCGTCACGGTCCAGGTGGGTGCGTGGGCGTGAGCTTTGCGTGCGTCGACACCACAACACACACGTGTGGCGCCACCTCCACCCACACCCTGCGTGCGTTGACCCCCACACACGCACCTCCGCCCTCACACAAGCCTGGAGACATGGGGTGTGCACATCGCATGCCAGCGGCGGTGCGCGCACGCACGCACACACACGACCCAGTGCTCCCACAACCTCAACCTGACAACCGCACACATGCAAACATACGCAGGTCGCACAGGGCATCGACATTTGGGCCGGACACATCCACAACGGCACGGAGGGTCAGGCTGGCCCCGTCGTCGTGACGCTCTTCTCGTTCACCGACCCCGTCAACGGTGGCCTGCAGGTGGGTGGGTCGGAAGGTGGCAAGAAGGTGGCTGAAAGGTTGTGGAAGTTGGCTGGAAACTGGCCAGAGGATACTGTCAGCACTGCGCCAAAACTTGTCAGTAGGTGTGCTCACGCTCTCTGTCCCCCGCCCGGCCCTGCTCCGCCCTCACCATTCTGCTTCGCCTGCGCCCTCTTGCTTACGCGCTCTCACTTTGACTCTCTCTGTTCCTACCCACCCACCCCTTCAGTACATCTCCGGCTCATTCTCCACCTCGGTGATGCTTGACCTGAACGCATTCCCTGGCCTGATCGAGATGGTTACGTCCGACAGCGCCTACGTCAACGTGCACTCCAAGGTTTGTACTGTGTGCACGCCTCAACTGTGGCACATGCGTGAGATGATCGTGGGGATTGGAGGGGGCATGCGGTGGTGGGGATTGGCGGGGGCTCACACCTACCTGATGGTGCTCATACGGCGCTCCGATGGTGCTCTGAAGATGCTGTGGTGGTGCTGAGCTGGTGCTGAGATGGTGCTGTGGTGGTGCTGTGATTGTCCTCTGACGGTGGTGGCTGCACACTCACTTGCAGATGAACCCGGGCGGCGAGATCCGTGACCAGCTCATGGCGTAGACGATGGACGGTGGCACCAGCTAACGGCCTGGATGATGGACGGGAATATTGGCGATGACATGGATGATGGAGACATGGGCGATGGCGGCCAGATGGTGGCATCATGCTCCCTGACTTGTGAATTGGCGATGGCAGGATGAAGTGACCTCGTCTAACAGACAGGGACTGATATAACACGGGCAGCAGCACTGTACCTCTCAGCCACCCTGGACGTGCCCTACCCCAGTGGCGGCCCTCAATCACACGCGTGCGTTTATTTTTCACTCGTGCCTTTTTAAATACCTCAGAAAGAACCTCAAACCGAATGCAAACCTGCCAATTGCCAAACCCGCATTCGGACGTCAAATCAAACTGAATCCCAACTTCAACCCAACCCGCGGCGAAGTATGTAACATCAGAATTGGACTCAGGCCTCTTACTCATTGCGCCCACAGCAATTGATCAGGCTGCTCTCCGCACCCCCCAGCGCCTGCTCAAAATATTGTATGAGCTGGGTGTGCACATCGACGACAGCACCTTGAAAGGTCTGACAGACATGTCACAACGCGCGGGGCGATAATCACCTGCCCCCCTCGCCTGCCCCCTCCCCCCCCCCGCCTGTCATCCCCCCCCGATAATCACCTGCCCCCCCGCCTGCCTGGATCCGGAGAGGCCACCACTGCGTCGCGTGCATTCAGTGATTTCCTTTTCGGCTCTGTGCAGCCATTTGGCTGTATTCCGGCTGTACGTTGACCTGGATCACAGCTCACCCCATTAAGTTGATTGGCAGTCTGACACGCCTGCCAGGAGGGTCAACGGTCAACGCGGTCAAAGCAAAATCCGGCTGGAAAAATCCATGAAAAATACTGAAAAGGGGACCACTGCGTCGCCTGCATCCCACCCAGTGCACCTGCCTGTCTCTCTGCTCTGTCTCTCTGCCCTGTCTCTCTGCCCTCTGATGATGATAATGGTTTTTACAGTCGTGGGTGACGCACCTACCGGCAGCGTATCCGACTACAGACGGGTGCCTGGCTACTAGTGGTGGGGGTCTAGTGGGTCGGGGCTGGACCTAAACAGGGCACTCGGCCCCCAGATCCGACTCCTCCCCATGGCGGCACGGCCGTGGGGTTCACAGGCCCGCGGGATCGCGCCTCCTAGACCTCCACCGTACCAGAGGTGATGCTCCCTCGAGTTTTCACCACCTCAAATCACCTGGAGTGGTGCCAGTGCGACTTGGCATTGAGGAACGACGCAGACATGACGCCACCATCTGGCTCCGCCCGGCCAGAGTAGGCATGCATGCATGCAGCACAAAAGAGGCACACGAGATGCACACGAGATCAGTAGCCAGGCAGGCTGAGGCCGTCCAGGTGGGTCTGGCCCCACTGCCACAGCATGCCATGCAAACCCCCCTTTTCCAGCCCGGTCGAGCGACTTCGCCCCATCCCTCCCTCCTTCCTCCCCCTTTCCTCCACGATCACCAAGCCGAATTCATGTGCGCTGATGAATTGGGGCGGGGGGGGGGGCATTGGGGCGAGCGCAATTCAATGCGATTGCAATAAATGGTACACCCACACCTCCCACCACGCCGCATAGCGCGAGCAACCAGTGCTGTAGCCCTTGAACATCAACGATGGAGTCCATCGCTCTGCACCTCTCTCCATGGCACCTCCTCTTTGTGTTGCGCACCTGAGGATGCTGACTGTGTGGCTTCCCCCGCAGCTCCCTGGCCTCAAAGTTTGCCCCCCTCCCGTGCTGCCTTGCTTGGCACAAGGCCATCACCCATCAACTCCACAGGCTGTTGCTCACCCCTCATCTTCCCCCCCCACACCCCATGCAGGCCAACTCCTCACAAACAAACAGAAGTGGATTGTAAAACTCTCTCATCTCATCATCATCATCTAAACATGACCAAGTTCGCCAAGTCAACCATGGCCCTTGCGGTGATGCTCATCTTTGCCTTTGCTGGCATGGCTGATGCCGCCCATGGGTACCCAAACAAGTACACGGTGCGTGTATCTGCGTGTGTGTGTGCGTGCTTGAACTCGTGCGTGGGTGGGGAGGCTGCTGTTGTGGTTGTGGGTGCGGTGGCGGGTGCGGTGTGGTCGCTGGGTAGAGTGCTGCGGCGGGTGTGCTACCAGCCCCGCTTCAAGTGGTTGGGGGGAGGGCCTTTCTGGTCCCTTAATGGTTTTATACCTTGGGCCCGCCCTCCGGCCACTGGAGGGGTTGGGTGTGGAGCCTGCATTGTGGTGCTGCTTGCTTGGCGCCCGCCACTACGAGGTTGACGCTACCATGGGCTACTTTTGCAGCTTGACCTTTTTTGGTGGGCCTCGTGCCTGCTCTCTTAAGTCCCGCTGGAGCTTTGGAACCGAACGTGTGACCGCCGGCAGTGGATTGTAAAACTCTCATCATCAATTTGTGGGTGGTTGCGGGGAGGGCAACACAGCCTCACTGCCAATGGGTCGTACACACAGCACCGTCCTCACTCACTCTCTCTCTCCTGATGTGTTCCAACGGCATCCCCACCGCAGGCCTACCTCAAGGGCAAGAACCAGCCAGACCAAGTGATGACCAAGACGTGGGGTGCGGCCGCGTTCGAGTGGAACGCCACCACTGCACTCGTCACCGTCCAGGTGGGTGTGTGCTTGCGTGTTTGCGTGTGCCGACACCACCACACACGTGTGGTGCTACCTCCCCCCTCACACAAACCTGGAGACATGGGGCATGCACATCTCCTGCGGTGCACGTACACACGCACACACGACCCAGGGACACCAAACCTTAACCCAACCACCGCTCATGTACAAACATCGCAGGTTGCACAGGGTATGGACATTTGGGCCGGGCACATCCACAACGGCACGGAGGGTCAGGCTGGCCCCGTCGTCGTGACGCTCTTCTCATTCACCGACCCCGTCAACGGTGGCCTGCAGGTGGGTGGGCCGGAAGGTGGTTGGAAGGTGGTCGGAAGGTGGCTGGAAGGTGGATGGAAACTGGCCGGAAGGTGGATGGAAACTGGCCAGAGGATACTGTCAACCCTGCGCCAACACTGTGCCCATGCCCATTCCCCCGCCCCGCCCCCGCCCCGCCGCCACCATTTCTGCTTCGCATGCGCCCTCTTGCTTCCGTTCTCACTCTCTCTGTTCCTACCCACCCACCCCTGCAGTACATCTCCGGCTCATTCTCCACCTCAGTGTTGCTTGACCTGAACGCATTCCCTGGCCTGATCAAGTTGGTTACGTCCGACAGCGCCTACGTCAACGTGCACTCCAAGGTTGGTTTATGCACGCCACTCGCAGTGGCGCTTGTATGTGGAGCTGGTGGTGGGGATTTGGGGGAGGCATGCTCGAGGGCTGGCGGGACCACATGTTGCCTGAGCTCTGATCATCATGGTGGGGCTGTGGTGGTGCTGTGGTAGTGCTGTGATGGAGTTGTGACTCTAATGGTGCCTGCTGCTGCATGCCCTCACGTGCAGATGAATCCGGCTGGTGAGATCCGCGACCAGCTCATGGCGTAGACGATGGATGGTGGCACTGGTTCACGGCCTAGATGATGGGTGATGACATGAGCGGTGGCATGGACTCTCGAGACATGGATGATGGCAGGATGTTCCTCGACGTGTGAATGGGCGGGGTCATGTCGCGGTCAACACACGCCAGCACCCTTTGGGCGCTGGATTGCTCACCGGAAGAAAAACGTGCCGCCTGTGTGATCATTATTGCCTGTACCAACACTTCCGATTAACGGAGGCGCGTTCTCGTCGCCGGGCCCTGGACCCAGCAATGCGGCGCTGCTGGTGACTAGGATCTCCGTGCCGCTGACGAGCGGGATAAAATACGACTGGCCTGGCTCCTGCTAGACTGTCCCTCGGTGGAAACTACAGGAGCGGCTTGCCCGGCGCTGTCATGGCTTGGCGAGTAGCCGCGGCGCTGCCACGACCCGTGCTGGGAGACGGCCCTTATCCTCCTCCCATGCAGGATGCCATGCGGCACCGATCTCGACGAGTTGATCGACGAGCGGAGGAGCTGGCGCCCGTCAATGCATGCTGGACATCGGTCAAGATGGCTGCTCGTGGGGGCGAGCTACCATCAGGGCTTCAGCGGTGGTGACCGCCGAGGCAACAACAGAGTTTATCCGCTTCACCATCGCAGCGTTTGTCACCGCGCTCACCCTCGGGGGCACTCGTCTGCCGGTGACTGGCGTCGGCATTGGTCTTCAGGCAGCCTGCCATGACGACTCTGTTTGCCCAGGCCCCCCTGGAGGGTGGGACCTGGCCATGCATGACGCATGGGGCGCAGGCAGAGCCCCATGCATGGAGTTGGACAACCATGCACCATGCCAGGCGGGGACTTTTCTGCTTCAGCGCCGCCAGTCGGCACAGCCGGCGTGGTTGGCCTCAAAGGCCAGGAGGAGGACGGTCCTTTCCTATACGCTCCTTGCCAGACATGTCCCTCAGGGACTTGTTTGGGTCTAAACTAGCCGGCGGGAGCGGTAGTCTAGACGGCAGGTAACCGGCTGGTGGCTATCGTCCTTCACAGGGCGGTGGCACTAGGACTAGTGTTGTCTTAGCTGGAATGCCATGTAACTGTAACTGTAACTGCAACACTTCCGTAAGAATGCTAATCCGGATGCAAAACGCGAATGCAAAATGCGGATGCAAACCGCGAATTCAGAACTCAAATCCAAAGCAGAATATGCATCTCAATCCCAACCTCAACCCTAACCCTGAAACCCTTGGCGTTTATGTAAAACCAGAATCGGACACTGGCCGACACTCTTTCTCGACAACAACAGCCGGTGTGCTAGTGGAGCACCCAGCACACCACTAAATTCCCCTAATTCCATGCGCTCAAGGCTGTATGCTACCAAGATCTGGCTCAGCCCACATGCAGCTCAACTCCCTGCACCCCTGCCAAGCTGCTGCTGTGCAAGCTTCGCTTGGTTGGGCAAGAAAGGTAAATGTAAGGGCACCAATCCGTTTTTTTGGTGGTTGCCAAGAAAGGTAAAAGCTCCCCATTGTGCGTCGCTCGCTTAGGCGGCGGTGCAATTAGTTACCAGCTCGGCAGCACCAGCACCCTGCCATTTCCTCAGCCATCTCCCCAACCGTCTCCCCATGTGGTGCGAATGTAACACTGACCGCGTGGGATTATTGTTGCACCAGAGCCCAGCGTCGAGTAGTTGAGACGGCTGGCACCTGACAGGTGCCCGTCGTGCAGTACAAAGTTGGCAGCACAAAGAGTGGCGCGTGCGGTAGCCCCCAAGCAGCGACTCCCAGACTTCTCAACGGACGGTGGCCTGCAGGTGCGCAGTCGCCAGTCTATCTATTACTTCCTGCCTCGTCTCCTGCTGTTCTGCATTGTTGGGGTCGTTGATTACACACGAAGGAACCCAACCCTTCAACCCGCGGCGAAGCATGCACAACTAGACTCGGACACAGGCCTCCTACTCTCATCCTCGTGCCCACAGCAGCTGATCTGACTGACAACCAGTGCGTTGCCTGCATCGCACCCAGTGTGCCTGCCCTTCTATTTTTCTGCGGTCCTTTCCTGAGACCTTTGGCACCCAAGGTGGTGCCAAAGCGTATACAGCCATGCAGCTCACAGCGACGTTGCCGGCCGTGCGTTTTTTTTTAAGTTTTACATGTATGCGCCCGGAGGACCCCGGGCGTGGGTTAAGGCCTAGACATTAAGTCTAGGGGGGCTCTACTGGGAGAACCTACAAGGCCACGCAGTGTGTTGCCCGGGATCCCAGCACCAGCCGGAGGCGCTGGTGTACAGCGCCACTGTCGGAGTTGGTGAGGTGGTGCTCCCTCCAGTTTTTCACCATCTCAAATCACCTGGAGTGCAGGCGCTGGTGCCAGCGCGCAAAAGCAAGCAACAGCGGCGGCGCCGACGGAACAGCAAAGCGGCAGGGACAGCGGCAAGGGCAGCGGAAGATGCAGGGGGAGGTGTGCGTGGCAGCACTGGGTGCCAGCAGCACCCTCGCGCATGCACCGCCAGTGGCGGCATCCTCTTTTGCATCCTCTGCTGGCCGCTGTGGTGGGGCGAGCTTTGGCGATGCTCAACTAAATACCCCCCCCTAGCAAACAGTAGCAGCCACCCGCACGCCGCCAACCACGAGGCGCGCGCGGTGGAACTGCGGCCTCTTCTCCGCAACCTTGACGGTGAGGAAAACGCCCGGTGCTGCGCCTCCTCGCGGTCAGTGACAACCTTGAAGATGCCAGCCAGCAGCTCCAAGTCGCGCAGGAGGAGGGGCGGGAGCGCATGACGGTGCCGGACGCGGCGTCAGACGTCACGATCAAGAGCGCACACAACACGCGTGCGCAGCCATGGCGCGGCTACGCACCAATGCCACTAGCGTTGGCGTTGAGGGGAGGCAGACACGACGCCAGCACCATCTGTCTCCGCCCGGTCAGAGTAAGCGTGCATGCATGAAGCACAAAAGATGCATGCGAGATGCACACGAGATCCGTAGCCAGGCAGCCAGACAGGATTGGTGCCGTCCTTGAGATGCAGAACTTCCCACTTATACAGACCATCATGGCAAGCATCCTCAGCCTGCAGGCGTAACTGAAACTGAAACATATACAACACACAGGGGTGGCGTGAGGGAGAGGGGAGAGGGCAGAGTGGTACCGGCAGAGGCAGAGGTACGGTACCGGAGGTGAATGATGAGAGTTTGGTGAAGGTAGAGAGGTACCGGCTCAAGCTGCCTGAACCACATCCAGCCCCCCCTCCACCCCCCATCCCCCCCCCCTCACCAAGTGCACACCGTTATTCCCCATCAGATGGCTGTGGTTGGGCAGAGGTTGGAACCGTGGGAGGCAGCCGATCAGTTGAGTCATTTCAGAGCATCCTCCGACCAAGCGAGTGGGAGCAAGCTCGTTCATACGCAGCTCTGATGTGATGTGCTTTGCGCTCGCCTGTCAGCATGTCCACCTGTGGTTTGGGTCTCACACTTGGTGTGCGGTGACCGCCGCCAGGGCGTCGCGGCCGCACAGCGTGGAGACCACGTACCAGGATCGTACTAAATCAGCGTGCTGCAACTGCAGCTCCAGTCAGGTAGGGGCTAGGCTCTTCTAGTGGCTGGGGTTATGCCTGGGACGGACACTGCAGAAAGCGCCATGCGTCTGACTGTATGTGAACCGCGGCACTGCGGGCCTGCGAGCGATGGTGGCTGCACTGAATGCACCAGATTAGGGCATGCGACAGGGCGGCAAAGCGACAGGCGGCAGCTCGATCTGGCCCATGCATGGCGCATGGGTGCATGGGTGCCTCTCATCGTGAAAGAGGCATGCCCCACCAGACCAGAGCATGCAGCAGGGAGAAAAGGCAGAACGGGGGACGCATGGTTGACTGCAGACATCATGCAGGAGTGCAGTCACGCGGAGCCCAGCGCGGGCTCATCAACACACAACAGTGCGTGCAACTAGGATCCCACACAGATCCTAGTCAGGGCTGCGTCACACACACACGCACCATCCCACCCCACGCAGACATCTCTATTGAACACGAAGGGGTCGAGCTTGCAAGCCTGCAACCATGTCGCGGGCAGCCGATCTCGCGAACCGCAAGGGGGAACAGAAGGCGAACCTGAAGGAGAAGAATGCGCTCAAGGAGGCCCACCTGGCCATCGGTCTGACGAATGTGAGCAGGCCGGCGGGCTGGCGAATATGAGCAGTGCCTCCGCCCAGGCTGGTTGTTCCGCTCAGGCAACACGCCTGTACGCCTTCATTACGGACTCAGACCCCTGACTCAGCAAAAACCGCTGGCCTTGTTCATCCCCTCTGCGCCTGTGCCCTAGGGCACCCATCCACACACCACCACCGCTGACACCGCTGACACAAAACAAGGCATTTAAGAGGCTGGCCTTGTTCATCCACTCTGCGCCTGTGCCCTAGGGCACCCACCCACCACTACCGCTGCCACCGCCGCCACCGCTGCCACACAACAAGGACATTTAAGAGGCTGGCCTGGTTCATCCACTCTGTGCCTGTGCCCTAGGGCACCCACCCACCCACCCACCCCCACTTCCGCCACCGCTGCCACACAACAAGGACATTTTAGAGGCTGGCCTGGTTCATCCACACTCTGCGCCTGTGCCCTAGGGCACCCACCCACCACTACCGCTGCCACCGCTGCCACCGCTGCCACACAACAGGACATGAAGAAGCTGATCGTCGGCGACACCCTCGTCTGCTCAGTGTGCTGGGCCACCACCATGGGACCAAAGACCGCGTGCGAGTGGTAAGTAGGAAGTTGTCCCCAGAGTCCCGTGTTGAAGTGCTGCGCCAGCACTGTTGCCCCCCCTTCCAAACACACACACCACGCCCTGAGCTCAGCACACAGCGCCTCGACTGCAGCACTGGACTGCTTTGCCTGAATGCAGCTTAAGGTTCACAGAGTCTTTGATCACGGCTACTTGCCACCTGTCTGCCCCACTCGCAGCCCGGGCGGACGGACCAAGCCGACAGCAGACTACGACCCAGCAGGTAGGGTGCAGGGTGTAGCTGGCTGGCTGGCTGGTTGTCTGGGTGTCTGGCTGGCCGGCTGGCTGGCTTGAACCTAGGTGTCTGGGGTGGCATGGCATGGCATGGCATGGCATGCACAGCGAGTGCCATGCGCGCCAGCCGAGTGCCCGGGCGGAAGGACCAGGCAAGCCGACAGCAGGTCGGGGACTCCTAGGTGCCTGTGGTGGCTGGCATGGCATGGCAAGGCCTGGCCTGCAGAAATTGCCATGCGAGGCAGCTGCAGGGCTGCACTGTGTGGACCAGATCGGGGGATGCCCTGATGCAACGGGGCGGCGGCGCGGCGCAAGCCGCGAGTGGCAGTGGCGCGCGCTTTGCCGCGTTGCCCAGCTGGTGTACACACACACGCACGCACGCGCACATGCACAGCAACGTCCACGCGCACACGCATGCACAGAAAGAAAAAGAGAGAGAGAGAGAGGGGTCGCTACAGAGAACTCTGAACGGAAGACCTCGTTAGGCTGTCTCGGTCGTCAATCGAGGGTAATCCGTTTGAAGGCGGGAGACCAACCGGGCGCCAGCAAGAGGGCCAATTAACCTCAACACGACACAACACAACATGCATGCACACACGCAGAGGCGCTGGTGATCGCTGCCAAAGCGCGGAGCAAGCTGGCAGGGACTGAGAAGCGCTTGACGCAGTCCAAGTCGCAGGCGGCTGTGCAGAAGGACAAGGAGAAAAAGTGAGTGTACCACAGAGTGGGGGGGACATGGATTTTCAGGTTCTACATGTACGCGCCTGGAGCACCAGGGGGCGTAAGTAAAGGTCTAATAGACTAGCTAGGAGGGCTCTCCTAAGAGTGCTCTAATAGTAGTGCCCGCGGGGCCACGCCAGCGCCAGCCTACCAAAATGTGAGCCAGGAGGCCGTTCCGTTCAGTATGGGTAGGATTTCACGATCCTCACTTGTGTGACCACTCACACTCTCGGTGCGGACGACGTGGCCTCCACGGACGACGTGGCCTCCATGTGCCGCTCGCACGTTAGACCATCTGCGGGTCGCACTTGCTCCACCCACACTTGTGTTGCCCACACTTGTGCGACCGTGTGTTGCCCACACTTGTGTGACCGCCCACACTCTCACAGGAAGGGCGGCGCGGACGACCTGGCCGACCTCGACCTCTCCACGTTCACGGCAGACCTGGTGGAGAAGGAGTTTGAGGCTAAGCCGCTGGGATTCTCAATCGTGCGGAACGCCGTGAGCGCTGTGAGCGACGAGGGGCAGGCCAAGGCGCTTGGCGTCAAGGTGTGTGGCTTGCGGGCTTTGGGTGGTTTGGTGGCCGGTGGCTGGTGGCTGCACGCGAGTGTGGTTTGGGGGGTTTGTTGGTTTGGGTGGGGCGGGTGCTTCGGGTGACCAGTTCGAATGCATTCTCAATCGTGCGGAACGCCGTGAGCGCAGTGAGCGACGAGAGGCAGGCCAAGGCGCTCGGCGTCAAGGCTGTGTGGCTTGGCTTGTGGCTGCTTTGTGGCTGCACGCGTGTGTGGTTTCGGTGGTTTCGTACCCCCAAACCTGTGTCGAGGGTGTCACTGACCCTCGGGGCTACCCCCAAACCTGTGTCGCAAGTAAAAGGCGTATATGCTGTAACTCACTCGATACTGCATGGATTTTGACGATTCGAATTGCATTGGAAAGACAATTTCAAGGGCTATCCAAAACACTGCTGGAATGCAGCATTGGGTGGAGGGAGAGGGCCGAGGGGCAGTGTGGGTGTGTGAAACTGCCCCCCAAATGCGTCACCGAGGGCGCTGCGTGCTGGCGGCTACCCCCGAACCAGTGTCTTTGGTGGGCCTTGAACGGCCATTTTCCCAGCCCCCAAATGGCCATACCACCAAATGAGCGTGTCCCTACAGTATACACCTTCAGAGGTGTCCCTCACTGTATCCATCATCATTTAACGTGCAGGGCTGGCTCATCAGGATGGTCGGCACCGACGCGGCGCCGCAGAGCAAACCTTTCATGCCTGAAACCCTCAGCCCCAAACCCTAAATACCCTTATTTATCCCTAAACCCTAAACCCTTACAGGTCGGCTCGCTCATCAAGATGGTCGGCACCGACGCGGCGCCTCTGAGCAAGTCCTAAAACCCTGCAAACCCCATACCTAAAGCCCTAAACCCTGAACGTGTCCCTGACTGTATCCCCAAACCCTAAACTCCAACAGGTCTGGCTCATCAAGATGGCTGGCACCGACGAGGCGCCTGAGCAAAAAAAACTAAAAGCCGGAAACTTGTAAGCCTGAAAACCTCAGCCCTAAACCCTAAAACCCCAAACCCTTAAAACCCTGAACCCTTAACCCAAACAGGTCGGCTGGCTCATCAAGACGGTCGGCACCAACAAGGCGCTGCAGAGCAAACCCTGAAACCCTGAAACCCTCTGCCCCAAACCCTAAAACCCTTGACCCCCAAACCCTAAACCCTCAACCCAAACAGGTCGGCTGGCTCATCAAGATGGTCGGCACGGACGAGGCACCGCAGAGCTAACCCTAAAAACCCTAGACCCGTAGTCAGGGTTAACCCTCAACCCTACATTACAATCATTCACCCTTACGGCAGCCTTAAGGTGTCCCTTGACTGTATTCATCATCGTTTAACGTGCAGGTCGGCTGGCTGATCAAGATGGTCGGCACGGACGAGGCGCCGCAGAGCAAGGACGGGATCATGAAGCTGGCGGCTGTGGGGATCAAGGTGTGGGCTTAAGCATGGAGCCGGGAAGCAGCTGGGGACAGGGAAGGCGCTGTTGCATGCGAGCGTGGCTTGGGTGGTGTGTGTGTGTGTGTGTCTTGGTGGTGTGTGCGCCTTGTGTGGCTTTGGTGGTTGAAACCCTACTCTGTAGAGCAAGGACGGCATCATGCAGCTGTGACGGCTGCGGGGGGCAAGGTGTGGGCTGGGTGGGGGGAAGTGGGCCTGTCGGGGACGTGACGGCCCTGATGCACGCGATCGTGGCTTTGAGTGGGGTGTGTGCGTGGCTTTGAGTGGGATGTGTGTGCATGGCTTTGAGTGGGGTGTGTGTGCGTGGCTTTGAGTGGTGTGTGTGTGCGTGGCTTTTTAGTGGTGTGTGTGTGCGTGGCTTTGAGTGATGTGTGTGTGTGTGTGTTTTGGAGGATTGAAACCGTTGTTTTGGTGTGTGTCGCTTCCGTGGTTGCACCCACAGAGCACGGGCGGCATCATGAAGCTGTGACGGCTGCAGGGATCAAGGTGTGGGCGGACGCAGGGGCTGCCGGTCTGCTGCTGCGTGCTGGCCTGTCGCGCACGAGGTGTAAGGAAGTTGTGGAGAAGCTGTGCAGGAGCTGCAGAGAAGCTGAGAAGCGAGCCCTCCCCACCCCTCAACCCCTCGCCGGCTGAAAAAACTCGAACCACCAAGTTCTGGCATTCCTAGCTAGGCTACCCTTTAAACCCCCACCTTTCCTCGTGACCGCCCGCCCTGCCCCACGCACACACTGTGCAGAGCGGCTCCGTCAAGTTCACGTTCCAGACGCCCGACCCGGAGCGCCCCGACGACCTGTCCGTCTGCACCACTCCCCCCCCCCCCAGTGCAGAACAGCACCACTCACGCCCTCCCTGCACCACTCACGCCCTTCCCGCACCACTCTCGCACCCGTGCAGAGCGGCTCCGTCAACTTCACGTCCCAGACGCCCGACTCGGAGCGCCCGCGGGCCGGCCGGACCTGTCCGTCTGCACCACTCACGCCCTTCCTGCACCACGCACGCCCCCCTCCCCCCCCCCCAGTGCAGAGCGGCTCCACTCACGCCCTTCCTGCACCACTCAAGCCCTTCCTGCACCACTCAAGCCCTCCTGCACCACACGCACCCGTGCAGAGCGGCACCACTCACGCCCTTACTGCACCACTCACGCACATGTGCAGAGCGGCTCCGTCAAGTTCACGTCCCAGACGCCCGACCCAGAGCGCCCCGTCGACCTGTCCGTCTGCACCACTCACGCCCTTCCTGCGCCACTCACGCACCCGTGCAAAGCGGCTCTGTCAAGTTCACGTTCCAGATGCTTGACCCGGAGCGCCCGAACTCACGCTTTTCCTGCACCACTCACACACTCGTGCAGAGCAGCACCACTCACGCCCTTACTGCACCACTCACGCCCTTACTGCACCACTCACGCACCCATGCAGAGCGCCTCCACCCACGCCCTTCCTGCAATACTCACGCCCTTCCTGCACCACTCACGCCCTTTCTGCACCACCCACGCACCTGTGCAGAGCGGCTCCGTCAAGTTCACGTTCCAGACGCCCGACCCGGAGCGCCCCGACGACCTGTCCGTCTGTACCACACACGCCCCCCCCCCTGCACCACGCACACACCCGTGCAGAGCGGCACCACTCACGCCTTTCCTGCGCCACTCACGCCCCCCCCCCCAGTGCAGAGCAGCACCACTCACGCCCTTCCCGCACCACTCACGCACCCGTGCAGAGCGGCTCCGTCAAGTTCACGTTCCAGACACCCGACCCCGAGCGCCCCGACGACCTGTGCTGCCGCGAGTGCCAGAAGTTCCTGGACCGCGAGGAGTTTGAGGCCAAGGAGATTGCCAAGGGGCCGGGCAAGACGCTGTGCAGCACGTGCTACGAGTTTGCGGGCCTGTTTTAGAGCAGGCGGTTTTACAAGTTTTACACGCACGCGTTATCACGCCCCGGGGGACCCCGGGGCGTGATTTAAGGCTTAGACTACACGTCTAGGGGAACTCTACTTAGAGAGCCCGCAAGGCCACGCAGCGCGCCAGCCTACCAGGGTCTAGAGCAGGCGACTTGGGAGGGCGGTTTGTCCACTATAGCAATTGATGGGACCTGACTCGCCACGCACCTTGCGACAGGCGCTTGGATCTCAGCGGGAGGCGCAATCCTTCCGTGGGTTCTGCTGCTGGTTTATGGCTGGCTGGGTGCTGGGGGAAGCAGTGGGGGAAGCAGTGCCCGCGCGGATGGCAGTGCCGTGAGGAGGAAGGCCCGTCGGCGGCGTTTGCAGGGATGTTTTAAAGCAGCAGACGGATGGGAGCGTGGATGGGAGCGCGGCTGTGACTCCCATTTGACTGCAAGTTGCGCAGCTTACGGCTGCTGTATGCCCACGCAGGGGAAGGTCCGCTGGGGTCTGGTGGTCCAGTCGTCCCGAGCTGGTGGTCCCGTCGCCCGCCTGGCAGCACCCCTAAGTGTACCATTTGTAATTCCAAGCGTGGTCATTCACACCATCTCAACCGAGATCAGGAAGAGGGTTACAGTCGGCACAGTTCAGCCGAAGCGCCACCGCCGCCACTACTACTCGCACACTTGCTTGGAGACCAGGAACGCCGACTCGCGCCTGCACGTGCGGATCTCCAGCATCTCGACGTCAAAGGTCTGCGAGCTCGGCAGTGAGGAGGCAGTGGAAGGCGAATGTGTGTTTGTGTGTGTGTGTCTGTGTGTGTGTTGGCCCTGCGAGCAACGGCGCGTGCAAGTACGCGATGCGTGTGCATGCGTGCTTGCGTGTGTGCGTGTTTTGACATCTATATGTGTTTGTGTCGGTGTGCGCACGCGCACACGCCCACGCGGTCATCTGGGAACAGTTTTGGGACCCAGATGGAGGAAGCGTGCCTGCAGATATGATGGGTGTTACTGTCAGGGACACCTCGAAAGGCGTATAAGACCGT
This sequence comes from Chlamydomonas sp. UWO 241, assembly GCA_016618255.1. Taxonomy (NCBI): domain Eukaryota; kingdom Viridiplantae; phylum Chlorophyta; class Chlorophyceae; order Chlamydomonadales; family Chlamydomonadaceae; genus Chlamydomonas; species Chlamydomonas priscui. The sequence goes on along the minus strand of VFSX01000314.1, from coordinate 9,656 downwards.
GCTCGGCGCGTATGGCCCGAGCACCTTAATGAGATGGCTGGCTGTTGGTGGTGGGGAACCCCAACTCTCTTCGCGTGGTCTCCAGGAATTGAATTGTTTCTTCGCGCAACTCCCCTGAGGCGTCGAAAACAATACTTACTAGCGGAGGCTCAGGCCCTGTATGGTAAAACAGTTATGTAGTTCGACAATAGTGCATTCCATTTACCGTACGCGCGGGTAGCCTTCGCGGGAAAAAAAAAATAGATTGTTCAATCATCCGCGGGGGGGTTATATGCATTGGTTTCGGTTCGCGGGGTGTGTGGGGTTTATTTGTTAGCTGTCCGCGGACCTGCGAAAATGCCCTTTTCGTAGTCAAATCGTGAGGTCTGCGGATCGAGTCCCCATTTGGGAACTTTTTACTCTTCGCGGGGGGGCGAGGATAAATGATTGCGACTTCGCGCACAACTTCGCGGGGGCGTCCAAAAGAATACATATTAGCGAAGGCAAACCGCGCGTACGGTAATTAAGGTGTTAATGAAAGAACGAGTTAAGATTAGACTGCGCGCACGCACCTCACACGCTGCTTGGCAGAGAAGAACGTCAACGGCCCGACTAGCGGATTACCGTGCAAACATCCAATATTTAAACAGTTCTGTATTTAAATATTGCATTCATTTTTTAAATTGCGGTGTTAATTAACATTTATAAAGGAATGAGGTTAGATTAGACTGTGCGCACGAACCTCGCACTGCTTGGCATACTCAAGGCCGCGTCACGCGGTGCCCGATGAACTCGTTTTTTTTGCTAGTGAGGCGGCGCGCCAAGGCGGCGCGCCGCAAGTGGCGCGCCATGGAAGCCCTGCACTTGCAATCTGTGCGCGAGGCCCTCCGTATTCGCAGGTGTGGGCAACAGCTATCGCTGCTGGCGACGGAGGTGGGCTGGCGACCGCTGTCGACCGACTGGCTGCGGCAGGCGGCGCGCTTCTGGGCGAAAGCGCTACGGCGGCCGGATGGCGATCTGCTGAAGGCGGCAATGCGGGAGAGCTGGGAGCTAGCGGCGGGTGGCGTGCGAGAGAGCTGGGTGGCACAGCTGAGCGAGTGCCTCAGCACAGTGGGGCACACGCTGGTGTGGGGCCAGGAGGCGGGGGGCATCGCCCGCCTGCTAGAGACAGCAGCGGCAGGTTGGCTGGCATCAGAGACCAGCACACCAGAGCTGCCAGAGGACGCCAACCAGCTCAGCGTCGTCCGCTCAGTGCCTGACTCATGGTCACACCGCTTCAAGATGCTTACTTACTTGCGGTGGATGGCAGACGACTGTGGCGGCGCACCAATGCTCTGGACGGGGCTGAACAGCGCCGCCCAGATCACGACACTCGCACGCTTTAGAATGGGGCTGCATGAACTGCAGATAGAGAAGGGGCGCCACACGGCGCAGGCAGAGCCACGCAGCCAGAGGCTCTGTCGCCTTTGTGGCATGCGGGAGGATGAGGCACACGTGATTTTTGAGTGTCCAGCGTATACGGAGACACGCGTACAGTTCCACACCCTTTTCCTGAGCGTCCCTGGGGACGATAAAGGCTTGGATGCGAAGATGCGGGCGTTTATGAACCCCAGCCCGGGGCTACTTTACCCTTGTTTTTGGCGTGACATGGCCAACTTTCTGGTCTCGTGCCTTGATATACGTAACACAAGCCTGGAGATGGTAGAGGATCGGGAGGAATAATTGACCTGAAGCGAACGATGTTTTGAATTAGGAGTCAATGAGGCAGCCACGATAGTGGCGGGGACCCAAGCGTGGGTTCCCGAGGAGCTGCGGTGGACTGTGCCGTTTGCAGTGCACCGCAGCTGGCGCACCTGAGAAATGCCCACGCTGGGTCTCACACGTGAAAGCTGCCTCAAAGATGACGACCTCAAAACGGAGTATGCAGAAGGAACATATTTATCCGCTATGACCGGGGGGCAAGCTTGCTTTCTAACCTATCACCAAATCCCACATTGTTGGTCACTACTGACCGCCTTTTCCAGCCCCTTTCTAGGTAGTTAGGCTTAGGGATGTGCCCCTCACCGAGTCCTTCTGTGCCTCCCCCCTTCAGCAGGGGGGGGGCCTGCGACACGTCCAATGTCGTGCTCGGTGCAACTACAAGGGGTCAGCTTCTGCTCAGAGCCGGGTTAAGGGTAACAGGTTGAGAATCCTGTGAATGCTGGTTGAAATCCCAGTTAGAAAACCCCTTAACACGTTAGAGGTTGCGGCCCGGCTGGATATCCTTTTCGGCCACGTCTTGGCCTTTCTCCCCACGGGGGGATGTCTCTTCTGGCAATTGGCGACGAACCTGCCTTGCGTTTTCCGTTTCCCAACATGCGCTCACCGACTTCAACAAGCGTTTGCTGCCGCTGCGGTAGGGGACCTAGGGGTGCGCCCACGCTCTTTACAGAGTTGGGGTTCCCTACCACCAACAGCCAGCCATCTCAGTAAGGTACTCGGGCCATACGCGCCGAGCACGGTCTTATACGCCTTTAGAGGTGTCCCTGACTGTAACATCCATCATCATCAGACGGGCAGCGGCATCACTAGCTCACTGGCACGATCCGGCCGCCCCGCTGCTTGCGCAGCGGCGGCGGCGCCGCCGCCGCCGCCGCGGGGGCCGGCATCTCATCTCAGCTGCCTTGTGCTGCATTAGGTAGCCCTTGGACGTGGCCTTGAGCAGCAGCGTCGTCAGAGTCGCGCGCTCAGCGAACAGCTTCGAATCAAGCATGGCGCGGCTCTGGCTCTCACTGAGTGCTGCGCGCGCACGACCGCATCGGCCGTCTCCCTCTTGAGGTTGGCGCTTTCAGAAACCCCAGGACATGTCTGTATGGTGCTCTTGCGGTCCCATATGTTTCAAAGCATGCCAAGGCAGCCAGGGAACGCTCCTGGCCACCCCAACCCATCCACCCACTGCATGGATGCGGCTACCTCCCATGCCCCCATGCAACCCTGCGCCAAACGAAAGAACATCGACCCTCCTGCGCATTTCTGAAGCGCAGCAAGTGGTGGGACCCCATTCGGAGGTCCTACGAGCCAGCTGTTGCAGTCGAATCGAGTGTGGAAGACTCTCTCCGATGGCCGATATCGCGACCTCCCGCGCTTCACGGCGACGCATTTTGTTCGTATGGTCCCGCTGGTGCGCTGGCACAGCTCGGGGAGGCCAAAGTGCCCCGTTCGCGGCTTCCGCGGCCCCCCACACTCGGCGAGCACCTTAATTAAGGTCCCCGCAGTTGACACTATACGCCGCGGCGCTCCGGACTATCGCAGTTCTCAAAGTGTTTGGCGCACCCCACGAAAAACGGAAATCGCAAAACGCAAAAAAACATGAATTGTCGACGCATGCACCCCCGAGCGCCGCAGTATCGACACGACCCAAGCCAGCACGACAGCCGTGGTGACCCCTGGGACCTGCAGACTGCGCAAGGGTGGCGTGGAGGGCCATCGGGGGTCAGATTCCAGCCATGCATCCGCACTAGTCGCCCTCGTGTGCTCCCCTCCCGCCACCGCACGCCCGACCGCGGCAGCTCTAAGAAGCGCCTAGTCGGTGGCATCATCGCCACGCGGCCAATCACGCGGCGGAATGGCCTTTCCCGTTTTCACCGTTTTCCGTTTTCCGTTTTGAAAACAGTGAGGTGCGCCAAACAGTTTGAGAACTGCGATATATACAGACCGCCGAACTTTACATAACTGTTTAACTATTGAACATTTGAACGGTAATCCGCCAGTCGGGGGCCGTCAACGTTCTTCTCTGCCAAGCAGTGCGAGGTGCGTGCGCGCAGCAGCCCGCATGAGATGCATAAGCCACCACGTGCATACTTTCACTGATGATGGATGTTACAGTCAGGGACACCTCTAAAGGCGTATAAGACCGTGCTCGGCGCCATATGGCCCGAGCACCTTACTGAGATGGCTGGCTGTTGGTGGTAGGGAACCCCAACTCTGTAAAGAGCGTGGGCGCACCCCTAGGTCCCCTACCGCAGCGGCAGCAAACGCTTGTTGAAGTCGGTGAGCGCATGTTGGGAAACGAAAACGCAAGGCAGGTTCGTCGCCAATTGCCAGAAGAGACATCCCCCCGTGGGGAGAAAGGCCAAGACGTGGCCGAAAAGGATATCCAGCCGGGCCGCAACCTCTAACGTGTTAAGGGGTTTTCTAACTGGGATTTCAACCAGCATTCACAGGATTCTCAACCTGTTACCCTTAACCCGGCTCTGAGCAGAAGCTGACCCCTTGTAGTTGCACCGAGCACGACATTGGACGTGTCGCAGGCCCCCCCCCTGCTGAAGGGGGGAGGCACAGAAGGACTCGGTGAGGGGCACATCCCTAAGCCTAACTACCTAGAAAGGGTCTAATGCTGCTGCCCGTGTGGACGTAGCTGGGGCACGAATTGTGTGCTGGGTTCTGATGTCAGCGACTGTTGGAGTAGGGTGATGAAGCGGGCTGAAGCGTGTGGGCAAGCAGCGGGGCCGGCCGAACAGATCGTGAGCGACTAGTAATACCGCTTCCCGGCTGATGATGCTGCCCGCTTGGGCGTAGCTGGGGCATGTGTTAAGCGTGCTGGGTGGTGGGTGCTGAATTCAGCGACTGTAGGAGTAGGGCGTATGTGTGGGTGGAGAGGCGTTTACCGCGGCGCAGAGGCGTTTACCGCGGCGTCCA
>VFSX01000527.1:92500-110000 GCA_016618255.1 Chlamydomonas sp. UWO 241 | reverse complement strand
CCTAAACCCTAAACCCTAAACCCTAAACCCTAAACCCTAAACCCTAAACCCTAAACCCTAAACCCTAAACCCTAAACCCTTAACCCTAAACCCTAAACCCTAAACCCTTAACGCTAAACCCTAAAAAACCAGACAACCAAAACCCCTAAAGAACCCTACAAACTTACACATCCACTGCCGGCGGGCATAGTCAGTTCCAAAGTTCCGGCGGGACTTTCAGACAGAAACAGTAACACGGGGTTTTCAGCTAAGCAGGCTACTCTTCTACTAGAGACACCCGCCGATACTCCAGCACACTTAAGTACTAGAGTACCGCCAGCTCCCGGCTGATAGACTACCGCTCCCGCCGGCTAAACCCTAAACAACGGTCTCTGAGAGACATGTCTGGCAAGGAGCATATACGAGAGGAGCTTCCTCAGGGTCACAGTATTGGCCTTGTGGCCAGTCAAGCCGGCAGAGCCGACTGGCGCTGACTGGAACGGTCCCCGCCTGGCAGTGCATGGCTGTCCAGCTCTCGTTTGCATGGGGCTCAGCCGGCGCCCCATGCCTCATGCATGGCCAGGTCCCACCCTCCAGGGGTGCATGGACGACAGAGTTGTCATGGAGGCTGCCTGAAGACCTTCCAACGCCAGTCACCAGCAGACGAGCGACCCCGAGGATGAGCGCGGTGACGAACGCTGCGATTGGTGAAGCGGATTTACTCTGTGTTGCCTCGGCGGTCGCCACCACTGAAGCCGTGATGGTAGCCCGCCTCCACGGGCAGCCATCTTGACCAATGTCCAGCATGCATTGACGGGCGCCAGCTCCTCCGCTCGTCGATCAACTCGTCGAGATTAATGCCGCATGGCGTCCTGCATGGGGGGAGGATAAGGGCTGTCTCCCTGCACGGGCCGCGGCAGCGTCGCGGCTACTCGCTAAGCCATGGCAGAGCCGGGCAAGCCGCTCCTAAAGTATTCCACCGAGGGGCAGTCTAGCAGGAGCCGGGCCAGTCGTATTTTATCCCGCTCGTCAGCGGCACGGAGATCCTCGTCACCAGCAGCGCCACAATCAGAGGCACAAAGCCAACCAAAAGGGCAAGCTACAAAAGCCCACAGTAGCGCCACCCACACTAGGTGGTGGGCGCCAAGCAGCACAGGCCACAGGCCCCTCACCAAAGCCCCTCAGGTGGGTGGAGGACAGCCCAAGGTATAAAGCCAGTAAGGGACCAAAGGCCTTCCCCCAAACCAACAGAAGCGGGGCTCGTATCACACCCGCCGCAGCGCTCCACCCAGCGACCACACTGCGCCCGCCACCAAGTGCGTGTAGCGCAACCTCCCCTCCATACACTCCCCCCAGAGGGAGTGCAACTTAGCAAGCAGGTGCAGCCACCCGCTTGCCGTCAACCACATGGCGCGCTTGGTGGAATTGCACCCGCTTCCCCACAGCCTTTGCGGCGAGGAAAGCGGGCGACTGGTGATGCACGTTACGCACGCCTCCTCGCGGTCACTGAGGACGTCGAAGACCGCCGCCGCCGGTCCAGACCAGCACTGTCAGTTGTACAGCGCGTGGCGCCAGCGAACGACGGTTTCGGCCACGGCGTCAGACGTCACGGTGAAGAGCACACGCAACACGCCGCCCACGTGCGGCTCCCAACCGATGCCCCCGACGGCAGGCTTTGCGCTGAGGAACAACGCGGACATGACGCCCCTGCCAGCCTGCTCCTTTCGGCCAGAGGCCTCATACAAGAAGTGCACGACATCCACAGCCAGGCAGACAGGCAGGCTGATGATGCCATGCCACCGCATTGTCGTTGCATTCTCTGCTGATGATGCCATTGTCCGCGATGAGCTTGGTGGCTGCCACAGGGATGGACAGCACGAGGCTGCAGCGCAGCGACTTGTTGCACACTCGCGCGGGCAGGCCCCCCCCCCCCCCCCCCCCGGCGGCAAGGGCCGCGCACAGATGCGGCACGCGCGGCCCCCGCCGCGGCAGGCCGCTCCGCTGCCGGCGCGCCCGCCGCCGACGCCACAGGGGCTGCAGCAACAGCAGGCCGGGCAGGCTGAGAAGCCTGGGCAGCAGGCGCTGCGAGGGGCGCACTGTGGTCTTCAGCCATCAAGGCCAGCATAGTACCCCACCGTGACAAATCTTTAACCTTAAGGTTATGTGACAAACCTCAAAACGTATTTACCCACACGGTCTTGAGAGCCAGCCAGAGGCACGCAAGCCCGTGTCCACACTGTGTTATAAATTGGACAATCACTGAGGCGGCATGCCCCTAACTCATTCCCACCTCAACTCCTCCGCCACCCCCCGGGGCCCCACACAAAGCGAGAATGCCTCTGCACCATCCCATTCAAGCCCTCACCCTGACAAAAACAGTACTTTCCCCAAACTGGAGATTATGTCGCATTTATTAGCGGATCCTGTTGCGGGGCAAAACAAGAGCCAGATAAGGTCCGCAAGGAAACCCGAGGGAGTACACACATATAGTTAGCGCCCCCCCCCCCCCTCGCACTGGGCATGGTTGGTTCCTGACAAGCCACAAGGACCATGAGAAGTCGAAAGTAGGCTGAACATTGTTCCGGGGCTTACCGAGCTCCCCACACTCCAGACCAGACCCCTACAAGTAAAATTGGGGTGCGTCCATCTGTCTGTGCTGGTCGTCTATCTATGCCAGTCCCGTGCAACCTATACCTAGCTCCGGTTCAGAAGGCGCCCGCGCATGCTCTTCTGTGGCAGTCGCGCAACTTTGCTCATTGTGTATTTTGCGAGTGCCGCGGCCATGACCATGCTCAGGCCCACCGGGATCGATTCTCGCTGCGCAAGCGGGATTGCAGTCCACCTGTGGCACGCGTGTGACTGCTGTCCTTGCGACGTGCCAGTCGCACGTGCCGGGCACACCGCAACAACCCCTGCACTGTTGGTGGCGCCACACCGACACACGCTCATGCCCCACGCGTGCAGATCCACGGTCGACAAGAAGATTGTTGGCTTGGGACCCAATGCGCAGTCGTACCTGTCGCAAGTGCGGGCATTGAGCATTGGACGTGCTCGATTGTGCAGCACTCCACAGACGACAGACTTCCGGTAGCACACGTATAAGCGTGTGCACGCCCATCAACTCCAAATCCCGTGTGCAGCCCCCCCCCCACACACCACGCAACCTGCACCTACATGCAGTAGTTGACTTCATGGCGGAAGAACACGACACCCTCCATTTTGACTCATTGACCCAGTCCTGCAGAACCTGTCGTGCGTGGTGAACAAGCGGGGTGTGGCGATTTTGTGGGTCGAGGCACGTGCATGTGTGGGCGTGCATCATCCAGGGCTCCGTACGCAACCTCACACCCGCACTCTGCAAATTATCACTCCGCAACCTCCCGACTGTGAGAGGTAAGCGAGTCGACACGCGTGTAGATGCCACACCTGGGCCCCGAACTCTCTCCGGGGCTCAACATCCCTCCCCCACCCTGTCAGAGGCCATGGAAGCGTGTGACAGGCACTCTGGGGTTACTCTACGAGGTTCTGAGGCCCTTGCGGCAGGCCTCACACTTTCCGCAAGCCCTCACACACAACTCGTTGCGGCAAACGGACGGAGCCCTGGCATCACCGTGCGTGACTGTGTCGCGCGCGCGTGTATGTGTGCGTGTGTGTATGCGTGTGTCCTCCTCCTTCAGTCAGTGGGGGGAGGGCCCCGCTGGTCGGCCGTGACGACCTATTTGACGCCTTGCAGCTCAATCAACCCACCTCCGCCCCCGCGTGCCATTGTCGACCACCGCTGCCTATGTACGCGGCCCATTCTTTCCTGGACTCTCCACAATCACAATCGCCACACGTGGGCAGCCTGAGACACCGAACAACCCTGCGGCCCAGTTCAGTATCGACCCCACGAGACAAGGCCCTTGCCCCCCTCCCACTGCGATCGAGCGTCTCCGCCGCCCCCTTCTCCTTAAACGCCCCAGCGTCGAGATCTCTGCCGACCCCTCTCCTCGAGCGTACAGAGACCTCTCCCCATGGCGCCGATTCTGAATCCGGTTCACCACTGATCGCCGCTGCCTCATATACCGCCTCCGTCAGCAACTCACTCTACAGAGTCCTTCCGTCATCCACGCCGCCCCTACGTCGAGGACCTGCGCCACCCTGGCCCCCACATGGAGTTTCCCTCCACCACACCATGCGCCCATGCGGGCAACCCATGTGTCCGCAGTCCCCGCCCCATGATGACTGCACCCTCCCCCCCCCTCCTGCATCCCGTCCCCCTCCCCTCCTGCACCCCCTCTTCCCCTTCTACACCCACCCTCCCATTCACAGAGCGAGCATGTTGTCCGCCACGTACCACCTTCTATCGGCGGACCCCTGCCTACCTGTTCATCCTACCTGTTCATCCCACCATGAAGATCGGCTGCAGCAATGATGATCGGCCGACGTCCTGGTACCTGTCCCGACCATAATCCCCAAGCCCACGGATACCCTCTCGTGCTAGCGCACATGGCTGGCCACCCGCAGCAAACGAACTAAGGATCTAAGGGTGTGGTTTGTGGTTCGAGACTTTAGAATGGTGTTAACCTCCGATGGCTAGAATCCTCAGCTCATTCCATGGTGTGCTGCGTGATAGAGAGAATCGTTCTTCTTTGCATCAGTGCCCATTGTGATGCTGCAATGGGGACTGCCATGCGCTGCATGCATGCCCATGCCGCGCACATGAGCTGTTGCGAGTTGTTTCTATTATATATGTGTGATTGCTGCTGCCCCCCAACCAAGCTTGTGTGAGAGACCGTATCACAGCAGCAGGGCACTATCTATGGACAGCAGGGGTCCGGGGGGCATACAAATACCAAGCCAAAGAGTCCATGAGGCCCTTTCCTGTCAAGTCGATGAGTCAGGGAGGCCCTCTCCTGGGAAACCGATGAGCGGCATGCCCCCGTGTTCACCCCTGGTGTGTGTGTTGTCTCTGTCTGTGCGTGCACCGACATCCTCCCTTCCCCCCCTTCCCCCCCACCTGTCGCCCCCTTGCTCCGTTGTCTTGCTCCACTGCGCTGTCCTGGATGCGCTCGCCAACGCCGCTGTTGTTGAACAGACGGTCGGACGGATTTTCCAGTACGAGCGCCACCCGCCGCTCTGCAGGGATGCGGTCCCATACAAATCGGACGCACATCACCAACTCGTCTGCCTGCTCAAGGTCTTGCTCTGTCAGGTCCGTAGTCCGTGCATACGAAAACGCCGTGCATGGCGGTGACGCAAGCAAAACTACCTGTATCGTGCACACATGGGGTGGGAAGGGTTCGTAATGGGGGGGGGGGGGGATAAAGGGCATAAGTAGCAGCAGCAGCAGAAACAGGAGCAGGGACGGAGGACATGCACATGGGCAGCAGCAACACCATCAGGGTCAGGAGCAGGATGAGGGGGGCATGAGCAAACGCATCTTCGGATGCAGGGGCAGGAGCAGGAGCAGGAGCGGGAGCAGGAGCACCAACAGCATCGACAGCGCCACCGACACCAGCAGGCACATGCGTGTCAGGAGCTGCACCAGCGACAGCAGTATCACCATCATGGGCATGAATGGGAGCAGCAGCAACACCAGCAAGAGGGACAGCAACAGCACCAGGGGCACCAGCAACACACACACGGGCGCGGAGCGACGTGTATGTGTTCCACACATCGCACCCCCCACACACACCCTGAACACACACACACACATCAGGGTCTGCAGTCTATATATGGCCACCCCCACCCAAGTCTGTCACACAATCCCGACACTGTCAAAAACTGGAAAACGCCCCAAACGCCCCTCCCACGCCACCCCGCCGCCACCCGCGGCACCCAAGACGTGTATCGGGATGATTGAAGGCTTGTGGGGCCGTCGCGGGGCCTGGGGAGGGGCGTGGGCGTGTGCGCTGGGGGAGCGGCGCCCCCACTGCATGGGCGCATGGAACTTTCCAGCCACTATGCGCAGCCAAAACTGCATGCACGAACCTAATTCCAGCGCCGCGGGCTTCCTATGTATACCAATAAGGTTGCCTTTGAGGGACGAGGCGCGTGGTCGCGTCTGCGTGCAGACCGGTTTGTGTGAACATTCTGAACTTCGGATCGACAGCTTCGCCGCCAGGAGACACCTAGGGACAAGTTAGCGCTGTCCAGCCCTTGAAGATTGTCCCATTTAGCTCGTGTTCGAAGGGCGTTGCTTGTGGTGGCATGTGCGAGCGGCCAGACACCAAAAGGTGCAGCTTCACGCGAAAACACACCTCGCGAAGCTGAGCCTCTCGGCGTCTGGACGCGCGCACACGCAGCCACACGCAACACCCTTCAAACACAAAATAGTGCGACAGTCTTCAAGCTCTGGGCTGTGGAATGAGGTCCGGGCATGCTCCCTCTGGGGTGAACCACGTCTTCAAACTTTTGATTTTTCAAACGATGTCGGGTTAGTGGGGCCAGGTGTGCCCGACTGGGTGGGGGTGGCAATGTAGCCCTATATGGCCACCCCACCGAAGTTGGTCACACAATCCTGACACTGTCGGCGGGTGACCAACTGTGCGCCAACAAGACAGTGAATAACCTCATTCAAAAAGCAGTGGGGGAAAGGGGCAAATGCGGGTCACTGACGGCTGTGTTCGTCACTCCGCTTCGACTGAGTTTAAACTAGGTCTCGGCAGATTGACCTCCACAGTTGTGGAAATCTCGCTAAGAGGATCCACTCGGGTGTGACTCGCTTGGACAAGAGGTCCATGAACTCGGGGTGCTTGGAGATGTCGCGTTGGAAGTTGGAAAAGAGGGTGTTTGCGGAGGAACGGAACTTGACGGAGTGGGCGAAAAAGTCGCCGGCGCTGAGCCGGTAGGATGTGATGGCGCCGCCGGCATAGAGCAAAGTCATGTCCGGTCGGCGGTACGCAAAAAGGGCGGCAGTGGGGGGGTATATGATGTCGGGAGGGAGTGGGGGGGGAGAAGGGACGGGCGGGTGTGTGGAGATGGAGGGGCGGGGGGACGGGGGAGGTGGGAGGCGGCGGATGAGGGAGCCGATGAACGTAGCACGGTGCTTGTTGATCGTGTCGATGATGATGAACGTACAAGGGGGGGAGGCATGCATCGTGGTGGTGGAGGTGTGCTCTGTGGTGTGAGGAGGGATGCCCTTGATGAGGCGGAGGAAGCGGTTGTGGGTTACTTCAAGTCGGTGGATGTGGGCCTTGTTCAACGTCCATGTCTGGCAGCCATACAGTAGGGCAGAGATCACAAAGGCGTTGTAGAGGTGGATCTTGGTAGTGGGAGAGATTGAGTTGGAGTTCCAGAACCGGGGAGTGAGACGGTTGAAGGCGTACCAGGCACTTCCGATCTGGCGTGAGATCTCTGAGTCGAGGATGTCGTAATCAGACGTGTTGGGAGCGTCATCAGAAGGGGCGGCGGGGGAGGACAGAATACTTCCCAGGTATTTGAACTTGGAGGTGGAGTGGACCAGGTGGGGGGTAGATGAGGAGTTGGAGGGGATGGTGATAGGGGCGGAGGGGACGGTGTGGGCAGAAGGGTGGCCGAGGGATTGTGCCACGGTTTTGTCGTAGTTGATCGCAAGGGCCAGGTCTGAACAGATGCGGTCGAGGAGGGTGAGCATGGTGCGGAGGTCTTCCTCGGAGGGGGCGAGCAGGGCGATGTCGTCGGCGTAGAGAAGGAGGGGGAGGATGGTGGTCAAAAAGTCCTTGCGGGACTCAGGGGTGTACAGTTTTCCGTCGATCATGTAGCCAATTTGAATGCCAGCGTTGGGGAGCTGGGCAATCAGGGACCGGACAACTGTGTCGATGTAGACATTGAAGAGGAGGGGGGAGAGGGGGCAGCCTTGCTTGACGCCAGCTTTGAGAGGGAAAGGGGCACACACACACACACACACACACACACACACACACACACACACACACGCACGCACGCATACACGCCATCAAAGGCGTCCGGCAAACTGTAAAATCGACCACACACACACACACACACGCACACACACGCACACAGACACGCACGCACCAGAGCGTCTGGGAACTTGCGGAGCAGCGCGTCTGTGTGCTCGACCGTCCACGCCAGCATGCAACAGCTCACGTGGTTTTTGCACGCGGCACACGCCGCCATCATGTCGATCGTGACGTGTACAAACTCTGGTACACTCGGCCCGTCTTCCAGGAGACTCTGCCACTGTCTGACCATCCCGCTCGAAATGGTACTGCCGTGCTTTCCACAGCCAGCGTACAACTCGAGCACCAGGATCAAGCGCCTGCACGCGTACATGTACATGTGCATGGCAAACTTGTCACAAACCATACCCGGACCTAATAAGTTGACTCCAAGTTGGGGAAGGGTATACAAATACCGAGCGGGGGTGGGATCACCACGCTTCCACACAGTCACGCGCACGTGTAGTCGCGCCACTCCGTGCATTCGCTCAGCACCCGCACATCCGCACACATCCGGACTATGTTGTTCCCGCACGCATACACACACAGCCCATCCAACGCACCCCCTCCTGGTCGACAGTCTCTCGATCTGCTCCTCAATGGTGCGCCCGCTCGTGCTTGCCTGCGCCTGCGCACACGCCTGCTCCTGTGGGCGGCAGGGGGGAAGAGGCGGGTGTGCGGGACGCAAGCCCCCTCCCCCCTCCCTCCCTCCCCTCCCCTCCCCTCCTCGCTCCCTTCCACGTCTCCCCTGTATCCAGCCACACCTGTACCTCTCGTCGTCGACCCTTGCCGTGTGTCAGAGTTCGCGCGCACGTTGCGTGGCCGCTTGCCCTCTGTGGGCGCTCGCCTCCATTGCGCGCTTGGCCCCCGTGCGTGCTAGTCCCCTGTATGGTGCAATCGTCATGTGCATGTGTGCGTGTCAGGGGTGAACCCGCCGATCGGATTCCGATGAACAGGGCGCCCCAAGGGCGCAAAGCCAATGGTCTCTTTGGGGCGTGATTGAGAAATCGGACAAGTGTGAGGGCCCGGCGGGCCTCGCATCGGCGTCGCCGATGACCACGCCAAGCCGATCGGGGCGTTCGGCTCCCCACACTCCAACTCGGGCGGAAAAGCACGCAATCCCTCATTTCTGAAGCGGCTCTGCTGTTTGCAATCGCAAAGTGAATCTGGAATCCGAGGGCTCCGCCCCCCAGTGCTGGTGGAGGTGTGGTTCGCAACTTTGGAAAGGCGCTTTCGCTCAGGACCATGCACGCATGCTGTGGTGTTCTGCATGCATGCATGACTCCAATCAGCATGGTACTTCAATCAGTGCCCATTGTGAGTGTTGCATGCGCCGTCCCGCCACGCGCTGCATGCATGCCCGTGCCGCGCACACGAGCTGTTGCGAGCTGTTTGTCTTATGGATGTGTGTTTGCTGCTGCCCCCAAACAAGCTTCATGAGAGACCGTATCACAGGAACAGAGCTCTACGGACAGCGGGGGTCAGAGGGCGCAGCCCCCGGAAAAAATGGCAAGCCGACGAGTCTATGAGGCCCTCTCCTGGCAAGTCGATGAGTCAGAGAGGCCCTCTCCTGGAAAACCGATGAGCTGCATGCGTGTGTGTGTGCGTGCGTGTGTATGCTGAGACTATGCAACTGACCACATGTGCGGCACTGTGCTGGCATGCGTGCCCTGCAGGCGTGGAGGCGTGCTGAACAAGTGCGTACATTCAAGTGCAATGTCACGCGCAATCCCGCTGCCCCAACTCACAACATCATTGGGTCCTGTGCCATCGTCAGTGCTGATGCTCGTCCCACTGCCGGGGGCTCCGTCTGCCTGCGCACCGCAGGATTGCATGCGCGCACGGCATGCGCGCTGGCACGGCTCGCCCTGCGCCTCTGGCCCTGGCACGTCTGCATCACTACCTGCTGCACCGCCCGGCGCCGTGTCACCACACGACTGGGCCGGAGACGGCGCGGCACCATATTCGACACTGGTTGCCATCGCCTCCCCTGCGTGTTGCGCCGTGTGCGTGGTGTGGGCCATCCACGTGCGGTGGCGGAGTGGGCGGTGCCGGCATCTACCGCGCGCCGCATGTCTCTTGGCATGCATGCACAGTATGCATGCGCGCGGCCTCGCACGCATGCGTAGTGCATGCCTCGGCCTCGCAGGCATGCACATCCACATGCATGCTCGGCCGCGCGCATGCATAGTGCGCCATGCATGCACGCGCGCGCCCCACCTGGCGCCGTGCGTACAGGCGCTTGCTCGGCCGAGCAATCCTGTTTCGTTGCTGCTGCACCGCCAGTTGTGCCTCCTGCGATTTTTTGCATCAGGCCTGGTCGTACTCTGGTCTTCCCAGTGTGCGCTTGGTGCGCATGCACCCCGCGGACAGCCGCTAGGGTATGCAGGACAGCCACGAGGCCCACCCGCTCCTGCATACCCTGTGTGCGGAATTGGTCGGGCTCCGCGTAGAAATCAGCCAGCGGTCGCATGCGTTGCGAGCGTCCTGCGGCCGGCTCCTGCCCCAGATCCATCCGTGGGTGCTCCTTGCGAACTATGGCTGGCTTGTGCGACCTTCTTAATTACGCGCCAGGGGCCCCTGTTACGCCCCTGTTACGCGCGCATCCTTTCCACCCATGAGACGTCTGGTTGCCCGCGGGGGGGTATGCACCAGTCGTCGTAGACGAAAGCTCGTCAACGGGAGCGCATTGACATTGAGTAGAAACACAAGACTCTGAGTACGGGCTGTCCCCACGCTCAACCCCCTAGAATCCTCACTGGGACGCGAAATGCAATGTCACAAATTTGGTGTGTCACGCTCAGGGCACCATTTCAGGAAGCGAGACAGCCGTCGGACGCGTACGCGCGACACGGTTTCGCCTGGTTTTCAAGCGGGCGACGAGCTTGCGGCTGCAGGGCGCGATTTCAAAGCGCGATTCTTCGTCACAAATCCGTGTGCTACGCACACGGCGTAGTATCCCCCCATTCGAGCATGCAGGCCACTCTTGCAGTTGAAATCAAATGGGTTGCCACCCTGGGATGCGGGATCTGCGTGCGCTGGGCGCCCCGGCGGGGTGTATGACAAAAACGTCATGTTGGGGCAACGCGTCCTGCACCACCCACGCGGCGAGATGCTGCATCCTCTCCGACAGGAGTCCTGGTGTTGTCCTGGTGTACAACTTTATCCCAGGGTGCACACGGGGAGGTGCCCCACAGACTGAAATCCAGTTTTGGCGTCCACGCTGTTTTCGCGTCATGTTGGTTGCGTGCATGCAGCTCTGCCCTCCCTGGACAGATCCCCGATCCGAGGACACGGGCGGATAGCCCGGTGTCTGGTGCAGCACTGGCCTGTGGAGGCGACTCTTGGGTCGTCGCGTGGGCTACACGCGAGCGCGTTCCCTGGGCACTTTTTTTTTTTGCCTGGGTACCCACATCGCGCAGCCCCCGGGCCCGCCCCAGCAGCAGACCGCTTCACGTTGGACCCCATATGAACGTTAGCAGTGCGGTGCGCACACGGCTTGGCCCTGGCGTCTGCTTTTAGACTGCACACTGCCCCTCGCTGCGAGGCCCCTAAGCCCCATGCGCGAAGCCACAAGCTCTGATGTACTGTAGCACGCGTTCAGCACCCGGGGGGGGGCGTGCTCGTCTCGGTGGGAGCCCCATGCAACCCCATGTATGAGTGCGTGTCTCGTCATTTGCCGGCACCCCTGGCCCCCTCCAGCACGACTCCAGCACCCTGCGCGCTGCAAATGGCATAGCAACACACCTACACACGTCTCTGTGTGCTCAGAATTGGGGTTGGCGCTCCACAGCAGTGAGTAGGAAACGATCGGTAGCGGACGAACTTTAGAGCCCTTCTCTAACCAGGCGGACGCGAAATCGGCGAAACGGGGAGTTTGGCTCGCCTTTGGCAGACCGAAAAAGACCCGAAGGGCCTTTTTGGTCCGCTTGTGCGGACAGGGGTTCGGGCAGGTTCCGCAATTCGCCAGTCGAAAAATATCAGGAGGACAAGTTTTTCCGCTTCGTTCGTCTGAGGAGGATGCCTTTTGGCTGGTTGGTCCGCCTGAGGCGAATCCCCTCTGACACACTTCCTACATCCATGCTCCACAGGCGCCAAACTGGGTTTGTGACTGGGTTCCCACTTTCGCCACAAGTACGGATTTGGGCGTGGGGACAGCATATGGGCATCCTCCACACAGCACCATTTTACAAAAAAACTTGACGCCTGAGAACCAACAACACCCTCTACCCACCTCTGAGCTCTAATTATGTTGATTAACTTCGCCCATACTTTTGCGTCCGCCTCTGAGAGAACAAATCCGCGACAGGTGTCGCAGGCCGCCCCGTATTCAGACACGCCTGGCTGTTTGCTGGCCTGCACCTCCGCATGCGAGACACTGCCAGCCATGCCTGCTTGTCCCGCAACCCGTAACTCAGGCCCCCTTCCCTATATCCTCCAGTTACCACCCGTAGTCTAGCCGGCGGGAGCGGTAGTCTATCGGCCGGGAGCCGGCGGTACCCTAGTACTGAAGTGTGCTGGAGTATCGGCGGGTGTCTCTAGTAGAAGAGTAGCCTGCATAGCTGGAAACCCCGTGTTACTGTTACTGTTACTGTTTTAACCACCCGTAACTCCAGTAACTCTGTCGGCAGCCAACGCGGCGGCTGGTCGATCGTATGTGTGGGGGCCGAAGAAAAAAACCTGATTTCCTCCCTTGACCCTCCCGGGCCCTTCCAGAGGTCAGATTTGCCTGATGCAGGCACGCTGTGGTCATCTTCGTAGCTGCGGGGGCCTGGGGGGCGCCGATTCACAATTTTAGCGTATCTCCCGTAACAGTTACGGCCGAGGTTGAGTTACGGGAGTTACAGTTACAGGACCCACCCTGCGAATGGCAGGGCTCTGTCCACAACCTCACACCCCCACTCCGCAATCCGCAACTCAACACCCCCTTTCCCCGCAACCTCTGCAACCCTCCGAAACTCCCGCAACCTCTCGACAGTCGTCGTCGTCGTCGTTTGCATAACACAACGGGAGCGCCTAGACCCTGAGTAAAAACACAGACCCAAGACCCAAAAAGCTACAGCCAGCGAGGCGATCGCACACAGCCCCCCAGCACAGTCCCCCGTTGTGACGAGCCGCAAAGGCTGCTACGCACGGTTCTGAGAGCCAAGTGCGGGAATACGAGCCCATGTCCACAATCGACAAACACTGAGGCGGCACGCCCCTAACTCGTTCCCACCTCAACTCCTCCGCCACCCCCGGGGCCCCACACGGCCCGGAGTGCCTCAGCACCATCCCTCTCCCTCTCCCTGACAAAAGTAGCATTGCCCCCCGCTGGAGGGTTGCATCGCGTAATCGGATCCTGCAAAGGGGCAAAACGAGAGCCAGAAAAAGTCAGGGACCCTCAAGCCGAAACACCCCGGTCCGCAAGGAGTAACATGGGGAGTACACACATATAGTTAGGGCACGTTTCCACCAACCGGTACGCGTTTTGCGGATTCTCCCAACACAGACACGGAGACCCGAATCAACGCCCATGCCGTTACCAAGGCCATCCACGCTGCCACGCCATGGGGCCCTGTCCCTGCACGTGTGTTGCACGAGTCAAACTGGTGCGAATACTGCCCATCGAGTCGCCACCACTGTAGGCCACCCGTAATAGTTCCGCCGTAGCCTTGGGATCGTCGTGGGGCTCCATCGCTGCAACTAGTTCACCGCTGTTTGCGTAAATGAAAGCCGGATGCGCTAAAAACTTGCGTCCGCGTTTTCCGGATATCCGAGTTCTGGTTATCTGCTTTTCCCAACCCGGAAAAGGCGGATATGACGATCGGTAAGTACACTCGGCCTTTCGCGGACCCGGAAAAGACAGAAACCCATTCAATAACGGCGTTTCCGGTTGGTGGAAACGCGCCCTTAGGCTCCCCCCACGGGGGGGGGGGGGGGGGGGAAAAGAAAATACTGGAACACATGGTACAAAAAAGAAATGACCCCCCTACCCCCCCCCCCATCTCACAAAATACGCCATGCATGGAGCCGGGACCAATGCGCATGGCTTCCTTACAGTGAGGGCTGTCCATCGCAATGTCTAACTCGCCGGCAGATGGTCGAAATCACCCCCAAAATCTAGCCATTCCATGACTTAGTCGGCGGGCACCAAGGAGTATGGACACTCCAGTTCACACTTTCCAGGCAGATTCAGGGTTGACTCTCCTGAGGTGTTTTGCTGTGCTCTCCAAGGAGATTCAGATGGCATCGGTCCCATCTCAATCCATGAAAAATCCCTTGTGGGCACTTCATGCACCGAAGGGAGCACGCGGGGGAGTTGGGGTGTTGAGGGGGTGTTACCCCCCACCCTATAACCCAGGGTCACCTCTTACAGTGGATTTCTGCTCCTCTCATCAAGGCGGTTCCAATGGTGGTTTTCCCGTCCAAAACAGCCCACTAAAAAGAAAGTGCTGAACCCCCGAAGAAAGCTCTGGACCCCCCCCCTACCCCCGCCCCCCCCAACTTTGAGCCCTCATATCTCGGCCCCCAGGTGTCCAAGTTGAAAAAATCCGATGGTTTTGGAACATTCACAGCAAGGAGACAAGATTCCAGCTTGTGTTCCATTTCTTGTGTTTTCTGCCCCCCCCTTGGCTCCCCCCACACAAAAGCACTGGACATGGTTGGATACTCGCATAGCCCGCCGATTAGGCAAGAAGCACCGCCACACACCCCGGGGGGGAGGTGCAGTCAAGACAAACCCCCCTCTCGTAGGAGAGGGCGTGGCCAAGACGTGGCCCATAATAAAAGGATGAAAAGCCGGGCCGCGACCTCTAACATTCAAGGGGATTTATAACTGGGATTTCAAGCAGCACACAGGACTTGAAACCTGTCACCCTTAACCTGACTCTGGGCACATGGATGTGCCCACCCCTTTGTGTTGCACCGAGCACGACTTTGAGCTTGTCGCAGGCCCCCCCTCTTGCGGGGAGGCACAGAAGGACTCGGTGAGAGGCACATCCTAACTTCAATTAGTTAGGGGAAAAGGGCAGGAAACGGAAAGGCAGAAAAAAAACAGGACAGGGGGGGCATGTGGGGGGGTCCCCCCTGAACAGGCCGAGCCTGCATCAATATAAAATAATAAGTATAGGAAGGACGAGAACTGGGCCCGGTATCCCGGCCCACCCGCGAAAGGGCGGGTGGGTGGGGGTGAGGGAGAGTAGGGAGGCTCATCATGCTAAAAGGGCCGCCCAGCCTAGACAACGTGACGCGTGACTCTCTCGTGAGCCCATGCGTGTTTTTTCCCGTGGTCGGCGACACCCCAGGGGTCATGCTTGCCCCCCTGACCAAATCACCACACGTCACGTCGTTTAGCCGACAGTCAACACTGTCTTACGATAGTGTGGGAACTTACAATAGTGTGGGAAAGGTAGTTATGGCCAGAGGCCTTCTGGTTACGGCCTATTAATTAACGGTCCTTCGTAACGAATCGTTGCATCTTCGTTTCCGCCCCACGTACGAATCGTAGCCTTGAGGATCTGTGCCTGCCTGTTCCTTTAGGAACTTTAGTCACAACGGTAACAAAACCAATACGATTCAGCCAACGAGGCTGGTCGATAAACACGCGGCGTGATGCCAACCACGCGGCAACAGGCCAGTGGCGCGCTTGTCTGCCAGGTGCGGGCGGTGGAGTGGGGCACACCAGGGGCATAGTATACAGAGAAGGGGATGTTTCCCTGGTAGGCTGGCGCGCTGCGTGGCCTTGCGGGCTCTATTAGTAGAGCTCCCCTAGACGTGTAGTATAGGCCTTTAATCACGCCCCAGGGTCCTCCGGGCGCGAACGTGTAAAACCTGTAAAACCAGAGAAGGGGATGGCACGGAAAGGTTTTAATCCGCTTCTGCTGCGCCTGGAGGCATGCACTGTAACGTTTACGGCCAGTCTCGGCTCAGGGCCGCCTCCACGCATATGAGTGGACCACACACCGTACCGAAGTTCCTTGCAATGTGCTCGCTGGCTAAGTGGCGCATGTAGCTGCTCTTGTTATTCTCTCTGGTTCACGGAGGGGGGGGAGGGGGGCAAGAAAATAAAGTTATGTTCAAAGGCCCTTCTCTGCCTAGCACGCCACAAACGAGGATGCCTCTGGGACTGGGGACCCCAGTCTGGTAATGTTGATTACGTGTAGGCTGGCGTGCAGTTTTCCGTGCTGGTCTGTGTGCGTCGTGCGTGCACATGTGTGTCTGTGTGTGTGTGCGTCGACACCAACAGCTTGTTGCCGACAGTATTCATGCGTTGACGCGTGCGTGTGTGCGGCGTGTGGTGAGTGCGTGTATGTGTGCACGCGCGGCGTGGGGCGTGTGTTGTGTGCATGCGTGTGTGTGCGGTATGCGGCGTTTTGTGCGTGTGCGTGTGTGTATGGGTGTGTACGAGAGTGTGTGCTTGCATGTCGTGCATGTCTTGTGTGTGTTTGTGTGTGCTGCTTGTGTGCGTGTGCGTGTGTGCGTGTGCATCGTGTGTGTGTGTACCTGTGTGTGTGTGTGTGTACATGTGTGTGAGTGAGCGTGCGTATCGACAGCAACAGACTGTTGCTGTCGACACATACTGTTGCCGACAGTATGTATGCGCTTGCGTGTGTATGTGTGTGCGGCGTGTGTTGCGCATGTGTGTGCTTGTGCGCGTGTTCTTGCGTGTCTTTCGTGTGTGGGGGCGTGTGCGCCGTGCGTGCGTGTGTTCACTGGGGGGCACGCCCCCCAAGGCAACATGCTGTCGCGTGCAGCGCACTCCATGGCTGTCCGCGATCCCCTTGGCAGGAATACTCGATGGAACGACTATACACCGCCATGTGTCGCCCCGCATGCGCTGCAGAGGCCTACACCTCAGCATCGGGGCTATTATTTTTTCACGACCTCACGCGGATCCACCGCCTGCGCCCCCAGCGGCGTCCCTCGTGCCCAAACATGCGCAGCTAGTGGACACGGATGTGTATGAGCTCGTGTTAAGGGAACGTGTCTCGGGGTACCCTGAGGACCGAGCTCTGTGTTCAGTGGGGGGACCCCACACCCAGTGGAGGGGGTCGAAGCGTGGGGACTGTACCAAAACGCGAGTTTGTTACTCGACAAACCCAGAAACATGTTGTTAGAATGGCTCGTGTGTCGCCCACGGTGCACGGAAGCACTTACCCCCCGGGCAAGAGTTTACGCGCATGCAGGAGCAGATGTACGCCGCGGGGGAGGGCGGGTGAGGGCGTACAGGCCAAGGGGTGGGACCAGCAACATTCACACTGATTCTTGAAAACCATGATGGGTGTTTTCGGTCTGCCCACAGTGCCTCCCCCGCCCCCCACACAGGCCCATCATGTTTCCAATAATATATCCGAGCCTTTACGCGTCGGTGGGGCAGCGGGAGAGGCCCAGGGCACGGGGCGGGGACCTGCCCTTCAGCGCGACTCCCGCCGTCGCGACGACGTTGCCCGCGGCCTCCTCCGTCGTTGCCGTTATATAAGTATAATAAGGCAGTACGCTGCCATAGACGCGGGTCGGGCGCGCCAGGGCGGCGACCTGGCGCCGTCTGTCCACCCCCCCACACACACACCCACCAGGCCCCACAAAACCGCACCCGGCGCACCTCCCTGCGTGCACAC
>VFSX01000527.1:20000-87500 GCA_016618255.1 Chlamydomonas sp. UWO 241 | reverse complement strand
CTGGCTAGGATACCCTGATGACACGATTCCCAGCAGCAGGTGTGTGTGTGTGTGTGCCTGTGTGTGCATGTGTGCGTGTATGTGTGTGTGTTGTGTGGGCCCATGCAGCCCTAGCCACTCTGTGTTTGTGCTATCCTCATCGTAGTCAACCACTGATCCCCACATGGGCGTTCCTCATCACCGCTCGCAGTCACCTTCTTCCTGGCCTCGCCCTAGCCGCCTGGCCTCCTTTCAGCATCATCAGAGGCATCGATCCATCCACCCGTCGCATGATATCACATGCATGTCGCGCACCCCACAGAGGCGTGCATGAACTTGCTCCCTGGCCTCCCTGCCCTCCTCCTACCTGCATGACCTCCCCGAAACAGCGTTGATCCATCCACCCTCCACCTGCTATTATATGCGTGCCGCACATCCCCACATTTTCATGCAGGAACTTGATCCCTGGCCTTGCCCTAGCCACTTGGCCTCCCCTCAGCAGCATCAGAGGCATCAACCTCTCCAACTTTCCACCTGATGTATGCATGCCGTGCACCCCGACATCGGCACGCAGGAACTTGCTCCCTGGCCTTGCCCCAGCCTCCTGGCCTCCCCTCAGCAGCACCAGGGGGCACGACATCCCTAGCCGCCACCTTAAACACATCCACCCTCCACCCATCCACATCCTTTGCGTGCGTGCAGGAACTTGCTACCGGGCCTTGCTCTTGCCATCTGGCCTCCCTTCAGCAGCATCGGAGGGCTCGGCAGTGATAGTGTTGGGGCGGGCGAAGTGGACGGCAACACCGCTGGCGGCATTGACGGCAGCAGCAACGGCAGCAGCAACAACGACAGCAGCAGCATTGACAGCATCAGTAGCAGCAGTGGCGGCGGTGTGGGCGCTGGCCCGTCCAGCGAGGCGCGTCAGGGCGGCGGCGTCAGCAGCGTCAGCGGCAGTAGCGGTATTGGGATGGACACTGGCACAGCTCGTAAGGTCGCCAGCACCAGCGCCAGCACCAGCACTGGCGCCAGCACCAGCACTAGCACCAGAGCCAGCACTGGCACCAGCAGCAGCGCCAACGCCAGCACCAAAGTCAACACTGGCACCAGCAGCAGCGGCAGCGACGATGGCAGCACCGCTGGCAGTGGCGCTGCTTTTCCTTCTGCTGCTACTGCTGCCGCAGCTGTTGCAGCTACTGCTTCTGCTGCTGTTGCAGCTGCTGCCCCTGCCGCTGAGGCTGTTGCAGATGCTCCTGCTACCGCTGCTGCTGCTCCTGCAGCTGCTGTTGCTGCCGCTGCCGACCCGACTGCTGGCACAAGTGGCAGCGTCGGCAGCATCAGCAATGCCAGCAGCAGCGGCGTAAGCGACGCTCCGTCGCCGCTCCCTCCGCCAGTGTCGCTTGGGGCCATCACCGTGCGAAACGGACGCATGGGTGAGGCGTATTCAGACGAATTACATTTGATGAGTTCGAATTCATGTTAGCTTAATTCATGTTAGCGTAATTAGGGGTGTCTGATAGAGGGGGTAGGTGCCGCCGCCCGTGTCGCTCGGGGCCATCACCGTGCAAAAGGGACGTTTGGGTGAGTCGTATTTTGATGAATACAATTTGATGAGTTTGCATTCTTGTTGGGCGTAACTTTATGTATGTAGAGTGTATGCTGGAGGGGGGTGGGTGGCGCCGCCAATGTCGCTCGGCGCCATCATCGTGCAAAATGGATGCATGGGTGAGTCACAGCTGCTTGCTTAGCGGCTGGTGCATGCATGTAGTGCTCTAGGACCTCATATGCATTCACACATTTTTGACACGCATTTTTTTGCACACATACAAACAAACACACGCACACACACACACACATGAGCACATGCACATATATACACACAACGCAGGCGCGCTGGTGTGTGGCGATGCAGAGCCACGGTGGATTGACGGGCTGACTGGGCGAATCGAGCTGAGCGGGTACGTGGTTGCTAGGAGGTTGTTGGGAGGTTGCTAGGAGGTTGCTGTTTCAGGGGCTCCGGTGGATGAACGGGTTGACCGGGTGCATCGAACTGACAGGGTAGCTGGTCGAAAGTTGTTGGGTGGTTGCTACATCTCATGTAGGGCCTCACTTTGAGGTAGTACGTCCCTACTAGGAGGGGTACTAGGGGGTGTTGGGGAGGTTGGTAGGATTTTGAGATCGGGGCGAATCAGCGTTGCGCTGAGACCCCCGGAAGGGGTGGTTTTCTGTTAACTGAAAACCGCGCTGCTTGCTAACAGCCTATGGCGCCTGCTTCCAGAATAAGGCAACCTATGGGTCGCCGCTTGGGTGACAAGGGGGGGGGGGCGTTACGCTTGTGCCGTTCCTTGCAGTGCGATGATTGCTACGCGGTGTCCTTTAATGCGCCTCCTTCCCCTGCATGCTAACAACGACCGGACAGAAAAGGTTACGATATAGCTAGCTAGAGATCCTTCCCCCTCAATCCCTCCCTCCTTGCGGAGCGGCAATTATGTACGTGTATTTGCATTAAAATCATCACCACCACCCCTCGCCTCACAGCGGCCTGCGGGACATGCGCATCAACGCGGATGCTATGGTGTACGAGCGGCCAGACAGGTGTGTGTGTGTGAGAGTGTGTGCGTCTGTGTGTGTGCATGTGTGCGTGTGTGTGTTTATGATTGTGTGAGTGTGTACGAGCGGCCAGCGAGCAAGTGCGCAGCACACCCCACTTGTGTGGAGCTTGTTCTGACATGATGAACCCAGGTTGACCCTGTCAGAAAGTTGAAGCCCAGGTCAAACCATGGTTTAGCCCCCGGTTTCAACCTCACTCCTATGTACGTCGGATGCATCGTACCGTTTGTAGAAAACAAGGCTCGAGATAGTATCCTTTGCAAACACCTGCCACGCCTTACCTCCCCCCCCAACCCCCACCCCACCCACACACACTCTCCTCCCCCCAACGCCGTTCGCTCCTAACTAGCTGTGAATCAAACGTGTTACAGTCCCACAGCCGCACCTGACCCACAGCTGCACCTTCCCCACAGCTGCATGCACAACACATGGTGGGGTTTTAACACCTGAAGCCCAACTCCCCACACACGCAGCACCGCGCGCATCACACTCGTGTCTCCTTTTGCAAAGCGCCACTTGAGACATGTGACCCCAGGTAGGTTTGTGCCTGTGTGCGTGCGTGTGTGCGTGCGTGTGTGCGTATGTGGGTGCATGCCCGTTTGCAAAGCGCAACCTGCAGCATGTGTCACCCAGAAGCGGAGTGCATGCGCAGCCCTTTGTGCAAATGTCATTATAGTTCCGTGTTGCTGTGCTGAGCTGTGATGTGCTGCAATTTGCACTTGTTGCTGTGATATACTGTCATTTGCGCTGTCAGGTATTGATATTGGCTGTGTTCACATTTTCCGTCAGGTTTGGCCTATCAGGAATGCGGCGCAAGGAGAGCGAGCTCACTCGCGCTTCATTTGTTGCCGCCTGCTGACATGCCTCCTCCCTTCCCCTCCCTCCCTCCCCTCTTCTGTCCCCCCGAACACAGGCGCAGCGGCAGCCGCAGCAGCTGCTGGCATCCCGCTGCGCGCATTTGGGTGTGACGTACTGCCTGGCGGTGTTGGAATCTGCAGCAGCAGCAGCAGCGGCAGCGACAGCAGCGGCAGCAAGAGCAGCGCTGACGTTGGCGCCCCGGCTGCACCCCCGGCCGCGCCGCCCGCACCCGTGCCCGGACCACGCACCAGCCTTGCCGCTGACGCAGCCCCTGCTGCTCCTGCCGCTTCACCCGCCGACGCTGTCTCCTCTGCGGCCCAGGCATCGCACGCGGCTGGCCCCTCCTCCCTGCAGCAACCGACCAGCCACCCAACAGCCACTGACCAACTGCCAGCCGTCCACTCACCCGCGCCCCCGTTCCGCCTGTCTGTTCTTGATAGAAGATACAACCGCGGCACAAAGGCTGCACAGCGAGGCTACGGGCTCATGGGTGTGGGGTGTGGGGAGGGTGTGGACGGAGGTGTGGATGGTGTGGGGTCCACACCTGCAGGTGGCGCGGGTGTGGGCGGGAGCACCACCACCCCTGGCAGCAGCAGCAGCAGCAGCAGCCATGCTGGCGCTGCCGCAGCCTCCCACAGCACGGAAGCTGACGCTGCCGTGGCCCCCGCCGCAGCCACCGCCAAACTGTCCACACCATCCACACCGTCCACACCGTCCACACCGTCCACACCGCCCACACCGTCCACACCGCCCACACCATCCACACGTGTGGATGGTGCAGGTGTGGATAGCGTCAAAACCAGCAGCCCCCTCAACCCTACTAGCCGTGCTGCTGACGCTGCGGCAGCCTCCGACCCGGTCGCTGCTACCGCCATAACCGCTACTCCCCCCGCCGTGTCTGCTGTGTACGAAGCAGCCACCCACGACGCGGACGCCGACGCTGTTGTTGACGCCGCGGTCCCGCCTGCCATCGCTGCCGCCGCCCGCCGATCCTCCGTCGTCGTCCAAGCACAGCAACTGGCAGCGCTGCGCACAGAAGTGTGGGAGGGCTACCCCCGCCCTCCTTGGATGCGTGGGGAGAGGCCCGGAGGGGGCTCACTGTCGCTGTCGCTGCTGTGCCTGGGGATGGGAGGGCCGGCTGGGGTGCAGGTGAGGGGATTTATTGTCGACTCGTGCCACCCGCCCGCCCGCCCGCCTGCTGTTAACCCATCATCCCATATTCCCCCCCTCACGCCCCTGCCTGTATGCAGCCCTACATGAACGCCAGCATCACCACCAGGTCCCCCCCCCCACCACCACCCGCAACCTCCCCAAACCCCAACCCCCCAACCTTGCCAACAGTATGACCTTCACGTCAGCATCACCGCCAGCTCACTGCGCGCCCCCCCCCTCCCACCTCTACACCCCCCTGCACCCCTACACACACTTATCTCCAGCCCTGCTTGGACGTCAGCATCAACGCCCGCTTACTGCATGCACGCAAACACACACACACACACACACACACACACACACACACACTCCCCCCCCCCCTCACCTTTCTCCCCACACGCAACCCTATTTGCAGCCCTACCTTGACGTCGGCATCAGTGGCAGCTCACTGCACGCGCCAGTCATTGAGCGCCTGCTGGAGCTGCCGTTTGACATCCATGGGTGAGTGGGTGGCCGATTATGAGTGGGAGGTAGATTTTAGGGTGGCAGATTCTGAGTGGGTGGCAGATTTTGTTGGGTGCTACTCCTGTCTTGTTAGGGGTATCAGGTCTCGAGCGTTGAGCGAGTGCAAAACTGATGGTGCTGCCTTTTTGACATGCATGGGTGAGTGGCCGGATGGCACAGGTGTGGGGATTCCAAATGGCGCCAACGTGTTGCTGCACTGGTCATGCATGCACTGCACACGCCAGCCATTGAGCGTCTGCTGGAGGTGCCGTTTGAAATCCATACCATTGCCTGTACGACCAGCCTGAACCATGGCCCTACAGAAACCCAACACATCCACCCACACCCACACCACTCACCACCGTGAACAGCATATCACCACCACCACGCGCACACACACACCACTGCAGTGGCCGCGTCAGTGGCAAGCTCCGCATCAAGAGCCACGACCGAGCGAGCTGGAGCTTCCCTGAGCTGTATGGGAGCCTCAAGCTGAGGTGGGTCCGTGCTTCAAGGTTATAGCTAGGCCCTAAGAAGATGTCACAATTATACGAAAGCGGCGCTCCACCATTGAATCAAGAGCCACAACATAGCAAGGTTTTACATGTTTTACAGGTCGTCCTTGTCCACGTACGCGCTCGGAGGACCCCGGAGCGTGAATTAAGGCCTAGACGAAGCGTTTAGGGGGCTTTACTAGAAGAGCCCGACAGGCCACGCAGCGCGCCAGCCTACCAGCGAACGCGCAAGCTGGAGTTTCCCTTAACTTTATTGGAGCCTGAAACTGAGGTTTGTCCGTGCCTCGTGTGGCTTGCCTCAGGACCATAGCTACACCTCAAGATTCCATGCCTCACAACTCTGCTGCATCACCCGCGCTTCTCAAAACATCAAGATCAGTCTTTGGTGTGCCCTGATCTCATGTGAGCCTGAGGCGGAGGTGGTGCGTGTGTCCCCCAAGGCCTACAGTTGAAACTTTACAGTACGCAGCTTCGGAGCGTGGTGATCGAGGGAGCTGCCTCGCGAGGCATATTTTCCACACCCTCAGATCCCACGCCAAAACAACTGCTCCGTATCTGAGACTGACCGACGAGAACCCCCCAACGCCCGGTGCACCCGCAACACACACTTTCCACCCTGACAGCCAAACCCTAAACGCACAACGCTCAATCATTGCCACCCCATAGGGACATGGCGTTCCACATTTGGGATGCGACCGACGATATCTCTCGCACCAACATGGACTTGTTGATTGAGAAGGACCGCGCGTACATGCACGGGGCACAGGTGTGGGGACTCACACTTTTTATGCGACACAAAGCCTTGAACGACCCTGAAGTTTCCCTGACTTATAGTGAGTATTAAGTGGTTGGTTAAAGTGCACCAACATGGACTTGTTGATTGAGAAGGACCGCGCGTACATGCACAGTGCACAGGTGTGGCGCTTCACACTTAGTACGCAACATTTACCCTCAATATATCCTTTAATCACCCTGTCTTTTAACGCTTATGTAATGTTTGGTTCGCACACACCAGCATGGTTGTTTTGATTGAGATGGACCTCACGTGAATGCACGGAGCACAGGTGTGGGGTGGCTTTTACGTATTATGACACATTTGGGGTTATAAATGCAGCTATAACCTGTAAAGTTACAGTTATACCCTGGCGAATAGCTACGGAAGCAGTAGTGCCAGCATAGACTTGGCCGCTGATAATGGCCGCGCGTACATGCACGGGGCCCAGGTATGGCGCTGCACACGTATCACGCACGACTGGCCCAGAGAGTGACCTTGCATAATGATGACACGCAGGTGTTTTATACGCAGTCAGCAGACTAAATCTGCATTATGAAACCTCGCACCCTTACCCGTGTCATGCTGTGAAGCAGACCGAATCGGACAGAAGACCCCCCCACACACACCACCACCACCACCACCAGCCACCCCACACACCACCACACCACCACCATCACCATGACCACCACCACCCTCGCCATCACCACGTTGTTTTTTGGTGCGATCCCTCGTGCCCTGTCTGGTGACCTAGACCACAACCCTTGACTCTTCGGACACACACACTCATACCCTCTCACCCACCCACCCACCCCATCCCACGCGCACTTGCACACACATGACCAGGGCTTCTTTGGTGCAATCCCTCCTCCCCTGTCTGGCGACCTTGACCACCACAACCCTTGACTCTTCGAACTCACACACACTCGTCCCCGCATGCTCCACCCCACACGCACACATGCACATCACCAAGGCTTCCTTGGTGCGATCCCTCTTCCCCTGTCTGGCGACCTGGTCCACAACCCTTGACTCTTCGAACACACACACACACACTCATACCCCCCGCCCACCCACCCCACACACACTCGCACACACATCACCAAGGCTTCATTGGTGCGATCCCCCTTCCCCTGTCTGGTAACCTGGATCTCAAACCTTCACTCTTCGAACACACACACTCGTACCACCCACCCTCCCACCCCACCACACACGCACGCGCACGCACGTCACCAGGGCTTCTTTGGTGCAATCCCTCTTCCCCTGTCTGGTGACCTGGACCACAACTCTTTAATCCTTGAACACACACACTCATACCCCCCACCCATCCACCCCACACTCAGTAGCACACATATCGCCAGGGCATCTTTGGTGCAATCCCTCTTCCCATGTCCGGAGACCTGGGCCTCAAACCTTGACTCTTCGAACACACCACACACACACACACACACACACACACGCACTCGTCCCCCTAGCTCCAAAACGCAAGCACTTGCACAAACATCACCAGGTGTTTTTATGCGATTCCTCTTATCCTGTCTGGTGAACTGGGCCTCAAACCTTGACTATTTGAACACACACACACTCGCACACATATCACCAGGGTTCATTTTGTGCAATCCCTCTTCCCCTGTCTGGTGACCTGGTCCACAACCCTTGACTCTGCGAACACACACACTCATACCCCCCACCCACCCTCCCCACACGCACTCGCACACATATCACCAGGGCTTCTTTGGTGCTATCCCCCTTCGCCTGTCTGGCGACCTGGACCTCAATCCAGAGTGGGGCAGCTACCGACTGTCTGCATCAACAGAGGGGGTAGAGGCGAGCGCGCTTCGGTGAGATTGACTGGGGTGCTCATGGCTTCACTTCTTCTTGTCTCATCTTCGTATCTCACCTTTTTTTATTTTCTCATCACATCGTGTTATCGTATCTTTGTATCTCATATTAAATTGTGTATCTGATGAATAGCCGCGAGAGCATGCCAAGGATGCTGCATCTTCTTATACGTTGTAGGCCTCACAACCATGTGCGTGCATACGCTGCACTTCGCAGGGCCTCCCTGGCCATCTGCCCCGTGCCCCTGCCCGTGGCCGGTGCCATGCACTTCGTCGTCCACATCACCCCTCATCTGCATCACTGACTGCACCTCTGCCTGCCTCACAACCATGTGCATGCGTCCGCTGCGCCGCGCAGGGCCTCCCTGGCCATCCGCCCCGTGCCTCTGCCCGTGGCCGGTGCCATGCGCGGCGTCGTTCACATCACCGGCCCCCTGGAGCAGCCG
Organism: Chlamydomonas sp. UWO 241; assembly: GCA_016618255.1. Taxonomy (NCBI): domain Eukaryota; kingdom Viridiplantae; phylum Chlorophyta; class Chlorophyceae; order Chlamydomonadales; family Chlamydomonadaceae; genus Chlamydomonas; species Chlamydomonas priscui. The sequence goes on along the minus strand of VFSX01000527.1, from coordinate 78,829 downwards.
GTGTTCTCAGGCAAGTGCACAGGTTTGTGACTTCGGTCGCAAGTGTCCACTTTTCTGACTTTGGTCGCATTGTTAGTATTCATATCCAGCGCCCTGGAGCAGCCAGTGTTGCCAGGCAAGCGCACTGGTTTCTGACTCGCGTCGTATAGTTTGTTAGTATTCATCTGTCACCAGCTGCTTGCAGGTCACTCTTTCGGTAATTCACGCATCCATTCATCCATTCACGTTTTCCGAATTTCCGAATTTCCGAATTTCCGAATTCGCCACTTTAATTGAACCAACAAATTCAACAACGTGCGCTGGCAGTGCCTCCGCAGTGCGCCCCATTGCCGCCATACTCGCCGGTAATTCATTAAATCATTCATGCTGTCAATTATTCATTCCGCAATCCAACAACGTATGAATGCACTGCTGTTAGCAGTGCTGTTACTGTCCTGCTTCATGTTGCCACTGCTGCCCTGTGTCGTGTGCAGGCAGTCGCGTCGCAGTGCGCCCGCGTGCATCCATGCTTACGGGTCTTTCATGCAATCAACCATCCATTCATCCATTCACTGATTCCCTATAACTCAAGCGATGTTTTGATTGAAGTGCTTAACTTAAATCAAAACATGCATTACCATCCGCAGGCAGCGCCGTGGCAGTTTGCCTGAGTGCAGCCATGCTTGCAGGTCATTCATGAAATCAAGCATCCATGCATCCTTTCCCTATAACTCAAGCGATGCTGTGATTGTAGTGCTTCAATTGAATGAATACATGTATTTATGTCCGCAGGCAGTGCCGTCGCAGTCCGCCCCTGTGCCGCCATGCGGGCCATTCATGCAATCAGCCATCCATTCATGTATTCTCTGATTCCCAATGAATCAAGTGGTGTGACGGAAGTGCTTCAATTCAATCAACACATTTCATATTGGCCGCAGGCAGTGCTGTGGGAGTGCGACCTAGTGCCGCCATGCTTGCGGGTGTTGCCCGTCACAGCATCCACGCATGTAATCGACCATTCTGTTATGACTCACAATTTCATAAATGGGACTGATTCCCTGAAACCATGACTGTCCACAGGCAGTGCAGTCGCAGCCCGCCCCAGTGCTGCCATGCTAGCGGGGTTGGAACGTTAAAGCACTCGTGCATACAATCAATAATTAATTCACTTATTAACATGACTTACCAAATGGTAAATGTTTAGAGATGGGATTGATTCCCTCACACAATTCATGTCTGCAGGCAGCGCCGTGGCAGTTCGTCCGAGTGCCGCCATGCTTGAGGGAGTGGAGCAGTCGGCTGCGAGCGCGGCGATGGAGGATTCACCCGGAGCAGTGGGCGGCTTTGAGACGGTGCGCAAATTCATGTTGCTTTAGTCGAATATGTCGCCTGTTAGGTGCACCACACGATGTTCTCCAATTGGCCTAGTCGTCAGCCGGCGCTCGTTTTGGCGTTTTGATGGTGAGGGGTACATGAGGGTGATGGCGAGTGTGCGTGGGGAAGGTGAAGGGGTAGAGGGGGGGGCACGACAATGGAGGATTCACCAGGAGCAGTGGGCGGCTTCGAGACGGTGTGTGAATTCATGTTGTTTTTGTCGAATATGTTGCCTGTTAGGTGCGCCACACGCGACTGACAAAGTGTTCATCGCACACACACACACACACACACACCACCCCACACTCAAACACGCACAGGTCCCCATCATGTCTGTATCCTCACTTTCGAAACGGCAGCGCAGACGTTCACACACACACACACACGCACACACACACACATACGCACACACACACACACACACACACACACACACACTTACACATACGCATACACACAACCAACCAACTAACCAAGCGGTACATGAGGCCGTCCGCATGCACCGGCAATGCCTGTACTACTAACAGCAATACACCCCGGCAATTGTTATGAAGTCTGACCCGTGCACTGGGATGTCTTTCGAATAGCGGGTGACCAACCAGCGCCTGAATCGAGTGGATATTATCCTTGGTTTGGGGGGGTCTAGGGGGGGGCTGCCACTCTGGCCAACCAACTTCAACTAGGGTTGCCACTCTGGCTAACCAACTACAACTTGGGTTGCCACTCTGGCCAACCAACTTCAACTGCAATCGCAGCGTATCATCTCTCCATGGGCCGATTAATTCCATGGGCGATAGTCGGGGTTTTCCGTCGTGCAATGTATACGTCGCCGCACCTACTAGATCCGTTCGGCCCCGGCCTACTAGACTGAGTTTTCGTTTGGCAGGCCATGAGGACGTCGGATCAGCTCCTTGGACGATGAACTCGATGGGCGACGGACGAAGGCAGGCGGGCCTGGGATAGGGGCTCGGTAGACGGGTAGGGGGGGGTGTGCAAGGGGTCGTGTGAGGGGTCAGATGAGGCATCGGGGGGGTCAGGTGAGGCATCAGGGGTATCGGAGGAGACGTGGGAAGGATCAGGGGAGGCGTGGGAGGGATCAGGGGGGGCGTGGGGGGATCAAAGGAGGCGTGGGAGGGATCGGAGGAGGCGTGGGAGGCAAGGGGGGAGTGCGCGTGCGCGTGTGCGCTCACGGATGGGGGTGAGGCTGGGTGTGTGTGTGTGAGGAGGGAGTGCCAGCCTGGATTGCCAGCATGGGGTCAGCGTGCGCGGGGGGGCTGGGGAGGTGCATGGGGCGGGGGTGCATGGGCCTGCATGGCGCGCACATGGGACGGCGAGCTCCATGTGGGGGTGAAAGCGTGGGTGGGTGGTCGACTGTGGGTGGGTGACGGTGGGGAAGAGTTGGACTGTGTTGTTTGGAGCGTGTCAGGGGGAGTGAAGGGTGCTGAAGGGGGGGATCATGGCAATGTGAGGTTCTCTGTGGTGCATGGTGTCGTGGCGCCGCAGTGGGTCGCGGCCAAGAATCTGCTCGGCGTCAGGCGGTGGCGGGGTGGTCCATGATGCGGTCGACAGGTTGCTCGGCTCGCTGAGGCTGCCCCCTTCGGGCGATGACGATGGTGGATAGTCCAGGTTGGGCCGCAGTACATAGGCGGCAGTCGACGAGGGGGGGCGGGGCGATGAGGGGGGATAGGCGACGGCGACTCACATGGGCCGACCGCCGCGACTCGCGCGCCCAGGGAGTGGGCCGCCCAGGGAGTGGGCCGCCCAGGGAGTGGGCCGCCCAGGGAGTGGGCCGCCCAGGGAGTGGGCCGCCCAGGGAGTGGGCCGCCCAGGGAGTGGGCCGCCCAGGGAGTGGGCCGCCCAGGGAGTGGGCCGCCCAGGGAGTGGGCCGCCCAGGGAGTGGGCCGCCCAGGGAGTGGGCCGCCCAGGGTGTCTACACAAACGCACACACACACACACACACACACACACACACACACACACACACACCACACTACACCACACTAAAAACACGCACAGGTCCCCATCATGTCAGCATCTGGCGTCTTCACTTTCGACACGGCTGCGCAGACGTTCACACTCCACTCATCGGACATCCAGCCCGCTGGCGGGGGAAAGCTGGCAGGCTCAGGCAGCATGTGAGTGGCCTCTTGCTTCCCACACACCAGCTGCATCTCCGCCATTCACACATAGACACACATAGACACACACACACATAGGACACACATACATAGACGCACATAAACAACCAACCAACCAACCAACCAAGCAACCAAGCGTTACATGCGACTGTCTGCATGCACCGGCAATGCCCGTACCCCGTACAGCAATACACCCCGGCAATCGCTACGTGGTCTGACCCGTGCACTGGGATGTCTTATGAAAAGCTGGTGACCGACCAGCGCCTCAATGGAGTGGATGTTATCCTTGGTTTGGGGGGGTCACACATCGTATCACCCAAAGACACACACTTAGACATGGACACACGCATAGACAAGTGCATCCTTTCCTCAGTGATTGGCATGATCAAGCTTGTGAGTCTCTTGGTATCCTCACCCCGCCAAAGAGCATTTGCAGGATGCAATTGAAGCACCCCCTCCTTCAGATCCGACCCCTGCGCAAACACCTTCACCCTGCCCCAAAACCGTCTCAACTCTTCAACTCCCTGTCCCTCCACTAGGTGGATCACCTGCAGTGTGGAGTCTGCCCCCGCATTCTAATGAAGGCAGATGCGACTCAAAGCGCAACACGCTCGCATAAACGAATCAGCCCCTGTATGTACATGTTTGGATCGCCCCCACTGCAGCGTCGCACCCTCCAGCATTCCAATGAAGGCAAAGGTGACTGAAAGCGCAACACGCACTCATCAACCAAAAACCCGCCCAACCCCCCACCCCCACCCCACCCCCGTCACCTCATTTACTCAGGTGGATCGCCCCCACTGCAGAGTCTGACCCCTCGGTCATCCCAATGAAGACGGAGGCGACTCAAAGCGCAACACGCACTCATGAACGAAAAAGCCCGCCCCACCCACCACCCCCACCCGCACCCATATACCTCTCAGGTGGATCGCCCCTACTGCGGAGTCTGATCCCTCGGCCATCACAATGAAGGGGGAGGCAACAGGTGTGGACGCAGACACACTTCTGTCGTACCAGCTGCAGCTGCCACCCCAGGTGTGTGTGGGATGTGTGTGTGTGGGGGGGGGGGGAAGTGGGGGGGGGGAAAGGAGATGTGTTGGGAGGGACGCGGACACACTTCTGTCATACCATTTAGCAGCCACCACAGGTGTGGGGAAGTGTGGGCGTGTGGTGGGAAGTGTGGAGTGTGGGGAGAGGAGATGTGTTGGGATGGGTGGCAGGTGTGGACGAAGACACACTTCTGGCGTACCAGATGCAGCTGCCACTGCTAGCGAGTAGAGGGGGCTGCATTCTTTTGTATTTAATTTTGAACACAGCGCCGTGCCGACCCTCCGCAGATAAACGCCCCCCAACCCTCCCAACTCCCCCCCACACACACCAAGAACAACACCAACACCCACCCACCCACCCACTCCAGTTCGCCTCGGCCGCTCAAACGCCACGCTCACCATGCGCGGATCACACCTGTCGCCCACCACCACCACCGCCACCACCACCACCACCACCACCACCACCGCCACCACCACACACGCAACTGACGCCAGAGCAGCTAGCAAGTAGAAGGCGGCATCAGTTTGTCTCATATTTTGAGCGCAGCGCCCTCAAGCCCCCATCACAGAATCCCCACCCCCCCACACACACACCACACCACCCCACACACACCACCACCACCACCCACCCACCCACTCCCAAAACAGGAGTCTTCCCTTCCGGTCCGCCTCGGCCGATCAAACGCCACGCTCACCATGCGTGGGTCAAGGCTGTCACCCACCACCACCACACACACGCCGCCACCTCCAGAGCAGCTAGAGAGTAAGGGCGGCATTAGTGCGTCGCTCGTGTTGAGCGCAGCACCCTCCAGGCACCCGCAGATACCCCCCCCCCCCTGACCACCACACACACACACACCACCCACCCACCCACCCACCCAACCACCCGCCACCACCACCACCACACGCGCCCAAATACAGGAGTCCCCCCTTCTGGTCCGCCTCGGTTGCGCAAATGCCACACCCAACAGGCGCAGATCACATCTGTCGCCCACCACCACCACCACCACCGCCACCACCGTTGCCACCACGAACGCCATCGACACCACAGCAGCTACCAAGTAGGGGGCGGCATTAGGTCGTCTCTCTTGTTGAGCGCAGCGCCCTCCAGGCACCCGCAGAGCCCCCCCCCTCCCCACCGCCACACACCACCAACACCTCCCAAACACCCACTCCGAAAACAGGAGTCACCCCTTCCGGTGCGCCTCAGCCGCTCCAACACCACGCTCACCATGCGCGGGTCTTGCCTGTCGCACACCACCACCACCGCCACCACCACCACCGCCACCGCACTGCCACCACCACCGCCAATGGCACCACACATACCACCACCGCTAGAGCAGCTGGCAAGTCAGAGACGGCATCAGTTCATCCCTCATGTTGAGTGCAGCGCCCTCACGCCCCCCTCAGAGAACCCCTACCCCCCCACACACACACACCACACACACGCACACCTCACCCCCACCACATACACGCACACACACCACCACCACCCACTCCCAAAACAGGAGTCACCCCTTCCGGTGCGCCTCGGCCGCTCCAAAACCACGCTCACCGTGCGCGGGTCCTACCTGTTGCACACCACCACCACCACCGCCACCGCACCGCCACCACCACCGCCAATGGCACCACACACACCACCACCGCTAGAGCAGCTGGCGAGTCGGAGACGGCATCAGTTCATCCCTCGTGTTGAGTGCAACGCCCTCATGCACCCCTCAGAGAACCCCTACCCCCCCCCACCACACACACACACACCTCACCCCCACCACATACACACCAACACACACACACACACCACCACCACCCAGTCCCAAAACAGGAGTCACCCCTTCCGGTGCGCCTCGGCCGCTCCAACACCACGCTCACCATGCGCGGGTCTTACCTGTCGCACACCACCACCACCACCACCGCCACCGCACCGTCACCACCACCGCCAATGGCACCACACACACTACCACCGTTAGAGCAGCTGGCGAGTCGGAGACGGCATCAGTTCATCCCTCATGTTGAGTGCAGCGCCCTCATGCCCCCCTCAGAGAACCCCTACCCCTCCCCCACCACCACCACACACACGCACACCTCACCCCCACCACATACACACACACACACACACACACACACCACCACCACCCACTCCCAAAACAGGAGTCACCCCTTCCGGTGCGCCTCGGCCGCTCAAACGCCACGCTCACCATGCGCGGGTCACACCTGACGCCCGTCGTGGACGTCACTTTTGTGTCGCCAAGCTCTGGGGTGTCTGGCAGCGCGCGCTTCAGTGAAAAACACACGCGGTTGCAGGTGTGTGTGTGTGTGTGTGTGTCGCCCAGCTCTGGGGTGTCTAGCAGCGCGCGCTTCAGCAAGAAGCATACGCGGCTGCAGGTGTGTGTGTGTGTGTGTGTGTGTGTGTGTGTGTGTGTCGCCAAGCTCTGGGGTGTCTGGCGCACGCTTCAGCGAAAACCACATGCAGCTGCAGGAGTCATGACGGGCCCGCGGCATGCGGCCCAAAGTGTTGAAGTTTTTACACGTGCGTGCCCGGAGGTCCCGGGGCGTGAGTTAAGGCCGATGCTACACGTCTATGGGGGCTCTTCTTAGTGTGCCCGTAAGGCCACGCAGCGCGCCAGCTTACGCGGCCCATCGGTGTTATCACGCGTTGTCGAGCTCCTGACATCACATCCCCCCCTCTCCCCCAAACCAACCTCCTCCTTTCGCTCCCACACTCAAAGCTGCACCACACTTCACTTTTACACTTGCACAACTGCAGACGTTCAGGTTGTCGGCCAGTCGGTTTCATCTGACATGGGCGGCACAATTGCCCTTTGGTATATTACGCCATCAAAGGCGCCCCAACGTATGTTGAGTCGATGTATTGCACAAATGCAGGTTGCCGGCCCGTCTGTGTCATCCGATGTGGGCGTGCTGCTGACTGTGCCAGATGCGGAGAGAGCAAGGAATGCAGACACGCAGGTGTGGGGGGTTTAACAGTCGGTCGGTCGCCTGTATATGATGAGCTGTGCTGCATATGAGATGTTTGCGTAGATTCTCTGGATCCCTGAGGCATGCAGATATTGCAAGTGTGTTGGAGAATGTGTGTGTGCGTGCGTGCGTGCGTGCATGTGTGTGTGTGTGTGTGTGTGTGTGTGTGTGTGTGTGTGTGTGTGTGTGTGCATTTTCTGTGTGCACGTTTGTGTGCGTGTGCATGTGTGCATGTTAGTGAGTATCATCAGACGTGGGCGTGCTGCTGACTGCCAGATGCGGAGTGAGCAAGGAATGCTGACACACAGGTGTGGGGCATTTTAAGAGCCTGCCAGTCGCCTGTACTTGCATATAAGACGTGGCCTCAGATCCACTGGATCCCTATTTCCGGTATATACGTATATGCGGGTTGGGCCAACCCTACACACAGGTGGGGTGTTTTGTGAGGGTGCAGGCAGTGTTTTTTTGATTGCTTTCCATCAATTAATTACAACAGCCCGGCCACCGGCGGCTGGGGACATGCTGCCTCCGACGTGCACCTCTGCTCTTCCAATGCACTTTCAACAAAAGGCAAATCATCATTCTCCACACACCCACACACCCTCCCCCTACTGCAGGCAGAAGCTACCCTGCGTGCCTGGCAGCACGTCCTCGCCTGCACAACTCCTTTTACCTCACGACCGACAACATGCTGCCCCCGACGTGCACCTCTGCTCTTTCAATTCACAAACAACACAAAGCGAATCCCCCCCCCCCCCCCCCCCCCCCCTTTCGTAATGCCGGTGGAAGCTGCCCTACCTGCCTGCCAGCACTTCCTTGCTTGCGACATCTCTGTTGACCACGCCACCAAACAACATGCTGCCTCCAGGTGCAGCTCTGATTTTTCACTCCGCTGCCCAACACCCCCCACCCACCCACCCCTTGGCCCCCGTACACACGGACTGCAGGCGGAGGCCACACTGTTCCCCAAGCCTCTCTTTCTCGGCTGTGACGCACCCTAAGGCGTGCAACTCTGCTCAACCCCCATCGCCCCCGTTGACACGTTGATTTCAGGCGGAGGCCACCTTGTTGGCCAGGCCCCGCTTCCTCACCTGCGACGTTTCCAACGTCATCTGGACCCCAGGAATGCAGCTCTGCTCTCCCACTCCACGGAATGAATTACAATGAACACAAGCCCCTGATTGGCCCATGCTTGACCCTCCCTTTGGCCATGCCCTTCCCCACAGGCGGAGGCCACTTTGTTCGCCAGGCCTCGTTCATCTGCCTGCGATGTGTCATTTAACCTCAAAGACTTCAGGCATGCAGCTCTGCTGCCCTATCCACTCAAAGTAACCCTGTTTGCACGGCCAAGCTTCTTCGGTTGTAACGTCTCCCCCGACCTCAAGACCTCAGGCGTGCAGCTCTGCTCTCCCACTCCACGGAATGAAATACAATGAACACAAGCCCTTGGCCCATGCTTGACCTCGCCCTTTGGCCATGCCTTGCCCCACAATGATTGCAGGCGGCGACCACTGTTCGCCAGGCCTCGCTCATTTGCCTGCAATGTGTCCTTCGACCTCGGAAGACTTCAGGCATGCAGCTCGGCTTTCCCGCTCCACTCACAACATGTCCCCCCCCACACACCCACCCACACACCCACCCACGCACATGTAGGCCGAGGCCACCCTGTTTGCCAGGCCTCGCTTCCTCGGTTGTGACGTCTCCTTCGACCTCAAGACCTCTGATTTGCTGCCGCTGCTTTCCGACTCTCCTCCGGTGGACCCAGCCGCGGGCGGCCCGCCTCTGCGCGCGCGGGTCGGCGGGAGTGTTCGGCTGTCGCTGCGGCCGGTGGCACGGGAGCACCCTGTGGCTGGTGAGCTGTGTTTTTGGTCATTTGAGTTGAACAAGAATGTGCATGGGGTCTGCCGCTGTATGCGAGGGCGGATGGGAGTGTGCGGCTGCCGCTGCCGTCCGGTGACAGAGGAACACTCGGAATGGAGACATCACTTGCCTACCCTTCCCTACTCCTCTGTCACATGCAGGACACTTTACGCTTATTGTGTGTTCCTGCCCGAGCCTAACACACAGACACCGGCTGTGTATCCGGCTTGACACACCTGTACATTAACCCACATACACACACACACACACACACACACACACACACGCGTGCGGCAGGCTCTTCATCCAGCCAGGCGGACGGTGGGGGCGCCGTTGCCGAGCGCATGGGTGGGCAGCAGCAGCAGCAGCAGCGTGGGGGCAAGCAGCGTGGGGCAGCTCAGGCGCAGCAGGCGCAGACAAAGCAGGCACAAGGGGGGCAGGCGGGTGCCGTGCAGCTTGAGGCGGTCAACGGAGTCGACGGAATGCTGTTTGAGGTGAGTCCGCATCTAGACAGCTTCTAGGTGGCTTCTAGTTAGCTGCTAGGAAGCTTCTGATTAGCTTATATTTAGTCTCCACCGTCCGAACGGAATATAGCAGCTGCAGCACACGATTGGCAACGTCACCCCACCGCCCCTTGGGGGGCACGTCCGCCCCGGCCACTCTGTAGCTTTGGGGTTTGATACGTGTCTGCCGAGTTTTGCGGGCGACCTGCCCTACGGGTGTGCGCCTGGTCGACCGGCACAGATTAACTTATATTCGGCAGGCGTGCGACACTGAGCCAATTGAGAGCCTTGTGGCAAAGCGATCAATGCAGTGGCTAGGCCATGTGATGCGCATGCCGGCTTCTCGTCTTCCTCGTACGACTTTTGACTGCACAATGGATGTGGCTCGGCAGCAAGGCCGGCCTCCAGCCTCCTCCCGACACTATTTTCTTAAGCTACTGATTCAGCAGCTAGGCGAAACTAGTGGCACTCGTTCTGATTGGAAGACTTTTTCGGACACGGCGTTTGAGCGTGCTCAGGATAGGGTCGGGTGGAGAGCCGTGGTGTACGGTCCGGCTGCCCCTCAGGCGCCGGCCCCTCCACCACGGCGGTCAAGTAGATTGGCAAGCGCCACTTGACCCCCTATCCCCTAGAAGCAGTTAGGACCTATTTTGGAGGCGTCGCACAATAGCTCTCCTTTTTGCTCTGGGACTACACGTTGGCAGGCAGCCGGCTGGTGGCTACCGCCCCTCACAAGTAATTGTTAGGGCCAGAACTGGACTTGGGTCTAGGCGGTGGTACTAGGACTAGAGGTAGTCTTTGCTGGAAAGCCGATGTAACTGTAACTGCCCTACGGGGCAGGCACGCTCAATGGCATGCACTTGTCAACTGTCTTTTGTTTTGTCTCTTTTTGTACTTGGTGGGCAACCTCCCACATACAGACAGAATTGTTACATGCCTGGTGATACTTCCCACCACCCCCCATGCAGGGCTCACTATATGTGGCGGGAGATGGGAAGGGGATGGAAAACGGGAAGCGAAAGGGGTGTGCCGCAGGCTCAGGGGTCTCCACTTCAGGGGGGCACGCTCAATGGCATGCTCGTGTCAACTGTCATTTTTGTTGATGGGCGCGCACGCTAGCGAAAGCAACAGCCATGTGGCATAGCCCAACTCTGTGGGGCAGGCCACCCGCACACGCGGCAGAGCAGTATCAAAACCCAAGCCGCAGAGTGGCCGGGGCGGGCGGGGCCCTCTGGGGGGTGGGCGGGGCAGCACGTTGACCACTAAGCGCAGCAGCGAGCGCCAGCGAGGTTCCTTCCTTGAGCGCAATGCGCGCCAAGTGTGGGCTGCCAAGCAGGCAGGTCGCCGCCGTCGCCCACTCCACCAGTGTGTGTGGGGGGGGGGGGGGGGGGGGAGCCTGGCCCGCCCCCAGAGAGAGATTGGTTACACGTGCCGGTGGTACTTCCCAGACACCCCCGAGGGGACGCCGGGCTCACTGTATGTGCGGGGAGACGGTAAAGGGATGGAAAAAGGAAAGGCGAAGGGGTGCGCCGCAGGCTCAGGGGTCTCACTTCTGGGGGCACGCTCAATGGCATGCGCTTGTCAACTGTCAATTGTTTTTTGTGTTTTTTTGTATTTTATGGGCGCGCACACTGTAGCAGAGCATCAACCGTCCGGCGTAGCCCACCCCGTGGGGCAGGCCACCCGCAAACTCGGCAAATCAGTATCGAGAGAGATTGGTTACACGTGCCGGTGGTACTTCCCAAACACCCCCGAGGGGACGCCGGGCTCACTGTATGTGCGGGGAGACAGGAACGGGATGGAAAAAGGAAAGGCGAAGGGGTGCGCCGCAGGCTCAGGGGTCTCACATCCGGGGGCACGCTCAATGGCAATAAATCAGTATCAAACCCAAGAGAGAGATTGTTACACGGCCGGTGGTACTTCCCTAAACGCCCCCGAGGGGACGCCGGGCTCACTGTATGTGTGGGGAGACGGGGAAGGGATGGAAAAAGGGAAGGCGAAGGGGTGCGCCGCAGGCTCAGGGGTCTCACTTCCGGGGGCACGCCCAATGGCATGCGCTTGTCAACTGTCATTTTTTTTTATTTTTTTTTTCATGGGCGCGCACACTGTAGCAGAGCATCAAACGTCCGGCGTAGCCCACCCCGTGGGGCAGGCCACCCGCAAACTCGGCAAATCAGTATCAAAACCCAAGCCACAGAGTGGCCGGGGCGGGCAGGGTCCTCCGGGGTGTGGGCGGGGCAGCACGTTGACCACTCAGCGCAGCGAGCGCCAGCGAGGTTCCTTCCTTGAGCGCAATGTGCGCCAACTGTAGGTCGCCAAGCAGTCAGCGTGCCGCCATCGTCAACCCACCAGGGGGGGGTGCCCTAGTCAGAGTCCGGGGAGCCGGGGGGACGCATGCGCCCCGCCGACCTGTTCACGGGGGATCCACCGGAGCGTGCAGGCAGAGGCGAGGCCGGTCGCCCGCACGCACCACCCCGATGAATGGGTGGTCGGGGGGAGGGCCATCGGCAGCAGCCCACGCCGGTGGGACTCGGTCGAGGGAGGCGATCTCCTGGAGGCCCGTCCAGAAACGGGCCACCGCTGCGCGGCCGGCGCGGTCAGCTTTGTCAGGCTGGGCCGGGCCAGCCGTGAGGACCGGGAAGAAGTCAGTAATCAGGGATTGGTCGTCGGGGGGGGCGGCGCCGGTGTCGAGGTGTAGGGCCCACAGGAGGCGGCGTCCATACGCCATGGCGTCAAGGGCCGACACACAGACGACGCGCCACACGTCGGCGTACAAAACCCCTTTTTTTTTTTTCGCGAGAGATTGTTACACGGGCCGGTGGTACTCCCCACGCCCCCGAGGGGACACGGGCTCACTGTATGTGTAGGGAAACAGGAAGGGGATGGGAAAAGGGAAGGCGAAGGGGTGCGCCGCAGGCTCAGGGGTCTCACTTCCGGGGGCACGCTCAATGGCATGCGCTTGTCAATTGTCAATTGTTTTTGTATTTTTGTATTTTATGGGCGCGCACACACTAGCAGAGCATCAACCGTCCGGCGTAGCCTAACCCGTAGGGCGGCCACCCGCAAACTCGGCAAATCAGTATCAAAACCCAAGCCACAGAGTGGCCGGGGCGGGCGGGGCCCTCCGGGGGGTGGGCGGGGCAGCACGCTGACCACTCAGCGCAGCGAGCGCCAGCGAGGTTCCTTCCTTGAGCGCAATGTGCGCCAACTGTGGACCGCCAAGCAATCAGCGTGCCGCCGTCGCCCATCCCAGCAGGGGGGGCGCCCTGGTCAGTAGTCGTCCCGTATTGGGCAGCTTCGTAGAAGCGGGGTCGTGGCTGGCGGTCGCAGCCGCATGCGCTGCGCCTCCCTCAGCTCGGCAGCGCGGGCCTCGGGGCTGTGGGCGACCAGCGCCACAGCTCAGTTTCAGTTGTCAGACTTGCAAGCAGGTGGGGGCACCCGCTCGCCGTCAATCATGAGGCGCGCGCGGTGGAACTGCGCCCGCTTCCCCGCAGCCTTCGCGGCGACGAAAGCGGGCCACAGCGCCCGGCGCTGCGCCTCCTGTGTGTCAGTGACGACGTCGAAAATGTTGGTTTTGGTGCTGATGTTCTCGCAGCATCGCAGGCTGCAGCGGTAGCGCACGACGGTGTCGGCCACGGCATCGGATGTCACGGTGAAGAGCACGCAGAAGCCCCCGAGGTGGAATTCACCATCTGAAGCCTCCTCCCTAAAAAATTTAGGAGTACGCAAGGACCTTTTGGACATCATTCTGAGTAGGTTTTAGGAAGCAGCTCAGTAGATGGTGGTTGGGTGGCCGAGCGGTCTAAGGCGCTGGAATAAGGTAACACACATATGAGCTGCCGCGAAGTCGTCACCATTGTGCTAACACTCCAGTTCGAAAGAGCGCGGGTTCAAATCCCGTCCCAGCTACATCTTTTTGAAAACTCCGAGTGGACCTTACGATCTGAGAGATGTGCGGCGAGGGGTGTGGGTGTGGGTGACGTGATCCATATTGCCCCACACACACACACACACACCCCACCCCACACACACCCACCCCACCTACCTACCCCCTTGCACGGTCAAATCGCCCCCACTGCCACGCCAGACGCATGGGGCAGGGGAGGGTCACGTGACTGCGCCACAGCCTACCGGCAGTGCAGACAAGAGGCGTGAGGTCCTACCTATTAAAGAAGAAGGCATGCAGGCTCCTATAGACACAAGCGGCTGCTGCCTGCTAAGTGGTAGCTGTCAGTTAGCTGCCTGTTGTTTCAGTGGGCCAGCTTTTAGCCAGCTTCTTGTTAGCACTGCAAGTCGGCTTCCACGTTTCAAATGTAATACAGCAGCTGTCACACAAGGCGAGCGACAGAGGCAGGCGTGATATTTGAGAGGGAGGCATCTTCTTGTCAGTTTCTAGTTAGCTTCGCTTTAGCTTCTGCATATGTCTTGGTGGGTTCCACAGTTCGAAAGTTTCAGCGACAGCATGCACGTTCCTTGGGGTGACGGTCTCTTAGCTTCTAGGTAGCATTCTAGGCAGCATTCCACACTTCAAAAGTTCAAATGCCGCCCACACGAGATAAGCGACCTAGGGTCTATATCTATAAATATGTTATATCAATGAGATATGTGGCGGCCGTGTCCCCAATGCACGCCGGAATACCCCCCCCCGCCCCTTCCAACCACCTTCCCACCTTCCCACCACACTGACGCTTTCGTCTGTCCACCTCAACCAGCTATGCACACACGCACACACACACATACACACACACACACAACACACACACACACGCACACACACACACACACATGCGTGCAGGGCCCTGTCACGCTTTCGTCTGTCCACCTCAACCAGCTTTGTGTGGTGAAGCAGGTACCGTGGGTGCTTGTGTCTGTGTGGGTGTGGGTGCGCGTCGATGTGCACTGGGGTGTCTGCTCTGGGCTGTGAATGTGAGCGTTGGTAACGCGCAGCACACACACACAAACACACACACACTGTCCACCAGCGGCACCGCTTACCTCATAACGCTGGACCTGCCCAAAACCCCGACCTCAAAGCACCGAACCCTAGCTGGCCCTGGTGTGCAGCTCTATGACACACCAGTCTCTCTCCCAAGAATCCCTCCGTGGCTGCCAACCTGTACGAATGTTACAGCACCCCCACACCCGCATCCATCACCCCAAATCCCACTGCTGATTCCTAGTCGTTCAACCCGAAGCACTCTACCTTAACCATCCTGCGTTGCAGGTCACTGGCATGTCAGGCCTCTCTACCAAGAAGCTGTGTATGGCTTCTAACTTGTACACATATAGCACCACACACACACACACATCCACCAACCCTGCGCATACATACACACACGCACACACACACGCGCGTTGCAGCTCTCTGGTACGCTGGGCCTCTCCTCCAAGAAGCTCTTCGTGGCTGCAAACTCGTACGCATCCCCTGGGGGCACAAAGCCGGTGACTGTCGGACCTCCCTCTGCAGACGTTGATGGTGGGCGCACACAAGCGGTGAGTGACGTTGGATTTTATGATACGTTGGGGCTGTTCACGGCGTAATGTACTGGTTCTTTGCTGCTGCTGCTGCTGCTGCTGCTGCTTCTGCTGCTGCGCCCTGTCCAAATCTGCATGTGCATGCGCGTGTGGCACACCCCTATGAACCACAAGTGTGGGCTGCCGCTGCTGATGCTGATGCTGCTGCTGCCGCTATGTCATTGGCTCTTGCTGCACCAGCCCAGTTTGCATACCCAAACGACCCTTGCGTGTGTACCGCAGGCCCGCTTCGAATCCCACTCCTGGGCTGCCGCCGCTGCGTCCGCGGCAGCTGCTGCCGCTCAGAACGCTGCCGACCATGGTGGGTCGGCTGGTCGATGTGACAGTCCGTCGATTTTCCGGCGCATAAGGCATGTGTTTACGCACCGTGGAAAAAACAAACTGAGAGCTGTCGAAATTCCTGATCTGTCACCATGACTGCCCTGCACGTGGTTTTTTTCTTCAAAGAATGGACCATGCAACACACTCAAAAGTCAAAGTGTATGCAAACCCAACTCCTACCTACTAAATATTCGCAGGTGCTCTTCACATGGAGCTTGCCCTGCCAGGCATCGAGGCTGCACTGAACCTAGCGGGTGCAACAGGCGGCAGTGCGCCGGTCGGCACCGTCAGTGGGTCAGGCCCCTCGGCAGCCCCGCAGCTGCGCGCGCCACCTCGCGCCGCACCCGTCTCCAGCGCGCCCATCCCGCAAGATTCACACTTCCTGCTGGAGTGTGGGGCGCTGGTGCTGGGTGCTGACGTGTACGACGGCGGGAGTGAGCTGAGGCTGAGGTGAGCGGGCTGGTTTCACCTGTTATTAATATGCCTTGATGTAGACTCATCCAGGGCAGTCGGTATGGGTCTAGGCGGTGGTCAGGCGGTGGTACCAGGACTAAAATATAGTCTTTGCTGGAAAGACGATGTAATGGGTACTGCGGCAGGGGAAGCAGTCTGCATCCCATCGCTGGGCGCGGGCACGTTGCTTTGAAGTGGGAGTGAGTTCGGGCTGTGGTTGGCGAGGCTTTTCCAGGGGTTGCCATGCCTTGCTTCATTAACATACTGGGGACTGACGTGTGCGACGGGAGGGGGAGGGGTCTGAGGCTGAGGGAAGGGTTTTCTGGAGCTGCTTCCTCCTGCTTCCTGCTTGCACAAGTGCCTATTTTTTTTGAATTCAGACTTGAGTGAAGTTTCTGCAAGGGTGACGATGTCGCTGCAGCAGGGAGTGTGGGCAACGTGTAGCACACAGCGCTGATGCCATGTGGTGGGTGTACAAGTGCTCATGCATCGCAATAGACTGTCTCGCCCACCCCGATCAGGGGAGGAGAGTCTCCTAGGCAAGCCCAGTGGAAACCCACTTGGTCCTCACCCCAGCTGGATGGCGCACATCGTCCCGACTTGTCACTGTAGAGCCTTGGCCTGGCAGAAGGGCACAGACGTGAAGGGCTACAGGGGGTGTATGGGACACACCTACATGTGTGTGATTGGAGCAGAGAGCTAAGCCTACGGTGGGCAACTGGTTCCATGCGCTGATATTTGGCACACATACAGTGAGTGATCCATGTGCATGGTGTTCGACCTGCAATTGCCAATATGGAGGCTGAGTCGGATGCATTGATCGCTTCATTTATGCATCCATGCATGCATTAGTTGTTCGTTTGTCTGTTTGATTGACTGATTGATGCATTGTGATTGATTGATTGATTGATTGAATGATGGATTAATGGATTGATTGATTATCCATGCTTCCATGCATCAATTGATCTTATTATCTCAACCATTGCAGGGTGTCAAACCTTCAGCTGGATGACTTGGAGGCAGGGTCGCTGCGTGGCGTCCTGAATCATGCTGGCCTAGACGCACAGGTGTGTGTGTGTGTGTGTGTGTGCGTGTGTGTGTGTGTGTGTGCGTGTGTGCTGGTGTGTGTGTGTGCGTGCTGGTGTGTGTTTGCGCTGGTGGGGGTTCATGTTTGAGTGTGTGCGTCTGCACGTATGTACCACCAACGAGTGGCCACTGCAGGATGGCATGACCTGTAGGCATTGTGTGAAATCTGTACAACCAGTCTGTGGTGTGCGTGTGCACGCAGGTGGCAGATGGGCGCGGGCGTGCGTCAGTGGCGGTGACGGGCGTGCGCTACGCAAACCTGCTGGCAGACAGGTGCGTGGGGGGGGGAGGGGGGAGAGAGTGAGGGACGGAGGGAGGGGGGGGGGGGCAAGCATGCAGTGATTGAAGTTCAAGCTGTCGGCCATCTGTTGCTTGGGGCGCTTGCGTGCGTCAGTGGCGTTGACCGGCGTGCGCTACGCACACCTGCTGGCACACAGGTGTGCAAGGGAAAGGGTGAGGGGGGGGGGGGGGGGCAGGCAAGTACTGATTGAAGAAAGAGCTGCCGGCCATCTGTTGGTTGGGGCGCTTGCGTGCATCAGTATCGGTGACCGGCGTGCGCTACGCACACCTGCTGGCAGACGGGGGGGGGGGGGGGGGCAGGAAAGAAGTGATTGGAGTAAGAGCTGTCGGCCAGCTGGTGGTGGTGGTGGATGGCGGTGGTGGTGGTGGTGGTGGTGGTGGTGGCAGTAAGTGGCGTGCGCTACGCAAGCCTACTGGCAGACAGGCGTGCGGGGGGGGCGATGGATGGGGGGGGGGGGGCAAACAGGAAGTGATTGAAGTAAGAGCTGTCGGCCATCTGGTTGTGTTGGTGTGGTGCGGTCGTGGTGGCGGTGACTGGTGTGCGCTTCGCACAGCTGTGTTGGCAGGCAGGTGTGTTGGTTCACTGCACGTGAACCGTAAATCGCACACGCACACACACACTTGCCCCCGTCCCTACCCTACCTCTCAACCAGCTTTGGAGCCATGCTACGTGGGAGGGCGACACCTCAAGCCGCAACTACACTCCGTCTCGTGTTCCTCTTCGAATGCAAATAAAATGACTTTAAGAGCCGCCCTTCTTGTGCAGGCAAATCGCCTGCCCCCTTGACCCTTCCTCTGCCCCCCACCCTACCACCCCCCACCCCCACCACCTCACACACACTTCCCCACGGACCTACCCCACCTCCCAACCAGCTTTGAGAGCCGTGCGACGTGGGAGGGCGACGTGTTGAAGCTAGAGGAGGCGGTGCTGACTCAGCGCCAGAGCAGATACGAGTTCTACGGACAGGTGTGTATGTGTGTGTGTGTGTGTGTGTGTGTGTGTGTGTGTGTGTGTCTGTCTGTCTGTTTGTGTGTGAATGCGTGGGACGGCGCCAGCAAGTCAGAGGCGGCGGTGCTGAATCAGCGCCAGAGCAGATACAATTTCTACGGACAGGTGTGTATGTGGGTGGGTGGGGTGGGGGGGGAGGGGTGAATGCGCGGGACAAAGCCAGTAAGCTTGAGGAGGCGGTGCTGACTCGCGATACGAATTATACGAATTATACGGACAGGTGTGTGTATGCCTGCGGCATCCACGATTGTTCTGACTGTCGGATCAGAAGGCTGGCGCATGCGTGGCCCTGCGGGCTCTCCTAGCACAACCCCCTTGCACGACGTGGGTCTAGGCCCTTACTCACGCCCCCTCTGGAGCGTGCGTACATGTACAACCTGTTGGACCGGACAGTCTGAAGCCTGCACAATAAGCGTTTTTGATCCTGCGTTTTACTCCTGATTGCATACCAGCAGTAGCACCACAAAACGCAGACCTTCACAAAAAAAACTGATCTCCACGCGGATCCAAATATTTCGACATGCATTGGAATGCTTTTGACAAGAGCTTTCTAGAACACCGCTAGGGTTCAAAATCCGCCAATAAGCAAGGGATTTGGTAGTAAAAGTTTGGGCACTTCAGTCTCGATGTTTGTTTCGACGCCCCTCTTGTACTGTTACGCGTGTGTGTGTCTGTTTGGTTGATTCCAGGGTTGAGCATTTGCAGTTTGGCACACACACACACAAACACACACACACATGCACACACAGTCGGGGTTCCCACACGCGCGCACACACACACACACACACACACACACACACATACGCACGCACGCACGTGCGTAGGCACTCCTTCCAGAGCTTCTCCTCATGCGCCCCACCATTGGCGTTGCGACGCCAGCATCCCCCACCACGCCTGCCACAACAGCCGGCACACGCGCACCCGCGGAAGGCGCTGGGGCGGCCTCCCTCACTGGCAGCGGCGGTGGTGGCGGTGGGGATGGTGGCAGCCCACCTGTTCCACCGCACAGCGTGGGCAAGCCTGGTCTGTCGGCAGCAGCAGCAGCGGCAGCGGAACCCGCTACCGCGGACGGAGCAGAAGCCGCAGAATCAGGAATGGACGCAGCAGACCTCGCATGGGCGCCTGACGCCATGGAGGAAGGGTCCTCGGATGGCGGGAGGGCATCGGCACCGTCGTCGCCGTGGACGTTCTCGGGCTTTGGTGGTTCCGTGGGCCAGTGGTTCAGTCGTCGGTTCAGCTCCCATGCATCATCACCGTCAGGCAGCTTCACCCGTGATACTGACGCGACAATGTCTGCACCGGGCTCTGGGGCAGGCGCGCCAGCAGGGCCCGCCCCGACAGCTGCCGCAGCGGCCCCTTCGCCCGCCGCCTCGCCCACCCACGCCGTCGTGGCCCCTGATGCACGCACGCAGCGCCCCAGCACGCCCGCTGCGCTGGCACCCGCGTTTGCGTCACAGCACCAGCACCAGAAGCAGCTCGCAGCGCCGTCCCACCCTGGCGGCAGTGCTGCTGGTGCTGCTGCTGTTGCTTCTCCGGGCAGCACCCCTCCAGTGTCGCCTGTGGGGGTGGTTGGCGATACTGACGATGAAGAGGCGTCAGTCTCCACGGGGTCCTCCGGCGTGCGGTGGCGGCTGCAGGTGTGTATATCTGAAGCTGTTCTGTGTGGACATACGTCTGGGGTGGTGATTGTACGGTACGCCGGACGCCTATGGCGTAATGAACATGTGCTTGTGCATCCTATCTAAAGTCCAGAGAAGAGGCCAGTATCTGTCGAAAGTAGATACCCAACTTCAATCTGCCGTGTTGCTTGCTATCCACATGGTGTGTGTGTGTATGTTTGTTGGGGTCAAGGGTTGAGCGTTTGCAGTTTGACACACACACGCACACACACACACACACACACACACATCTCCCCACCTCACCCTGCCCGTTTGTGTTGTGCGTCCAGGCTCTCGTGCCCAGTGTCGACCTCAAAGACCTGCTGCTAGTTGCGCAGCTGGGACACATCACGCACGTTTCCCAGAACCACCACACACAAATACACACACACACACACACACACACACCTCCACCTCACCCTGCCCGTTTGTGTTGTTTGTTCAGGCTCTTGTGCCCAGTGCCGACCTCCAAGATCTGCTCCCAGTGGCGCAGCTGCTCAGCAGCCGCACAGCGTCTCAGCGCTCGTATGAAGATGCAAAGAGTGCATTCCTGGAGACGGTGCGTGCCCTAGGGCCTTGGGTCTATCATCACTGCCCTTACACACACCTACCCTAAGTAAACACACACACCCCTGCATTCTGTTTGCTATTTGTGAGTCAAGTGTGGGTTAGCTTATATGCAAGTTGTGCAACATGAGGTTGAAGACCAACAGCAGGCTAGACCCTGAAACGTTGCCTGCTGTTAGGTGATTAGCGTCAGTCAGCACCTTGAGTGTAGAGCCATCGGCTGGCATTCCGCCCACACAAAACTGAAACCAACCTTCGCCCTAGGAACACCCCACCCCACTCCACTCCACAACCCCGTCCCTCCATGCAGGTGGGAGACGCAGGCCTGCTGTTGGTGGACCTGCGCCAGCACGTTGACACCTCGGTTACCGAGTCGCAGCCGCTCCCATCAGCGTCGTCGGCGGCGTCACCCGCCGCGCAGCGCAGCAGCAAGGCGCTTGCGCGGCTGCGGCAGAAGATCGACAAGCAAGGGCGAGGGACGGAGGGCGATGGGCAGGAGCAGGCGCAGGCGCAGCAGCAGCAGCAGGGGCAGCAGCAGCAGTCCCCCGCACCCTCGCCAGTCGCCACCGCCACCAGCAACCCCCACTCTTCTCGAGCTTCCGGTGCATCCACTTCCAACTCCACACCCGCATCCGCATCCGACTCTCTATCTCCCAGCACCAGCACGGCCGGAGGTGGCTTCAAGTTGCAGGACCTGACGGGGAGCTGGAGCGGGCGCGTCGAGGTTGCGGGCAACGCGAGTGGGGCGACGTGCGCAGAGTTTGACTTGCGGGGGCGGGAGTGGAGGTGGGAGTCCAGGGGGCGCATGACTTGGTTTTTACAGATTTTTACACGTTCACGCCCATAGGACCCCGGGGCGTGAGGTCAGGCCAAGACTACACGCCTCGGGGGGCTCTACTAGGAGGGCCCGCAAGGCCGCGCAGAGCGCCAGCCTACCAGAAGTGGTGCACGGCTTGGTTGAGTGCTGGGCTGCATGGGGATGGAAGTATCGTGGGTGCATGGGCGAGGTGTCTCTCCAGGTATGCGAGCACACGTCCACCCTCACTGATCTAACTTGATGAAACAAAATGCAGGTGGGGCGGCTACCAGTTGGATGGCGTTGTTGCAGCAGGCAGTGCATACAGTGACTGTGCGGACGTCCATCGTCAGTGCGCACCCTCGCACAAACACACTCCCCGGCCAAAGACACACAGATCTGCACGCACCCATGCAGGTGGGGCGGCTACCAGCTTGTTGGCGTTGTTGGAGCGGGCAGTGCAGACAGTGACCGTGCGGACGGCCATCTTCATTGCGCACCCTCGCACAAACACACTCATCAGTAGTGAACACACGAATGTGCACGCACCCACGCAGGTGGGGCGGCTACCCGCTGGATGGCGTAGTCGCAGCGGGCAGTGCCGACGGTGACCGTGCGGACGGCCATCTTCATCGAGCAACCTCGCAAAACACACTCGCACTAGTTCACAATGTGAGTGCAAACGCACC
This sequence comes from Chlamydomonas sp. UWO 241, assembly GCA_016618255.1. NCBI lineage: Eukaryota > Viridiplantae > Chlorophyta > Chlorophyceae > Chlamydomonadales > Chlamydomonadaceae > Chlamydomonas > Chlamydomonas priscui. The sequence continues at coordinate 56,536 of VFSX01000527.1, read as the reverse complement.
CATGCAGGTGGGGCGGCTACCAGCTTGATGGCGTTGTTGCAGCTGGCAGTGCAGACAGTGCCGACGGCCTCGCAGTGGACGAGCTGTCCGTCACGTCGGGTCCGGCGCGCCTGCTGCTCATGGGGCAGCTGCTGTGCACGGAGCAGGAGGCATCGCTGCAGGTGTGTGTGGGTGGGTGGGGTCGAGGCATCGCTGCAGGGGTGTGGGTGGGTGGGTGGGTGTGCATGTGTGTGTGTGTTGTGTGTGTGTGTGTGTGTGTGTGTGTGTGTGTGTGTGTGTGTGTGTGTGCATTTGTGTGTGTGCCTGTGTGTTGGTGTTTGTGTCGAGGCACCGCTGTAGGTTGTACCACACATGACGCGTATCCAAAGGCTGATTTTCTAAATATACAAAGCCTGCGCTGCTGTCTAGTCGTTACATTTGTTTGGCGAGGGGGGGGTACATGGAAATGAGGGGGCTCCTCCACCTCGGCGGTCAAGTAGGTTGGCAAGCACCACTTGACCCCCTATCCCCTGGAAGCAGTTAGGACCTATTTTGCAGGCGTCGCACAATAGCTCGCCTTTTTGCTCTGGGACTACACGTTGGCAGGCAGCCGGCTGGTGGCTACCGCCCCTCACAAGTAATTGTCAGGGCCAGAACTGGACTTGGGTCTAAGCGGTGGTACTTGGACTAGAGGTAGTCTTTTCTGGAAAGCCGATGTAACTGAGGGGGCTGGCTGGAGCGTGGGAGGGGTGAGGGGACGTGGGCAGGCTGTGTGCGGAGCAGGTGTGGAGCACTTTGGCACCTGTTTGTGTTCACGCCACGACCTTGGGCGATGTATCAGAGACGAGTGGGGCTAACCAAGATGGTGATGTGTCAATACAGGTTGATTTGAGGGCTCCTCTTACACCCTAACTCCGCCCACCCCACCCCACCCTCCCCATTGAACTGCTCCAGGTCACCGACTTCCCCCTTGGACTGCTCCAGCCTCTCTACGAGTGCCTGCCTGCTTTGCGCTCCGCAGCAGCAGCGGCAGGGAGGGCGCCACATGGGCAGCCAGGTGTTTATGTTTTTGTTTGTGCGTGTGGGGGGTTGCGTGTGTGTGTGTGTGTGTGTGTGTGTGTACGTGTGTGTGTGTGTGTGTCCGCAGCAGCAGCAGCAGCAGCAGCGGCAGGGCGGGCGCCGCACGGGCAGCCAGGTGTGTGTGTGGGGGTGGTGGTGTGTGTGTGTGTGTGTGTGCGTGTGTGTGTGTATGTGTGGGTGTGGGTGTGTGGGTGTTTATGTGTATGTGTGTCCGCAGCAGCAGCGGCAGGGAGGACGCCGCACGGGCAGCCAGGTGTGTTTGTGTGTGTGTATGTGAGTGTGTGTGTGTGCATGGGTGCATGGGTGTGTTTCCGCAGCAGCAGCAGGTTCAGGCCGTGCCCCCCCTGTCTGCGCTCACCCGCCCACCTTCCACCCACCTTCTGCCCACCTTCCACCCACCTTCCACCCAGCGTTTGCCCACACACCCTTGCAGGCCGATCCCCCCTGTCTGCGCTCTCCCGCCGTGCAGAGCAGTGGATGGCAAGCCTGGGCGTGGGGCCGCAAAGGGGCGGGCGGGCGGACAGCGATACCGAAGGTGTGCGTGCTCCCTTACCCTTCCTGCCACCTTCCATCCGCCTCCTGCCAAATGTTTGCCACCTGAAGTGTCCACTTCATCAACGACAATGGGTGTAGCGTTACTGCATGGGCAGCACGGGCGAGGGGCCGCAAAGGGGCGGGCGGGCAGACAGCGACACAGAAGGTGCGCGCTCCCCCTCCACACGTCATGCCACCTCCCCTCCACCTCCTGCCACTTTTTTGCCACCTGAAGTATCCACTTCATCAATGACAATGGGTGTAGCGTTACTGTGAGGGCAGCACGGGCGTGGGGCCGCAAAGGGGCGGGCGCGCGGACAGCGATGCGGAAGGCGCGCGCGCTCCCCTGCACCCTTCCTGCCACCTTGCCTCCACCTCTACCTGAGGGATCCACTTCAGCAAAATTGATAATGGGTGAAGCTGCAGCGGTAGTTAATGCGCGGCGAGCCTTGGCGTGGGGCCGCAACGAGTCGGGCGCGCAGACAACGATGCGGAAGGTGCGCGTGCGTCCCCTCCCTCCACACTTCCTGCCACCTTCTCTCCGCCTCCACCTGATGTGTCCACTCCAGAAAAATTGATAATGGTTGTAGCTGTAGTTATTGCATGGCCAGCCTGGGCGTGGGGCCACGCAGGGGCGCGCGGGCTGTCAGTAATATGCTTGTTTTTGTCTGCAAGGTGTGCGGAAGTTGGGCGGAAGGGGCGCTCTGATGGAAGAGTCATGGAGTGGGCTCAAACAAACAAACACACGCAAGCTTGGGCCCACCCGCTTGGATCCTTTGGCTGATTTACGCCAGCTCTGGTAGTGCAGCAAACGTACCATCCATTCACCCTCTCACCGACCCACACCCGCCCGCTAAAGGTGCCTCCGAGCCCGCCGTGCCCCCCGGGGGCGCTCTGTCCGGACGCCTGTCCCTGAATGGGCAGCTGGCCGGCAGCATCACGTCGCCTGTGGTGGACGTGGACGCGCGCATTGAGCAGGGAGCGATTGGGGCGCTGCCGCTGAGGTGGGGGAATAGGGGCCGCGGTGGTTGGGTAGGTGGGCCGCACCTTATTGGGTGGGCGGCTGGGCGAGGTCTCTCCCGTTAGGAAATCTGTTGCATGCTGGAGTCCTTGACATCCTCCTAGCACCCAGGGCTGCATTCTCAACTCGACTACGACTACTACCACCACCACCACCACCACCACCACACGTACGAGTTGCAAATGCTCACATGCCACACGGCGCGCTCAGGGCGGACACACCATGCAATCAAGCCGTGTTGGCACCCCCTGGGCCCTAGTGACTTCCAAAACGATGGATTCCGGCCCCCACACATCACCTGCATTGCTGTGCACCACTCACACACGCAGGGCTGCCGAGGCCCACCTCTCCCGTGATAGTCAACAAACAAACACACACACACGCACACACACACAGGGCTGCCGAGGCTCACCTCTCCCTTGACAGTCTTCACGTCGCGAGTGGTACCCTTGAGCTGGTCCCCCTAGACGTGCCAGGCTACGTGCGGCTGGAGGGGTCCTTCCGCCTGCCCATGGGGGGCGGTGCGGCAGCTGGGGGCTCATATCTGGTGGGGGAATGGAGGGGTCGGTCAGGCTGCCGCGGATGATGTGTGTGTGAAGGGGGGAGGGCCAGGCGGTTCGGTCAACACGCGTTTGGGTGAAGTGCAAGTTTTCTATAATTATAAGCTGATGCTGGGCTGGCGGGGTCGAATCCGTCTGCCCATCAGGGGCGGTCCTGCATGCGCGGGTGTCGCAGCGGGGAGCACGTCCGTCCGTGGTGAGCGACTCTGCTCATTGGGGGGGAGAGGGGGGGGGGGGGGGGAGTAGGTGGCTCCCGCATCCCCTGACTGCGCTGTTGTTGCGTGTACTTGACTCACGTTCTAACTGACTTCCGACCCATGTGCATCTGGCGCAGGAGCAGCATCATCAGCGTCAAACGCGCGGCAGCAGGCATGGGCGCGGGCAGGCGGGCCCGGGCGTGCCCGTGCTGCCCCCTTCCCCTCCCTCTATCGCACTCACGCGCATACCTCGCAGCCCCACCTCCCCCACCATCCACGCACCCACCCACATGTGACGCACGAGCAGCAACATCACCATAAGCACCACACGCGCGTCAGCAGGGACGGGCGCGGCAGGCAGGCCCGGGCGTGCCCGTGCTGCCCCCTTCCCTTCCCTCCCACGCACGCGCTTACCTCGCAGCCCCTCCCCACCACCACCCCCACCACCCCCACCATCCACGCACCCACCCCCATGTGACTCAGGAGCAGCAGCGTCATCAGCATCACACACGCGGCAGCCGGCACGGGCGCGGGCAGGCAGGCCCGGGCGTGCCCGTGCTCCCCCCTTCCCTCCTCCTGTCGCACGCCCCCTCTGCGCAGCCGCTCCCCCTGCCTCCGCTTTCAGAGGGGCAGCAGCTGGCTGGCAGCTTCCGGCTGAAGGACGGCGGGGTGGCGGTGCTGTGTGCGCTCGCACCAGGTGCGCGGGGTGTGTCGGGGGGGGGTCATGCGTGGGGTGAGGGTGGGGGTCGTGCGTGGTGCATCTGTGCGCATGCATCACGCTTGGCGAATGAAGCGGGAGGGACGCTGGCAGGCAGCTTCCGACTGAAGAACGGGGGGGTGGCGTTGCTGTGTGCGCTCGCACCAGGTGCGTGGGGGGTGGGGGGTGGGGGTCATGCGTGGTGCATCTGAGCGCACGCATCACGCTTATTGCTTGCGGAGGGGCAGCAGCTGGTATGCAGCTTCTGGCTGAAGGACGGGGGGGTGGTAGTGCTGTGTGCGCTCGCACCAGGTGCGTGGGGGGTGGGGTGGGGGTCATGCGTGTGGTGGGGGTGGGGTCACGCGTGGTGCATCTGCGCGCATGCATCACGCTTAGTGATTGCGGAGGGTCAGCAGCTGGCATGCAGATTCCAGCTGAAGGACCATGGGGGAGCGGGGGGGGGGGCGTGCACCAGGTGCGTGGGGGGTGGGGTGGGTGTCATGCGTGGTGCATCTGTGCGCATGCATCACGCTCAGTGAATGGGGCGGGGAGGCAGCTTCCGCTGAAGGACCGGGGGGGGGGGGGCAGACTTGTGCCAGTTGGGTTACCCCGGATAATCTGTCTTTGCTAGGAAGGCCCCTTGGCATGGTCATGATGGGTGGGGATGCGGAAAGGGGGGGGGGCGGGGGGGGCGCGCTCGCAGGTTGGGGTCACTGCGGGGATGCCTGTAAGACTATACAACTTACATGGGCCCCCTGTATAAGAGAAGGGCGGGGACGTCTGGCAGTTCTGTGAGCATGCTGCTGACCAGTGGCTGTGTACATGCTGCTGCCAGGTAGCTGTGTGCATCTGTGAGCATGCTGCTGCTGCCAGGTTGCCATTTAGGCAGCTACCTCAATCCCACGCCCCGAGAGTGCGTACTGTAAACTGTAAACTGCTGCCAGGTGGCTGTTCATGGGGGTGGGTGCGACGGACAGGGTCCGTTTGGAGGTGTTGGCATTCGCAACGACTGAGCACGCAGCAGAAATCACCATTGTAGGCATCCCCATGCGTGTGCTAGCAACCGAGCGCACGCATACTAGCGCCCCGACACCCACGCACGAGCGCACACCCACCCCTCGCCCTCGCCCCCCCCCCCCCCCCGCCTGCGCACCACCAGGCGAGCTCGCGTGGCGTGGCGGCTTTGCAGACGTGCAGGTCAGTGGGGGACGCCTGGAGGAGACATGGCAGAGGGGGGGTGCGGGAGAAGAGTTGCGATTGACCTTGTCCGGGCTCCGTCTCTCTAAAGAACCGTGGAACATCGAAACACACGCACACGCATGGCCGTCGCTGGTTTGCTCGACAGAATCCCCAATGTGCATCGTGGCTCTCTCCCTCTCTCCTTCACACACACGTACACGCATGCGCACACACACACACACATTCGATCCTACACCTACACACATCCATCCTACACCTACACACATTCGATCCTACACCTACACACACACACACACATTCGGCTGCGGCGACGGCTTCGGCCTACGGACTGCAGCTACGGCACGAATCGCGGGGCACTTCAGTGACCTGCATGGAGGGTCTCCATGCAGGGCGAATCTTACTTGCATGAGACACATGACGACGGAGGTGCACTGGCAGCAAGCGCCCTCACAGCGCAAGCGCCATGCATGGAGGCTGGCGGCATGTCGGGCGTGCGCCACGTGATGAACGGAGGAGGAGGAGGGTGGCCAGGCTGGCAACCCGAACTGAGACGCATGGCGCGACCAGATGTACTAGAGCTAGTGGGATGGTCACAGTCAATGTGTATCCACTGAGTGGACTAGTACGGGTGATAGTATCTGCCTGCCTCAGGGATTGAGTGCGCAAGCACAAGTCTAATACGCCATTTAAGGCATCCAACAAGACTGTAAAATCGACCACACACACACACATCACACACACAAACACAGGTGTCCGCTGCTGGTTCACTTGACGCCCCCCGCGTATCTGGCACAGCGTCGCTCTCTCGCGCAGAGCTTCACACACCGCTGCTGCGCTACCCGCTGACACAGCTGGCGGCGGAGCTGCGTTTTGGTGGGGACTCGCTCGAGGTGTGTGTGTGTGTGTGTGTGTGTGTGAGCTTGTGTGCTTGTGTGTGTGTGTGTGAACTTCTGTGTGTGTGTGTGTGTGTGTGTGCGCATCGGGGGCCCAGTCATGGGATTGCTGTGTGCCGGTTAGAGTCGAGGCTTGTGAGCCAACTGCTGTCACAGCTGGCGGCGGAGCTGCGTTTTGATGGGGACTCGCTCGAGGGTTGTAGGGGGGGGAGGGGGGCGTTTTATGTCAGGTGGCATTCGAGATCCACGCACCCGCCCAACCACCGGCTCGCCTTGTTGCGTCAAATCACACGGAGTCGCGCTCGCCCACCATCGTGCGAGTGTGGGCGCGTCCTGCTGCCCACCTTCCTCCCACCCTGGTACCCACTCATCCCATGAAGGACTCCTGGGCACGGTCACTCAATCGGGCGCGTACGAACACGACCTGGTCTGCCCACCTGCTGGACACCTTCCACCCAAATTCCATCCACCTTCTACCCACCTTCCGACCAACCCTCTGCAGGCACGTTCCCTATCGGGCGAGTGCGGGCGCGGGCGGCTCACGGCCTCGGGGCGGCTGCCGCTGCGGACGCCGACAGCCACTCCTTTGCCTGATGTGTCAGGTGGGTGTGGGTGTGCGTGTGTGTGAGCACACAGCTGCATGCGCCAGCTTATGCTACTCGCACGCACAAACATGTGCACACAAACACACACGGACACACACACGCACACACACACTCACACAGACACCCACACACGCAAACGCACATGCACGACAAACACACACACACACACGCGCACGCACACGCACACACACACACACACACACACACATACACCTGACCTCCCCAGGGCTCCCCGACTGGCGTCAGGCGGTGTCATCTCTGGCATCAGCGTCGATGTCGCCCCCACCTGCCATGTCAGCCGCTCAGTCTGACGTTGTCGACCCGCCCTCCATATCCCTGGTTGTGGTGAGTGCGTGCGAGAAGGACTGGCACAGGCTAACACTACGTATGCCCTAGGAAAGGCTGAACCCAAGTAGGGGCCCTTGTCTAGGGATGGTTAGTAGCGCGCGTGGGGGCCATTGGTACCGGTAGTAGACCTCATATGTCCCCAAAACATCGCTGGCATCAGCGGCGATGTCACCCCCACCTACATCGCCGTCCGCAGCGCAGGCCGCTGTTGTGCCGCCCTTGATATCGCTCGTTGTGGTGAGTGTGTGTGAGGTGTGAACCGCGCAATCGCACGATCAAACAAAGTAGGCAGAGCTAAATCCACAACCCGCCCACCAATCACTCCGTTGTGGACCCGCTCTCCTTATCCCTCGTTGTGGTGAGTGTGTGCGAGAGGGACTGGCACGGGCTGACACGGTGCCATGGGAAAGGCTGGACCCGAGTAGGGGCCTTTCACCAGGGATGGGTAGAAGCGCGCTATAGGGGCCATTACTACCGGTCGTATACCAAAAACAACCCCAAACGATTGCCGGCAAAGTCGCCCTCACAAACCTTAAATCTTACTCCTTGGACCCTAAAACCTGCACCCTCAAAAGAGGGACTACAGCTGTGTGCACGCAATCGCTACGCCGGCCAGCTGTCTTCAAACGGATTCAGACACAACCGTTGACCCTCAACCCTATGCACCCTAACGCATCCCCCCCCAACAGGAGGGCCTAGGGAGCTCCTTCATTCCCACGCCCCGGTGCGATGCTGAATATTAACGGTTACTGTTAACTGTAATCGGTCAACTGTAAACACCCCAACAGGAGGCTGCGTGCACGCAACAGCCACACTGGTCAGCTGTGTGCACAAAGATTCAGACACAATCGTTGACTTCCACCCCTGTACATGCTTAACGTCACCCCCAAACAGGAGGGCCTGGAGCTGCGTGCACGCAACCGCCTGACTGGCCAGCTCGACGTCGACGTTCAAGTGTGTGGCAGCGTTCAGTCGCCGGTGGTAGGCGGATGGGTGCAGCTCTCACGCTGCACGGTGTTGCTGATGCCACAGGTGAGTGTGTGTGTGTGTGTGCGTGTGTGCGTGTGTGTGCGTGTGTGTGTGCGTGTGTGAGGTGGGCGGATGGGTGCGGCTGTCACGCTGCACAGTGCTGCTGATGCCACAGGTGAGTGTGTGTGGGGGGGGGGGTATGTGTGTGTGGGGGGGGGGAGTGAGAGCGGCGTGTTCTGGCGGCAGAAGTCCTCGTGTGTGCGAGTGTGTGGGTGGTGGGGGTGGGGGGTGGTGGGTGGTGGGGGTTGAGAACAGCGTCTTCTGGCGGCAGAAGTCCTTGTGCGTGTGTCGTCCTCCCGTGTTGTCCTCCTGTGTCGTCCTCCTGTGTGAGTCGTAATAGTGCACAGCGGGTGCGTGGTGTTGGGGGTGAGGATTTGGGTGGTAAGGGTTGACATTGACGGTAGAGGCCATGCCCCGTCCCTGCCGATGCGAATTCCTGTCCGCATGCGTGCGTTCCTTCCCACCCGGCCGTTCCATACACAGGCACTTGGCGGGTGAGCGCATGAACACACCTGCTCACACGCATGTGTTCCCCCACCACCACCACCACCCCACACGTGCCACACACAGCCGCATGGTTGGTCGGCGCGGGAACACACCTGCTCAAATACACGCGCCCCTTCCCCACCCACCCGTTGCACACGCAGGCCTCTGGTGGGTCAGCGCAGGCAGCACCTCTGCGCCCCTTGCCAATGCAGCGGCGGCGGCAGTGACGCTCGCTCTCCTTCACACACGCACACGCGCGCACACACACACACACACATGCACACACACAGGCACACACACGCACACACGCGCACACACACACACACACACATGCACACAGGCATCTGGTGGGTCAGCTCAGGCAGCGCCCTCCGCGCCCCTCGCCACCACAGCGGCGGCGGCAGTGGCGCTCGATCTCCTTCACACACACACACGCACACACACACACACACACACACGTGCACACACACAGACACACACACACACACACACACACACACACACACACACACACATGCGTGGGTCCCCCCCCATCCCCTCTAACCACAAAGACGTCTGGCGGGTCAGCGCATGAACACACATGCTGACATGCGTACATTCCTTCCCCACCCAATCCAGGCCTCTGGTGGGTCAGCTCAGGCAGCGCCTTCGGCCCCCCTCGCCAATGCAGCGGCGGCGGCGGTGGCGGGGAGAGGCGGCAACAACGGCAGCGGTGCAGGTGGCGGTGGCGGCGGTGGCGGCGGCGGTGGCAGTGGGGGCGGCAAGGGTTCCGACTCGCATGCCGCGCTGGTGGAACAGGCGTTCTCTCTGCTCAAGGCAGGGAGGCGGCGCGCGATGCTGCAGACGTCCAGTCCGTCTACGCTGCAGGTAGGGGGGGGAGAGGCTGGATAGAAGCTGGGTGGCAGCTAGGGGGTAGGCAGGTGGTAGCTGGATGGCAACTGTTTGGAAGCTGGGTGGAAGCTGGGTGCCTGCTGGGTGCTCAAGGCGGGGAGGCGGCGCGCGATGCTGCAGACGTCCTGTCCGTCTACGCTGCAGATAGGGTGGGGGGGGAGGGCAGCTGGGGGGCAGCTAGGGGGCAGGCAGGTGGCAGCTGGGTGGCAGCTGGGTGGCAGCTGGGTGCTCAAGGCGGGGTGGCGGCACGCGATGCTGCAGACGTCCAGTCCGTCTACGCTGCAGGAGGGGGCAGCTAGGGGGCAGGCAGGTGGTAGCTGGATGGCAACGGGGTCGAAGCTGGGTGGCAGCTTGGTGCTCAAGGCGGGGAGGCGGCGCGCGATGCTGCAGACGTCCAGTCCGTCTACGCTGTAGGGAGGGGGGGCGGGCTTGGGTGGTAGCTGGGGGGCAGCTAGGGGGCAGGCAGGTGGCAGCTGGGTGGCAGCTGGGTGGCAGCCCGGCGCTGAAAGCGAGACCAAGGCGCCAAGTACGGGTGTTCATTCCACACCCGCGGCGCAGCACCAGTGGCGGTACAACACTCCATCTGTGTGCCTTCATGTCACAGGCGCCCAACAGGGAGGCCCATGCGCAGCAGCAGCAGCGCTACCCCACCGTTCCGCTGACCCAGCCTGAACCCTGTCCCTCTGATCCCCATGGCATCGCAGGCACACAAGTCACGCCAGCGGCTGCGGGAGGCGCAGGCTCAGGAGGCGCACGCGCAGGCGGCACCACCGCAGCTGCTGCAGCATGGGGAGGGCGCGAGTGCACCCGTTGGGCCGCACTCGATGGTGGCAATGGCAGTGCCGCAGGCGCAGGTGCCGGTACTGGTGCAAGCGCAGGCGCAGCCACCGGCGGCGGTGGCCATCAGGGCTGCGGCCGCGCCTGCGGCTGTCGCTGGTGGCGCCTCTCAACAGGCAGGGCAGCCGGGCAGCCATGGTGCCTCTCAGCAAACAGTGCAGCCAGGCAGCCATGGTGCCTCTCAGCAGGCATTGCAGCCGGGCAGCCATGGTGCCTCTCAGCAAGCAGTGCAGCCAGGCCACACGTATGCCGCCTCTCAGGGGGCGCAGCGAGCGAGCACTGGTGGCTCTCTGCCCCAAGGCGCACAGCCAGGGCCTGTCATAGGCGCACCCGCCGCCAGCGCCGCCGACGACGGGCAGCAGGGGCAGCAGCAGGCGCAGCAGCAGCAGGCGCAGCAGCACGCGCAGCAGCAGGGGCAGCAGCCGGCGCAGCAGCAAGCGCAGCCACAGCAGGCGCAGCAGCAGGCGCAGCCACTCGGTGCAGGCGCCGGTGTGCGTGATGTCGCAGCGCGTGCACGCGTCCGTGCTGCTGCGTCCGACGCTGCTCGCCACCGAGCAAAACGCGCGCGTGGGGTGCGTGTAAAGCGGCCAGCAGGCGCAGCGGCCACACCGGGTGGCGGTGGACCACCGACTCGTTCTGCGTCTGCGTCTTCCCTGGCTCCTGCCGCTGCTCCTGCTCCTGCTTCCGCCGCCACTGACAGACAGGGTGCTGACGCGGGCGCGGGCGCCATCGCTGCTACAGCCGAGCCCGGTGCCACTGAGGCTGCTGTTGCTGCACCTGGGCCGTCTTCTGCTGCTGCTGCTGCTGTTGCCACTAAGCCGTCTGTTGCTGCGGGCGCCGCCGCGTCTGTGAGCCAGGGCGAAGCTGCAGCCTCTGCCGCTGAGCCTGTAGCCGCCAGCTTGCCTCTGATTGCTGTTGACCTGGCAGATGCCAACGCTGCACACGAGCCAGCTGCCTCTGCTGGAGCACCCATTCAGAGCACCCACGCTGCTCCACAGCCGGCGTCAGTGGGTGGCGCAACGGCTGTGCACACCAAGCAGCAGGGGCACCAGCAGCAGCAGCAGCAGCGCCAGGCGCAGCAGCGTCAGCAGCCTGTCCCTGCAGCGGTGCCCGTCGCCGCGCCCGCGCCCATCCCCCCTCCGCGTGTCGACCGCCTGACGATCCTCCTCGGCCCAGACTTCAGGGTCACCTTCCCCCTGGTTCTGAGCGTCCAGCTGGCGGGCAGCGTGTCGCTCAGTGGCGACCCCTCCGACCCCACGTCACTGCGCGCTGATGGAGCGCTCGACCTAGAGAGCGCAGTGCTCAACCTGGTGGCGGCACAGGTGTGGGGGTGTGGAGGAATCTGGGTGGAAGGTGGGTGGTAGGTGGGGGGAAGGTGGCAGGCAGCGTGTGCCTCAGTGGTGACCCCTCTGACCCCACAGCACTGCGCGCTGACGGGGCGCTCAACCTACAGAGCGCGGTGCTCAACCTGGTGGCGGCGCAGGTGTGGGGGTGTTTGTGTGGATGTGTGGGGGTGGAGGTGGGGAGGATGCCTGCCTGTTGAGACACGCAGCCATGCACACACGCGCACACATGCACACACGCACACACATGAACGCACACGCCCCTTCCCCTTCCCCCCCTCCTGGTGGCGGCGCAGATGTGGGGTTTTTTGTGTGGATGTGTGGGAGGGTTGGGGATTTGAGGGATGCCTGCCTGTGGAGGCGCAGCCATGCACACGCACACACACGCACACACGCGCGCACACGCACACACACGCACACACACACACACACAACCACACACACACACACGCACAACACAAACACAACCTTCCCCCCCCTTCCTTCAGCTCCGCCTCGACCGCGCCCACTCCAACCGCATCGTGTTCTCACCCGACTCGAGGTGGGTGTTTGTGTGGGGTGGTGGGTAGGGAGTAGCAGTGACTTCCTTCTCAGGAATTTTAATTAATTATTCCACCCCCGGATTTTTATTTGGCCACGCTGACCGTTGACCTCCCGTTTACCGTTTGTCCTGATACATAGGTCATTTGAAAGCTGTTGGCATGCTCTGTCTGGCGGGCTTGTCAGACTTACAATCCACTGGATGGGTTGAGCTGTGTTTAAGGTCAAAGAACAGCCGGCATACAGCCAAATGGCTGCGTAGAGCCGAAATGGAAATCACAGAGGGGGAGGGAAGGAGTGGAGGGAGGTTGAGCTCTAGCTGTGGAGGTGGTCGGCCTCTCGGTCCTTACCTGTCCTACTAAAAAGGGGGTCCATCCCTCAGCATGCTGTTGTGTGGGCAATCTCCACTCATGTCGAAATCACCCGACGCACGAGGGCCCACATACGCACACGCACACGCACACGCGCACGCGCACGCGCACGCGCACACACGCCATCAAAGGCGCCCCAAAAGACTGTAAAATATCGACCGCACACGCGCATACACGCCATCAAAGGCGCCCACCAAAACTGTAAAATCGGCCACACACGCGCACACACGCACGCAGCGCGCTCGACCCCATCCTTGATGTCGTGCTGGCGACAGGCGAGCTGCGTGCGTCGGTGCAGGGGCGAGGCAGCAGCTGGCGCGACTCTCTGGTGCTGTCCGCGTCCGGTGCGTGCGTATGTGTGGCAGGACTGGGTGCAGCGTTGTGCGCCTGGGGTGTGGGGGAAAGGTTCTTGCACTTTGTAGGGGCGAGGCAGCAGCTGGCGCGACTCTCTGGTGCTGTCTGAGTCCGGTTCGTGCGTGTGGCAGGACTGACGCAGAATTTTGCGTCCGGGGTGTGTGGGAAAGGGTCTTTTGATGAGCAGAAACGAGGCAGCAGCTGGCGCGACTCGCAAGTGCTGCCAGCGTCCGGTGCGTGCGTGTGGCAGGACTGGGCGCACAGTTGTGCGTCTGGGGTGTGTGCGAAAGGGTCTTGCGTTGAGCAAAAACGAGGCAGCAGCTGACGCGACTCACTGGTGCCGTCTGCCCCTAGTGCGTGCGTGTGGCATCATGACGGTCATGTGTCTTTTGGTGGGGGCCTGGTGTGTGTTGCATGCTGGGGTCTTGTGTGCAGTAGGGGCGGGGGGGTGTCTTGGCGCGACTCTCTCTTGCTGTCCACTGCCCGTGTGCATGCATGCCTGGGTGGGCCACGACCCTTGCGGTCTTCTGTGTAACCATCCATCCCCTCCCACGCCCCTCCCCCCTCCCCTGCCCCTGTTTTTCGCACACAGGCACGCAGCTGCTGGGTGGCGGTGGCGGCGGCGGCGGTGACGGCAGCCTGGGTCTGGCGTTTGTTGTGCACCATCAACCTTCCCACCGTGCCCCCTGACCCCCCCCTCCCCTGCCCCTGTTTTGCCCCCACACAGGCACGCAGCTGCTGGGTGGCGGTGGCGGCGGCGGCGGTGACGGCAGCCTGGGTCTGGCGTTTGTTGTGCAATAACACCGCCACCACCACCACCCGTACGCCCCCTGAAACCCCCTCCTCTTCCCTTGAATGTTTTTCCACAGGCACGCAGCTGCTGGGTGGCGGCGGCGGCGGCGGCGGTGACGGCAGCCTGGGTCTGGCAGAGGCGACCGAGGTGGCGCGCGTGTTTGAGGAGACACTCGCAGAGGCGGTGCTGGGTGAGTGCTGAGTGCTGCACACCTGCCGCCCCACCTGCCGCCCACCTGCCGCCCCACCTTCCGCCCACCTGCTGCCCACCTTCCGCCCACCTTCCGACCGAGGAGGCGCGCGTGTTTGAGAAGACGCTCAAAGAGGTGGTACTGGGTGAGTGCTGATTGATGCACACATGACGCCCGCACCTTCCGCCCACCTTCCGCACATTCCACCCACATGTCCCACACCTTCCACCTTCCTACCCACCTTCCGCCCACACAGACACGCCCAGGCGAGAACGGCCAGCTCGCGCTGCGCAGCCTCGCATCCTCCACCTTCTCCAACGTGCTCTGTCACCTTCCTCCCACCTTTCACCCACCTTCTGCACACACACACACACACACACACCTTCCACCCACACACACACACCCTCAGGCGAGAACGGCCAGCTCGCGCTGCGCAGCCTCGCGTCATCCACCTTCTCCAACCTGCTGCCCACGATGGAGACGCGCGGGCAGCTGGGCGCGGCACGCTGGCGACTGGTGCGTGGGTGCCTAAGCGTGTGGGGGTGGGGGTGTGTGGGGGTGTGTGGATGGCTGGGTGGGCGGCGGGGTGGGTGGGCGGGCGCGTGGGCGAGCGGGCGGGCGGGCGTGTGGGCGGGCGCGCGGGCGGGCGTGTGTGCGTGCGTGTGTGTGTGTCGGTGGTGGTGCGTGCCGGGCCCTCTCTTGCGCTTGCCCCACTAAACCACACTAACCGTGCGGCATGCGGCGAGGCGAGGCCCTACCAGCGGGCGGGCACCATAATGGAGATGGCGGTTAAGAACGGGGAATGAGGCTACAGGGAGAGGATACGGGTTACAGATGCCAAAGGGGACGGCGGAACAAGGATCAGCCATAGGTGTCACGGGGAATGGCTAAAGAACGGGAATGAGGCGGGTGGTACGGGTGCTGGCGCGCATGGAGCGCGGCGCGACGCATGGGGATCGCATGGCGGCGCCCATGCATGGACGAGATTGTTGGCGGGCATACAGGAGATTGCTGGCGGGCATGGAGGAGATTGCTTGCGAGCATACAGGAGATTGCTGGCGGGCGTGGAGGAGATTGCTGGCGGGCATGGAGGAGATTGCTGGAGCCAATGGCGGCGGCGGGACTAGTAGTAGAACACAGGCGCACACCAACAATGCGTTGCTGTCACTACCTGGGTGGTATAGGGTGGATCTGGGGGCCCAGTGTCCTGTCTAGGTCCAGTGCGTGCGCGCGTGTGGGGGTTTACCCTCACCCCTACCAGGTAGCCAGCCAGTTTCCCACTGAAACTGAGTCTAAGGTGTCGGGCGCTAGCGCCGACACCGGTCTGATGCATCATTACTGGTGTCACACAGACTGTAATATCCATCATCATTATCATCATCATCATCAAACCCTACTGCCCCCGCTCACACACACACGAACGCAAACGCACACACACACGCACACAGGTCGGCGCGCCCTCCCTGCCGCACCTCCTGGGTGCGCTCGACCCGCTCACGGGCGGTGCCACGTCTGGTCGCCCACTCGACCCCTACAAGCTGTTGGCCAGCCTCGCGATTGGGACCGAGCTCGAGGTGCAGTGGGGGCAGTGGCTGCAGGCGGAGTTGGCGCACAAGCTGCACAACTCAAAGGACGCGGGCACAGTGTGGGGGGGGGGAAGGGGGGGGGACGGAGCTTGAGGCGCAGTGGGGGCAGTGGCTGCAGGCGGAGTTGGCGCACAAGCTGCACAACTCAAAGGACGCGGGCACAGAGGTGGGTGTGTGGGTGTGGTGTGCCTGATGGTGGTGGGGGCGGGGGGCGGGGTCATCATCATGCACGTGCGGATGTGTGGGTCCAGACATGCACCAGCCCTTGCGGTCGCACGCACTCCCCTTGACCGCTCGCCTCCCTGCCTACCCGCGTTCCCCCTCCCACCCACCCACCCGCACCCCACTCACTCTGCCCCCACACACCCCTCTGCAGGCACGCCTCACGTACAAGATCAACCGCTTCTTGCGCCTGCAGCTTCAGCTTGCGAGACTCTCCAAACCCAGCCTGTTGCTCAAGTACGACAGCCGAGCAAAGTCGATGTAGAGGGGGGGCATGGAGCGAGGGAGGGATACCTGAGGGTTGCGGGTTGCAATGTAGAGAGAGAGCCATTCTTAACCAAAGTGAATAGGGCACACATGTGTGTACAGGCTGCAACAGCGTGGGCGGCGATGGAGAGATCTCGATCGTGACTCGCACCGTGCACTGATCCCTCGGCTTCAGCCTTGCCTGCACCAACTGGACAATGTGCCGCAGCACCAAAAAAACGGTTTGTAGGCACCATCGGTGTGCTAGTGCACAAGCCTGCACACACGCGCACGCACACACCTTCCCCCCTCTCATCCGTCCGAGCTCCCGTTCCTTGTTGGACCCCCAGTGGCCGCCAAAGTACGAAGAATTAACTGTCAAACACCCTACGACGAGCCCCATCGGAAAAATCCTTGTAGGCTGGCTCGCTGCGCGGCCTTGCGGGCTCTCCTGGGAGAGCTTCGATGGACGTGTAGTTAAGGCCTTGAATCCCGCCCCGGGGTCGCATACCTGTAGAACCAACAGCAACACCTTGGTTTTACAGGTTTTACACGCACGCGCGTTTATGCTGCCAAAAGTGCATCCGGTGTGTAAGTTGCTGGTGCAACTGGAGTCTGGTAGCCTGCATCCCAACGACCACCTCAATTCAACACTCAGACAAGGTGAAAACTGCAGCCTCTCCAACTGTGCCCTACAAGCCACTGAAACCAGCCTACTACCAGCGTTGCATGTGCGCCTGCCCTCTCTAGCCCACATCAACGAGAAGCCGCGGCAACACCCAGATCTAGCCCACATCAACGCGCAGCCGCGGCAGCGCAGCCACGAGCGACTCCAGCGTCGCGTGGCTCAACCGATCCATGCTGACGCAGTTATGCAGGCAAAGCACCTCCAGCTGGGTGCACGCCTCGAGCGGCTCGAGGCTCGTGACGTTGACGCAGCCGCCCATGAAGATGTACTATAGTTGCGCGCATGTGGAGAGCGCGGAAAGGCTCGACACTGCGCGACAGCCACGCATGGAGAGCTCCTCGAGTTGGCGGCACGCAGACAGCGGCGAAAGGCTGCGCACATTGACAAATTGGGACAAGTTTATCTTCCGAAGATGGCCACATGCCGACAGCCCCTGGAGGCTGGTCACACGGTCCAAGTCCACATGTTCAGGGCCCTGAGCTGGATGCACGCAGAAAGCGGCGCAACGCTTGTCATGGAGTCACATGTGCAGAATTTGAGCTCCTTGAGGTTGACGCACGATGACAACGGTGTCAAGCTGCTCACAAATTGGCATCGGACCATTTCCAGGCGTGTCAGCTGCGTGCACGCCTGGATACCCTCGATGGTGTCCAGATCGTCACAGCGACTCATGAAGAGGTTCCGAAGCTGCTCGGCATTGTCCTGCAGGTGCCCCAGATCCGAGATGTCGGTGTTGTCGAGTTCAAGCTTTGTCAGGTGGGCGCAGCCCCCCAGCAGTGTCCAGTTTACGATGTCGCAGAAGTCCAACGATAGCTCCTCCAGGGAGCCCAGCGTGCATAGGCCATCCAGGTCTGTGAGGGTGAAGCCGCTAATGGAGCATTTCTGCAGCTGGGTGCACCGGTGCACAACGTCGATGCGCAGGCTCGGGCGGACGTCGCTGCACTCGAAGAAAGTGTTGTCCCACGGTTTTTTCAAGTTCAGCGTGCGTAGACGCGCTTCTGATGTGCTGCTGATAACGGATCGTGCACGTTCCACTGCCCATCGGGTGGCTGTTGCAACAGGCGGGGCAGCGGGCAAGCGTCAGTGTCGACAGGACAGATGTAAGTGGTGCGTGCGGCGTGTATTTAAGAGCATGGCGTGCGCTAGACTGTGCGCCAGTCGCGAAGCATGCCGTCCTACACATGGGGTGCCTACGATGGGGTGCCTACGATGGGGTGCATGGAGCGCATGCATCTGCATGCTCATGGAACTAGTACTCATGCCAGAAACGATTATGCGAGAGCCTCTCTGCCCCCAAGCACACTCTCACCTCGTGCGTGAACCACATGGTCAGGATCTCCAGCCTGGACAGGGCAGCAGCGGGGAGCGCGCAAAAGCTGGTGATGTCGACCTGCAGGGAGGTGAGGTTCGGCCACATCGCGAGAGCGCTGCCAATATCGAGATCGCGGGCTGGAGCGTCTTCATCGGACCCGTATTCAGGCTTGTTGTCTGCCGGTGCTTTATTTGGTGAGGAGGACAGGTCAGCTGCAACCACTGCGCAGTCTGCCAGCTCCTTTGTGCGCCTCGAAACCAAAAGGAGCGCCCTCTTGTCGCCGAGGCTCATGCTGCCCCACAGGAAGCTGAACACGAGGCCGTTCGACAGCACAGCCTAGGACAGAAGGGGCCTCCTCCAGCGCTGCCAGGGGTTCACGCTGTGCATCATCACCATGCGCCTCGCCCTCATGTGGAGCCTGGGCTACCCCCTGACCGTGCGGCTGCATGCCGGTTTTCAACGGGATAGTGAGTGTGTGTGTGTGTGTTTGCTCGCCATCGCGTGACCCCCATCCAAGTGTGGCGCCTCACCTCCCTCACTTCCACTGCATCCTTGCTTCTCTCGCTGCCAGACATATCTTCTTTCACGTGAGCAAGCACTGTCAGGTGCAGCTGCTGCGTGCCCTTCCCCGCCCGCCTGGCTCCACTCCGCCTGTGCACGCCCCTAGAGTAGAGTGTTGCGGCGGGTGCCGTGTTTGGCCGCTTTCGGGTGGTTGGGGGTGGGCCTTCTTGGTCCCTTCATGGTCCTGGCTTTACAGCCGGTTATACCTGGGGTCTGCCTCTGGCTGCTTCAGGGCTGAGTGTGGTGCCTGGCTTGCGGTACTGCTTGCTTGGCGCCCACCACCTTGTGTGGGTGGCGCTACTGTGGGCTACTTTTGTAGCTTGAACTTTTGGTGGGCCTTGTGCCTGCTGTCTGATAGTCCCGCTGGAACTTTGGAACTGATTGTGACCGCCGGCAGTGGATGTGTAACACTACTCTCCCCTGAACCACATGAGCGTTCATGCATGCCTGGGCATTGCCTACATACCGCCGTGCCACGCCACGCCATGACGCCGACGCGGATGGAGTATATAGGACGGAACTACTGACACTCACATCGCCCATGCGCACATGCGCTCATGCACCCACGCTCCCGCTCCGCGCTGCCTTCTCTTGCCTCCGGCCCCATGCACCCCATGCACCCCAGTGCCACTCGTGATCATGATTGACGCTGCGCATCCCCTCTGTTTTCCGCCAACTGTTGCCCCCACGCCCGCAGTCATGTCGGCTGCAAACACCTGGTGCTTGAGCGTGAGAGTGGCGTGCAGTCCCGTGGGCGTTTCTCGGCATTCTGACGGATTTTCAACATGTGCAACATGGGAGCTGGAGATGCTCCCATCCGGGCCACCGTCGTTGCTGCTGGTGCCATACCTCCCCTGGTGCAGCTACTCGGGGCTGGAGAGGAAGCCGGGCTGCTTCCGTGGGAGAGCGCAGCAGCAGTGCTGGCGGGCCTCGCTCTTGATGCTGAGAGCTCGGCAATAATCGCTGACGCTGGCGCCATCCCTCGTTTGCTGCAGCTGGTGGAGCCGGGAGTCCCAGCTGATATGCAGAACAGCGCATCGCTGGCACTGGCTAGCCTCGCACGCATTGCCGAGAACAAGGTCACTATTGCTGCTGCGGGTGCCATCCCTCGTCTCTTGCAGCTGCTGTCACTGCGGCCAGAACGCAGGTTAACGCAGCGCGCACACTTTGGAGCCTTGCTCATGCGTGCGCTGGCGGGTTGTGATGTGGTAGCTGAGCAGAGTGCTGCGGCGGGTGTGCACAACGGCCCCGCTTCCGGTGGGTTGAGGGTGGGCTTTTTGGTCCCTTGATGGTTTTATACCTTGGGCCCGCCATCCGTTTCCTGGAGGGGTTGAGTGTGGAGCCTGCACTGTGGTGCTGCTTGCTTGGTGCCCGCCACCGCGTGTGGGTGGCGCTTCCGTGGGGCATCCCCCCTTTTTCTGTTGGCAGGTCTTCAGGACTGCTTCCTCTAAGTCCTGCTGGAGCTTTGGAACCGAACGCGTGCCCGCCAGAGAGTGGATTGTAAAAACTCATCATCATTGCTCTGAATGCTGAAAATGCGGCCACCATCACCGCTGCTGGAGCCATTCCTCTCCTGGGTTAGCTGCTGCTTGTGCCTGGATCTAACCGCATCAGAGAGATGGCCATGGAGGCACTGAACGTGCTTTGATCTGCAGGGCAGTGAGGAGGCTGGAGCTGCCCTTGATCAGTGCTTCTTCGATTGGGCGGTTTACTGCCTACGGCGGTTTCTGGGATGTAATAATTAATGTAAGGGCTCCTGCGTCGCATCCCGATCGGTTTGTTTGGCTGCCTGGTCTGGTTGCTGCCAGTTAGCTGCATGGCGCACGCACGAACGTACACACACCGCCTAGCTGCCGCCCCCAACTGCAGCACATGCTGATTACTAACAGCTAAAGCAATCAAGCTTCCTAGCTGCAACATGCTGCATAGCTGCAGCATGCTAGCCGCACGCGAGCACACACACACACACACCCACACACGCTGCCTACCTGCAGCAGGCTGCCTGCCGCATGCACGCGCAGGCCGCCTAGCTGCAGCGCCTGCCTGCTAACTGTCAGCCTGATGCCCGGTAGCTGATAGCTGCGCACAGGCAGCGTGGTTCTCGCATGCTTGCACGCACTTAGTCGCAAAAATGAGCAAAGCGGGGCGGGAACCGAACTCGCAACCCACGAAATAGTGATTATACTTCGATATTATCGCTAGTGGTAGAGGCAGGCGGCTGCATGCTAGGCCTACTACTAAACTAGGCCCACTACTGACAGCCATGCAATGGCTATGCATGGCTGTACCTACAACACGTCGCATGTCGCGCCCACTGCACGGCAGGTTGTGCGCCGAATTCTAATGCTAGCGAAGGCTCGTGGCTATGGTTGTGCGCCGGAGATCGGGGCGACGATGGCGAACGGAGGGACCGCAACATGTGGAAGGTCACTTCGCGCACACTGCCCCGCTGCACGTGCAGCAAGGGGCGCTGCGTAGCGACGATTTGTTGCAGCATGTTTGCACTCGCGACGACGAAGATGATGGCGAAATGAGAAAGGGGACGACACCTCCTGCTTCTAGCTAGCTCCGCCCTAAAGCCCGTGGCACCAAGATAATCCCTTACGGTATTTATTACGCAATACCGATCGGGGGCTCGATTAACGGAGGCGAGTTCTCCTCGCCGAGCCCTGGACCCAGCAATGCGGCGCTGCTGGTGACGAGGATCTCCTTGCCGCTGACGAGCGGGGTAAAATACGACTGGCCCGGCTCCTGCTAGACTGCCCCTCGGTGGAACACTTCAGGAGCGGCTTGCCCGGCTCTGCCATGGCTTGGCGAGTAGCCGCGGCGCTGCCGCGGCCCGTGCTGGGAGACGGCCCTTATCCTCCCCCCATGCAGGACGCCATGCGGCACCGATCTCGACGAGTTGACGAGCGGAGGAGCTGGCGCCCGTCAATGCATGCTGGACATTGGTCAAGATGGTTGCCCGTGGAAGCGGGCTACCATCACGGCTTCAGCGGTGGCGACCGCCGAGGCAACACAGAGTAAATCCGCTTCACCATTCGCCGGGAGCCAGCGGTACTCTAGTACTTAAGTGTGCTGGAGTATCGGTGGGTGTCTCTAGTAGAAGAGTAGCCTGCTTAGCTGGAAACCCCGTGTTACTGTTACCGATCGGGGATTGTTTTTGAGGGTGTATCGCCCGATTTTTGCCAATTTTGGTCGATTTTTGCCGTTTTTTGGTATTTTTTTGCCAATTTTGGCCGCTTTTGGCCGTGGCCGGGCTGTACAATGTAATTAATTTAAATTAATTGAAGAAGCACTGCCCTTGATGCCGACGACCCGGGGGCAGTTGGGCTTCATTCGCCTACCTTTGCTTCCCCCTATGGTAGCTAGCCTTGTTAGGCAGCTCCCTCAATCCCACGCCCCAAGGGTGCGTACTGAAAACTGTAAACTGCTTCCTCCCGGTGCTTACGAGCACCATCGGAGGCTGGAAGCCTTACAACTCCCTCCATTGCCTGTCTAGCTGTCGTGCCAATGCGTGTGTTCCAACATAGGGCCACTTTTCAGAAATGAAACAAGGGGATAGCCCTCATCAATTGTATCCCAGGGACTGCAGCTTGCCCCCCCTCTGCTGTTGTCAAGCATGTGATGTAAGAGAGGCTTGGCACACACACCAATTACCTGGGTGGACTCTGGAGTGAAGCCGGGATGAAGGGAAATGCTTATGTCGCTTGTGTTGCAGTCACTGGCACAAGCCTGACTCGCTTTGAGTGGCGCTCGGCCGATCTACACGACCCCTTGCCGTCTTGCAGCTGCGTCACAATCCAGTCGTTCGGCTGATCAATCAGGGCGAAATATATCACGAGGGAGCACGGCCGCTTGACCCACTCCCAACATGCAGTGGTGTTGCGACACCAATTGGTGGTTTCTCAAGGCAGGTGACGGTAAGTCAGTTATCAACTGGCGGTGCGCCTGTCATCATGGCTCTGGGGGGCAGCACTTGTTCACGTCCAGCGCGCCCACTCAAAACGTCTTGATCATGGCCCTAGGTCTTCACAATGGACGGATGGTGTGTGTGTCTGTGTGTTTGTGGTGTGTGTGTGTCCGGGCGGGCTGGGGGGGGGGTCATATAGACGCGCCATTCAACGGGACGCGACGCAGGAGCGTCACAATCATTCTCACTAGCTAGGCGATGGCAAATTGAGAGACCGCCGCCACTGTACAGAGACTTTGCGCACATTGCATGGTCGCCGGCGTTACGCAGCCCGACGCGTAGCAGCGAGTTGATGCATCATCGTTGGTGGGGACAAGAGGGTGAAGCGGTCAACTGAGGATGTGCACAACACCTGCTTCTAGCTAGCTTCCTGCATACTGCAGTGTGGACACACGACAATCCCTATCTCGTACAACTACGCTCATCCATCGGGGACACCTGGCATCCCGTATAAAATGCAAATGCAGACCCCCCCCCATCACAACGCGCGGCCAGCGCACTCCAGCTCCCAAGTGTCGGCACTGGGGCAGAGGCACGGTCGCAGGAGACGCTTGATGAGAGAGGGCCGGCGCTGTGCACGCGGGGCCTCAGCGGCGAAACCAACACCACCACCGCCGCCTTGCATGCCCCCAGCCTGCGACAGTTGGCGTGGCGACGCTGCTTGCAAGGCTGCTGCTGCGCCTGCTGTGTGCTTGCCCGCTGCTTCACCCCCTGTGCCGTTGTGCATGCTCGCATCGCTGCAGCCAGCTGCTGCCACGTATCCCTGCTGCTGCTGCACCTCCCCCGGGTGGCTGCATGCCTGGGGAGGAGCTGCAGGCTCCACTGGGAGCAGCAGCGGCGCCACTGCGCTGCTCCCCTGCTGCTGCACTGCGAGCGAAGCCCTGCTTCCGGCCTCCTGCTTGGCCATTGGCGGCAGTGGTACAGCGACCGCGTATGCACGCTCTCTCTGGAACGCCGGAATCATGAGGCGTACAATGCCCTCGAGTGTGCGCACCGACGCGGACGCAGCCACGGCCCACTGTGCCAGTGCCGCGCGCTGCAGCTGCTGCTCCTGCTGCGCCGCCAGCAGCACGCCTGCCTCCTCCTGATGTGCCTGCTGCTCCTGCTGTACCTGCGTCCATGCCTGCTCCTGTGCCTGTGTCTGTGCCTGCGTCTGTGCCTTCCCATCTGCCTCCTCCCCAAACGCCTGACCCTCCCCGCCTGCCCACCGAACCACCTCCTCGGGCGCATCAGCAGCGCCCAACCCGTCGTGTGTGCACACGCCGCCGGCCGCGCCTGCGCCGCCCACGTGCATGGCGGCATCATCGCCGCCTGTCGCATCTGGCGCAGCAACAGCAGGCCCCGTGGCCCCGATGCCACCGAGCTTAAGAGCAGCAGGCGCCATGGACAGCATGCTGGAAGCCCTGGTCGCGGCAGCAGCCCCTGGCCCCAGTCCAGCATCATGCTCCGACACACAGAGCTCGGGCGGCAGCATCACGTTGTACACCTGCTAACAGTGGTGGAGGGCCCAGGGTTTAGGTTGTGTGATTGAAGGTTTTAGGGCAGGTTTAGGGCTAAGGGTTGTTTGGTGGTAGCGTTTATGCTAAGACTAAGTGTTTGAGTCTCAGCGTTTAGGGTGAAGGGCTTAGGGTGAGGCCACTGCCACATGGTGGAAACAATAGCATCAACATCAGCAGCAGCATAACCAACCTGCCATGTGTTTGAGGCAACAACAGCATCATCATCGGCACATGCACATGTACGCAGCAGAAACACCCACCTGCCACATGTTAGAGGCAGCAGCAGCAGCAGCACCGGCAGCAGCAGCGGCACCGACAGCAGCAGCAGCACTGCACCCCATGCACGCAGCACATGCACGTAACATCACCCACCTGCCACGTGTTGGAGGCAGCAGCAGCAGCACACACGGCAGCAGCAGCAGCGGACGCGGCAGCAGCAGCGTGCGCGTGCTGCTGGTGCATCGACAAGCGTGCCTGGTCATCAGCAACGTCGCCGCCGCCGCTGCTACCAGCGTGCACGCGCGCGCGTCCAGCAGCCATCGCCTGTGACTCTGATGGGAAAAGCCCCGCCTTGCCGCCGCCAGCCGCGGCACACCCCTCAATGCCGCCGTCACCACCGCCGCCGTGCGCCTTGCGCACGCCCCCTGCTGCTGCTGAGGCAGCGAGTCCGCCCGTGTCAGCGTACGCCTGGTCTCGCGCGCTCATTGCCCCTGTCCCATGTGTGTCGCTGCCAATGACGTCGTCATCGGTGCAATCGCCACCACCGTCCATGCACTCCACACTGTCGCTGCCACCCGCACTGAGCCACCTGCACACGTCAGTGTGTGTGTGTGTGTGTGCGCGCGTGTGTTTGTGTGTGTGTGTGTACTGATGCACTCCACACTGTCGCTGCCACCCGCGCTGAGTCACCTGCACATGCCAGGGATTGTGTGTGTGTGTGTGTGTGTGCGCATGTGTGTGTGTGTGTCTCCACCCCAAACACCTCTGCACCGCCGAGTGCCGCAGCCCGTGCTGCCCACTGAGTGTGTGTATGTGTGTATGTGTGTGTGTCCTCCACCCACTCTGCATGTGTGTGTGTGTGTCGTTGTGCATCTTCTCCACCCATCTGCGTGTGCGTGTGTGCCCTCCCCACCCACCTTCGCACCGCGGAATGGCGCAGGCTGGCACCCCCACTCTCTCTGATTGCTGCGTCTGCACTGTCGATGGGCGCACGCACGACGGCCGTGGGGGAGAGGAAGGAGACCTGTATGGGGGGCCGCTGCTGTCGCTGCTGCTGATGCTTCTGGGGGCGCAGGAGTAGACGGAGGGTGCCGTCGGAGAGGGGCACCTGCACGCAGCGTGTGTGTGTGTGTGTGTGTGTATGGAGGAGCAGAGAGAGGAGGCCTGCATAGGGGGCTGCTGCTGCTGCTCCTGGGGATGCAGGAGTAGGCGGAGTGTGCTGTCGGAGACAGGCACCTGCCAGCAGCGCGTGTGTGTGTGTGTGTGTGCGGATGAAGCAGCAGATGGGAGTGTGTGTGTGAGTGTGGCTGCTGGGGGCACATTAGTATGCGAGGGTGCCATCGAAGAGGGGCACCTGCCAGCAGCGCGCGCGCGCGTGTGTGTGTGCGTGTGTGGATGAAGCAGCAGATGGGAGTGTGTGTGTGTGTGTATGTGTGTGTGTGCACGTGTGTGGCTGCTGGGGATGCAGCAGCAGGCGGAGGGTGTCATCGGAGAGGGGCACCTGCCAGCAGCGTGTGGGTGTGCGTCTGTGTTTGTGTGTGTGTGCATGGAGGAGCAGCGAGAGAGGAGGCCTACAAAGGGGACCGCTGCTGCTGCTGCTACTGGGGACGCAAGAGAAGGCGGAGGGTGCCGTCGGAGAGGGGCCCCTGCCAGCAGCGCGCACACGTGTGTGTGTGTGTGTGTGTGTGGCTTCTGGCGACACAGGAGTAGGCGGAGGGTGCCGTCGGAGAGGGGCACCTGCAAGCAGCGTGTGTGTGTGCGTGTGGATGAAGCGGCAGAAGTGTGTGTGTGTGTGTGGCTGCTGGGGACGCAGCAGCAGGCGGAGGGTGCCGTCGGAGAGGGGCACCTGCCAGCAGCATGTGTGTCTGTGTGTGTGTGCGTGTGGATGAAGCAGCACATGAGAGTGTGTGTGTGTGTGTGTGAGGGCATGTAGCAGCGCAACACATCATGCATGCAGCAGTGCTGTGCCATGTATGCATGCAGCAGCACGCCATCACCATCACCACCATACAACAACCCACCAGCTGTGCGTGCAGCAGCGCGCCGGGTTGCGACGTCGCAGACGGCGGTGTGGGCGCGGGCATCGGGCGCAGGCCCGGACCACTGCTGCTGCTGCACGCGTGTGTGTAAGTGTGTGTGTGTGTGATCAATGTTGCCGTCTGCTTGGAGCTGCTGATGGCATTTGCGTGTGTGCGCGCGTGCGTGTGTGAGAGTTTGTGTGTGCACGTGCGTGTATGCCTTGGAATTAAGAGAGGGTGGACCCTACCATAAGCAGGTTCCCTTGGTGGAAGCAATGTAGTGTGCCTGTGTGCCCGCACCTTGCGCGTTTATGTGCCTCGGGAGTACGAAAAGGCGGACCTACTATAAGCGGGCTTCCTTGGCGGAACGTTTAGGGGTTAAGGTTTAAGGATTAAGGAGAGCGCCTGTTTGCCCCGCACCTTGCGCGCATCTGTGCCTTGGCAGCAGGGGAGGGCGAGGCGCACGGGCTTTGTGGGTGGTTGGCCATGAGGTTGCCGACCACCTGTTGGAGGAGGTTCCAGATATTCAGTCGTGAGTTTCAAAGATGTGCGGGTGGTTAACCACCAGGTCTGTCGAAGAAGCTTTAGAGATGTCAGTTGTCAGTTTCATTAATCAGTTTCATTGCCATTAACTGCCGCGTGGTTGCGTGCGCGCAGCTGTCTCTTGGCAGTAGCTGTGGGTGGTTGAGGTTTCTGACCACCTCTCAGAAAGTTTTCAGTGCCAGCGGTCAATTTAATTTGTCATTTGCCAGTTTACGCTGCGTACGCGCAGCTGCGTCTCTGTTCGCAGCAGGGGAGGGCGAGGCGCCACGGGCTTTGTGGGTGGTGGGCCATGAGGCTGCTCACCACCTGTCGGATAAGGCGTTGAGATGCCGGTTGTCAGTTTCATTTGTCAGTTATTTTGCCAGTGTATGCCGCGTGTGCGCAGCTGTGCCTTGGAAGCAGGGAAGGGCGAGGCTCACGGGCTTTGCGCGTTTACCTGGTAGACGAGGTTTCAGTGTCACTTGTCATTTGCTGAATTTCGCTTCTGTTCAGCTGCTTGCAAGCCCATCCGACTTCCTACGACCTGCCCAAAGGGTTTCAGTGTAAGCTGTCAGTGTCATGTGTCGGTTTCAATTTGCCAGTTTACGCCGCGTACGCGCAGCTGTCCCTTTGTTGGAGAAGGCGAGGCGCACGGGCTTCGGGCGTTTCAGGCCACCTCGCGGAGGGGGTTTCAGTTTCAATTTCAGTTGGCAGTTTCTTGCATGCAGCTGGTGGAGGGTGGGGTGTCATTTCAGTTGTCTCTCGCAAGTGAGAGCTAGGCCATGAGGTTGCCGACCACCGGCGGCGCAGGGGGGTTCAGTTTCAGTTTCAGTTGGCAGTTTCTTGAATGCAGCTGGCGGATTGAGGTGTCAATCCGGCTGTCAGTCGATAGGCACGTGGACGCTGACCGGTGCGTGACTTGTTTGCGCTGCCCCCGCATGCAATCCCCCTGCCCCATCTCCTCTGCCTAATCTCCCACTGTGGACGCGTCACTGGCCGCATGCACTGCCCACGCACCAGCGAGTAGCCCAGTGGCGGCATGCAGAATAAGTTGACCAGTGTGCGTTTCGCGTGCGCTGGTGTGTGCGCCCCCCCCCCTCCCATCTCCCCGCCCCCACCCCACTGCCTAATCTCCCGCCTCACTTGTCTCTCCTCGCATGCACTGCGCACCTAGGTAGCAGCCGAGTGGCAGGTGTGGGAAGAAGATCACGGGTGTGCGATTTGCGTGCGCGCGTGTGTGCGCCTGTCCCCCTCCCATCTCCCCTGCCCCATCTCCTCTGCCTAATCTCCCATGTTTGCATGCACTGCCCACCCACCAGGGAGTAGCCGAGCGGCGGCATGCAGAGGAAGTTGACCATTGGCGACGCCTCTGCGTGCGTGCCGCCGCCGCACGGCGGGGAGCCATACACAGTCGCGCCCAACTTGCTGCGCCCCTCCCTGGGGTCGTGAGACGCGGGAGGAGGGTCGTCCCTCGTCTCCTCCTCTCCCCAGGGAAGCGGCAGCGGCAGACCGCAGTCGCGCATTGACATGTGACCAGAGGCGATGCTGCATGGGCCGCCCCCTGTCTCCTCCTCTCCCCAGGGCAGCGGGAGGGGCGCGCCGCAGTCACGCACGGGCATGCGGTCAGAGATCATGCTGCATGGGCTGTCCAGCTCCCCGCCGCAGACCGACGAGCCCGCCGCGCGCGCAGAGAAGAACGACGTGGCCTCTGAGCCGGCAAAGGAGAGGGCGTCGAAGAAGTCGCCCGAACTACACTCGGACTGAGTGGCGTGGGCGTTGTGCGGCGACTCATAGGAAGCGGAAGCGCTGGCCGGGCGACCCAGCGATGCACGCACTGCCATCATCATCGCTGTACCGGGAGTCCGCTCACCAAACATGCCAGCCCTTGCCTGCGCCTGCACAGCCAGCGGCGAGAGGGGGGGGGCAGCGCACAGCGCACAGGGGGTCAACGATGCATGGGTGAGCGTGCGGCCAGGTGCGGCCAGGTGCCGCCATGTTGGGTTGACGCCAGTGGTGCGTGCATGTGCGTGCGCGTGTGCGTGTGCGTGTGTGTGTGCATGTGCGTGCACATGTGTGTGTGTGTGTGTGTGTGTGTGTGCGTGATGCATGGTGCGTGTGCTGCACATGGAGCTGGAGCATGGATGCATGGACGCGAGCAGGGCTCTCGTGCGCGAGCCAGGGGGCTCTCCGCCCTCACCCTCTCGCGGAACCACCCGACCTACCCGAATGCGGACCTTGCGTGGGGTCGCTGCTGGCGAGTTGGTCGGCGCTGCTGTGGCGAGTTGGTCGGCGCCTGCCGTTTCTTTTATAAGAGGGGCGGGCTGCAGCTTGACTGACTTGACGCTCTAACAGGAGGACTATAGAAGGGTGCGCCTTGGCCATCGTTTTGGCCATCGTTTGGCCGTCAAGGTGTGAATGTCAAACCACAGCAGCAACAGCCGGCCGGTCAACGGGAAACCGCGTTACTTATAAGACGGCGAGTGCTGCATAGGAGGAGTGCTGCATAGGAGGCGAGTGCTGCATAGGAGGCGCTCTACAAGGATGCGAGGTAGGCGCCACCCGCTTCGGTAAACACGTTATGTCCCCTCCCCTCCCGACAACACCACGCTCTCTGCGCGTGCACGCTACGCAGCGATTCGTATCATTCATTCATGGGATTGTGCTCAATGTCGTAGTGGAGCCCTCGCGCCGCCCCACGTCGTGTCGCTGCTCTCGTTTTCCGCGCAGGTGCCAAGGCGCAACAGCACCTGTCACCGGGCGCGCAGGTGGCCGTGCCCGGCAAGGCGACGATGTTCAGCAGGTGCGTGCCACCCACTGCATGCGTGCCGATGCACGGCAGGTGCTGCGGCGCCAAGTTCGCGCATGCATGCACGCGTGCTCTGGCTCCATGCAGCAGCATGCAAGTCAGACACGCGCCGGGTCCGTGTGCCCTGCCTCATGCGCCGTGCCTGCGTGCACCGTCCCTTCCTCAATCTGCAGCTCCCAGATGGGAAGCAGTTCGCGCGCGGGCAAGTTTGGCAAGAGCCCGCCGCTGTTCCGCAAAGAAGACGACAGGTTAGTTTGTACGTACGCGCGTGTGTGTCTGTATGTGTGTGTGAGAGTGTGTGTGTGTGTGTGTGAACTGTGTGTGTTTGTTTGCGCGTGTGTGCGTGTGTGGAGTGCGTGTGTGTGCGTGCGTGCAGTGTGTGTGTGTGTGCGTGCGTGTGTAGTGTGTGTGTGTGCGTGTGTGTGTGCGTGCGTGTATGCGTGTGTGTGTGTGTGTGTGTGCATGTTGTGCGTGCAGCACAAAGGACCACCCCAATGTCCCTGCGGGACATGGATGTGAGCAGCACACTCTCCCTGTGTGTGTGGTGTGCCGACCACGTTGACATGCTAACACGCAACTGCATGTTTAGCCTCCTTGCCCCCCCCCCTGCACACAAGAACACACGTGTGATCCTGCCCCCCTTTGTTTGCGCAGGACCTGCAGTGAACCATCTGCAGTGCACAACCTTCAGCTCCCTTGCACGCGCAACCTCCCCCTTCACCGCCACAGCTTTTCTCTTGCCCCCCTGTAGTGCTGCTTGCTTGGCGCCCACCACCGAGTGTGCGTGGCGCTACCGTGGGCTACGTTTTTAGCTTTACCTTTTTGGCGGGCTTCGTGTCTGCTGTCTGATAGTTCCGCCGGAACTCTGGAACTGATTGTGCCGGCAGTGGATTTGTAACACAACTCTCTCCCCATTTGATCAAGCAGGGATGCCGGCGACGACGACACGGCGGCACCGCACCGCGGGTCAGACGTGCAGCAGCAGCAGCAGCAGCAGAGGCAACCTGCAGCAGCATCAGCATCGGCAGCATCCAGCAGCCAGGGCAGCCAGCAGCGCGTAGGTGCGTATGCGGGTGTGGTGCTCCTGTGTGTGTGTGTGTGTGTTTTACACCCTGCTATGTGTGTCGCACCCTGCTATCTGTCACACCCTGCTATGTGTGTTTGTGTGTGTGTGTGTGCGTTGAGTATTCACCCGAACGGTATCGCTGTTATCTTTGTCACGATCAGGAATGGAATGTGTTTGTGTGTGTGTGTGTGCGCGTGTGTGGGTGTTGTGCCTCTGTGGAGTGCTGCCCCCCCCCTCCCCCCCTCCCCCTCCTGCAGTGGTGTCGCCTCTAGCCTGCTTCATATCCCCCTGCAGGATGGGTTTCTGAGACAAACGTGTATCTGCTGACCAGTGTCTTCTGGAGGGAGGGATTTGGAGCCACACATGTGTGCGTGGCAGACGGATGCTGGTAACATCTCATCTCCATTACCATCATGGGGTTGTCATACCATCAAGCAACTTCTTTGGTTGAGCTCTTTCTGATGGAGCCGAATGGCTCGAAATGGCTCCCAGGAGCCCAAAACAAAATGACAGAACCAGTGTCTGCTGAAGGGAGCGCTTTGGGGCCAAGCGCGTGCTTGACAGTCGATGTGGTTAAAAACTTATCTCCTTCACCACTGGTGCAGTGCCCAAGGGCCTACAGCCATTGTTAAAACCTTGATTAAGTTGTAGTCGAGACCCGACCCTGACCCCCGACCCATCATCTCCACCACCATCATCGCAGGGGGGCAGCGCAGCGGCAGCAGTGTCGGGCGGACCGCTCCAATGAGCCATCGGGAGGCCGCGCTGCTGCAGGTGTGTGTGTGTGTGTGTGCGTGTTTGTGTGTGTGTGATGTGCGTGTGTGTGTGCGTATGTGTCGGGCGCATCGCGACAATGAGCCGCTGGGATGCCGCGCTGATGCAGGTGTGTGTGTGCGTGTGCGTGTGTGTGTGTGTGTGTGTGAGCATTGTCTGCTTGGGTTGCTGCCATACGCCCCCCGCAGTTTAGTATGAACTCATGTGTTTCTAGTGGCCCTCCTCCTTGCCCACACGCAGGCTCATCAGCCCCCCCAACCATTCCATTCACACACACACACACACACCCACACACACCCGCACACACACACACAAACACACACACACACAAAAACACACACGCACGCACACACACACGCAGCGCCAGCACCTGAGTGAGCTCACCCGTACCAGCGCCAGCAGTGGCCCGACGTCACACACACACACACACGCACACACAGAGACACACGCACACACACGCAGCGCCAACGCCTGCGCGAGCTCACCCGCCTGAGTGTTGCGAGTGGTCAACAGCCATCCGCACCGGGCACCACCACACGGAGTGGCACTGGCACTGCTGGGGCAGGTGTGCGTGTGTGTGTGTGTGTGTGTGGGAGAGAGAGGGAGAGAGAGAGAGAAAGAGGGAGAGGGAGAAAAAACGTGTGAGAGAGAGGGAGCAGGAGGGGAGGAGGGAGGAGGGCCTGCCCCCCCCCCCATCCTGCCCACGTGCACACATGCAGTAGCCCTGCAGCACGTGCTGCTGCTGTTGCTGCTGCTGCTGCTGCTGCTGCACCCACAACATCAGCTGATGCAGAAACATGCCCTCCCACACACACTCACAGGCTGTGACCCTTCAGCGCATGCAGCAGCTGCTGCTGCGCCCGTGGCTGCAGCTGACGTGTCACGCAGCGACCAACGTGCATCAACATCCGCCAGCACTGCTCACGTGGAGGCTGTGCTTCGTGATGCCGCGGCACGCATAATTCAGGCGTACTGGCGCAGCTGGCGCGCATGGAGCACGCAGGCGTGTGTGTGTGGATGTGTGTGTGTGTGTGTGTGTATGCGTGTGTGTGTGTGTGCATCATTCAGGCGTACTGGAGCAGCTGGTGCGCATGGAGCACGCAGGTGTGTATGTGTGTGTGTGCATCATTTAGGCGTACTGGCGCAGCTGGCGCGCATGGAGCTCGCAGGTGTGTGTGTGTGCGAGCGTGTGTCTGCGTGCGTGTGTGTGTGCGCGTGTGTGCATGTGCGTGTGTGTGTGTGTATGTGTGTGTGTGTGTGCATCATGCAGGCATACTGGCACAGCTGGCATGCATGATGCACACACCATGGAGCATTTAGCTCGCAGGTGTGTGTGTGTGTGCGTGTGTGTGTGCGTGTGTGTGTGTGTGTGCGATTGTGTGTGTGCATGTGTGTGTATATGTGTGTAAACGCGCACTCCAATGTGCACTGCCACACCTGTTTGCAAATCGTACGCACCCTCTCCCCCCCCCCCCACACACACACTCACACACGCAGATTCTCTCTGATGCTGGGCCACGCAAACTGAGTTCACTCCTCGGCTCCATGCACACACACACACACACACAGATTCGCTCTGATGCCGGGCAGCGCACACTGAGTGCACTCCTCGGCTCCATGCCGCCTGGAATGCATGGTGCTGCTGCTCCTTCTGCCCCCATGGCGCAGGTGTGTGTGAGTGTCATGTGTGTGTGTGTGCGAGTGTCATGTGTGTGTTTGTGCGTGTGTGTGTGTGTGTGTTTGTGTGTTTTCGTGTGTTTTGTGTTGGCAGGCAGGCAGGCAATTATGCAATGATGCTATCCAAACGCACACACGCACAACCCCACACATGCCCCCCCCCTCCATCGCACACACTCGCACACACATATACAAGCAAGCACACACACACACACACACACACACACACACTCCCCCCCCACAGGCTGGTGATGTGTTCACCAGTGACGATGCAGGCTACTCCGTCTACACCTTCCACGCTGTGCCAGCTCAGCAAACCGACAGCAACCATCCGACAACTTCCAACAACCAACTCGCAACAACTGCCGGCTACGCCAACGACAGCCCAACGCGGCACACGCCGTTTGCTGGTACAGGTTTGTGTGTGTGTGTGTGTGTGTGTGTATGTGTGTGTGTGTGTGTTTGTGTGTGTGTATGCTTGTGTGTGCGTGCAGGTGCTTGTGCGTACGAATACGTGACGTTGCTCCGAGGTGACGCGGGGGTGCCGTCAACCAAACCTACCGTGTTATGCACGTACCGTACGCGCGATTAGCCTTCACGGGGGGGGGGGGGACAAAAACATTGTTTAATCGTCCGTGGGGGTCGTTTTTCGTCGTTTTCAGTCAACATGACATTAAAAAACATGATGGATGGTAAAAAACAATACGAAGGCTAACCGCGTGTACGGTTTCACTGAAACGGTATCACTTGGTGACTGAAACGGTATCAGCACCACGGCTTTACACATCACGCACACACTGCCCCCCCCCCCACACACACACACACACCGCACGCAGGCAGCAGCAGCAGCGACGGTGGCCGCCTGGCATCCGTCCTTGTGTGCGTGGCTGCACACACACACACACACACTCACACACAGGCAGCAGTGGCGGTGGCCGCCTGGCGTCCATCTTTTTGCGCGTGGCTGCACATGCACTCACACACACACACGCGCACTCACACACACACACACACACACAGGCAGCATCGGCAGCAGCGGCGGTGGCCGCCTGACATCCATCCTTGCGCGCGTGGCTGCGGCTGGCGGTGACGCAGCGGCTGCACGGCTGGACCATGCTGACCTAGACCTGCTGCTGCAGGTGTGTGTGTGCGTGTGTGTGTGTGTGATTGTGCATGTTTGTGTTTATTGCTGCTGCTCGTGGACTGCTACTGTGGTCGGCTGGACCACGCTGATGCTATTGAATTCGCTGCCCAAGCTGCCCATGCGGCCTCTGCTGCCCTTGCTGCCCGTGCTGCCCATGCTGCCCGTGCTGCCCATGCTCCCAGTGCTGCCAATGCTGCCCATGCTGCCTATGCGGCCCAGGCTGCCGGTGCTGCTGCCCATACCATGCTGCCCCTCCCATCTCATGCTGCCCCTCCTGCTGCCCCTTTTGCTGCCCATGCTGCCTTGCTGCTGCGCCTGCTGCCATGCTGCTGAACCTGCTGCCCCTGCTGACCTGCTGCTGCCCATGTGGCCCATGCTGCCCATGCTGCAGGCGATGGATGAGGAAATGGAGAATGATGACGAGGAGGAGAGCCCTGAGGGGGAGTGCGAGGAGGAGGGGGATGGTACGGAGGGGCGGCAGGGCTCAGCAGGCGGGGTCTCAGCCATGCATGGTGGAGATCAGGAGGAGGCGAAGGATGGTGACGTGCGGCAGGCGCAGGCACAGCGGGCGCAGCAGCAGCAGCAGCAGCAGCAGCAGCCGCAGCAGCAGCCGCAGCAGCAGCCGCAGCAGCAACAGTCGCAGCAGCAGATGCAACAGCAGCAGCAGGCGCAGCAGCGACAGCAGCAGCAAGTGCAGCAGATGCGGCAGCAGCAGCAGCGAGCCCCGCAGCGCGTGCCGGCGCCCGACCGCCGCCTTTCTGCCGAGGCCTCCGAAATCAGCCTGGCTGAAGGGACGGTAATGGCAGTGGCGGCTGCAGCGCTAGCGCGTGGACCCATGCCCTCGCAGCAGGCGCAGCAGCAGGCGCAGCGGCAACAGGCACAGCAGCAGCAGCAGGCGCAGCAGCAGGCACAGCAGCAGGCGCAGCAGGCACAGCAGGCACAGCAGGCGCAGCAGCAGGCGCAGCAGCAGGCGCAGCAGCAGACGCAGCAGCAGGCGCAGCAGGTGCAGCAGCAGACGCAGGCGCAGCAGCAGGCGCAGCAGCAGGCGCAGCAGCAGGCGCAGCAGCAGGCACAGCAGCAGCAGCAGGCACAGCAGCAGCAGGCGCAGGTGCAGGCGCAGCAGCAGCAGCAGCAGGCGCAGCTGCAGCAGCCCTCCCTCGGCTGGACCACTGCCCCTGGGCTGCTGCGTGCGAACAACGGTGGTGCAGGCAGCAGCGGCGGTGGGGCAGCCTCTGGCTCAAGTGCGTGGGGTAGCAGCGGCGGGGCGCGCAGCGGCGGCAGCAGCGGCGGCGGTTCAAGTGCTGGTGCTGGCATTCGCAGCAGCGGCGGCGGTGCGAGTGGTGCTGCAAGCGGCAGGAGCGCTGCCGCTGCTCCTGTCAATCTCGCCAGCGGCAGCGCCTACAACGTTGTCGCTGCCGCCGCAGCTGCCGCCGCCACTGCTGCGAATGCTGGCAGCGGCGACGGTGGGGGCGTTGCAGGCAGCATTGGCAGGAGCAGTGGTGGCGCGGATGCTGGTGCAGTTGCTGGCATCCGCGTTGACGCGGTGGAGCGCCTCCGCCGCATCAGTCTGAGCCGTCGCAGCAGCAGCAGCAGCGGTGTGGGGCTGCCGGCCGCGCTGCAGCTGCCCGAGGAGCAGCAGCAGCAGGGGCAGCAGCAACACACACTGCAGCGGGAGCAGCAGGCGCAGCAGGCGCAGCAGCAGGCGCAGCAGGCGCAGCAGCAGGCGCAACACGCGCAGCAGGCGCAGCAGGCGCGGTATCAGGAGCAGCAGCAGGCGCAGCAGCAGGCGCAGCAGCAGGCCGGCGCTGCCGTGAGCACAGCCACCGCTGCTGCTGCAGCGGCAGGCGCAGCCACCACCTCTGCTCCCTCTGTGCGCCCGCTCAAGTCTATTTTGAAGCGGGGCACCCCTAACGTCGAAGCGAGTGCTGCCGCTGGTGGCAGTGGGCGTGGGGCAGCGGCAGAATTTGGGCTGGCCGCGGAGTTCCGGAGGCATGAGGCAGAGGAGGAGGCGGAGGGCCACATGCACCGATGCGGCCAGCATGGGGAGCGCACGTGGCAGGCAGAGGTGCGTGTGTGTGTCTGTCTGTGTGTGTGTGTGTGAGAGAGGAGTCATGGGAGCAGATGCAGCAGCAGGAGCAGCAGCAGCAGCATGTGGGAGCACACACACACACTCTCTCTCTCTCCCTTTCTCTCTCTTTCTCTCTCTTTCTCTCTCTCTCTCTCTCTCTCTCTCTCTCTCTCTCTCTCATTCTCTCACTCTCTCTCTCTCTCATTC